>JAWWEE010000025.1:17068344-17239199 GCA_035221455.1 Xenops minutus
GCCCAGGTTGCTCCAAGTCCCATCCAACCTGGCCTTGGACACTTCCAGGGATGGGGCAGCCACAGCTTCTCTGGACAGCCTGTGCCAGGGTCTGCCCACCCTCAGGGGAAGATTTTCTTCCCAATATACCATCTAACCCTGTCCTCTGGCAGCAGGAAGCCATTCCTCCTTGTTCTGTCACTCCAGGCCCTTGTAAATTGTCTCTCTTCATCTTTCTTACGGGCTCCCTTTAGGCACTGGAAAGCCACAGTTGGTCCCCTCTAAGCTTCTTTTCTCCAGGCTGAATAATCCCAACTCTCTCAGCTTTTCCTCACAGCAGAGCTGCTCCATCCCTCTGATCACCTTGGTGCCTCCTCCAGAATTGCTCTAACAGGATCATGTCCTTCCTGTGCTGGGGACCCCAGAGTTAGAGGCAGCACTCCAATAGTCTTTCAGAAGGCTTTTGCACAGATGAAACAACACAAGCATCTGCAATACGTTGCATATTTGGTGCCCCCAAATATGGCAAGTACATAAAACTAGGGGAGGAACAAGCAAAAAGAAGCAGGGAGATAAACTTATTGTGAACCCCAACAGTTGCAGGGCATGGGGTCCTGTTTATTGCCACAGACCTGGGTGGCAAACAGAAGAGAGGGTGGAATTCCCTGACTGGAGAGAGGGTAGTTTTGGGATTCTGGATTAACTGTGCTGAAAGATTTACACAAATGTAAACAGTGCCAGTGGACTCTTAGCCATCTTCTTCCAAGAAACATGACTTCAGTAGGGTCACATACACCTTTGGCACCCGAGCTGGAATTCCCTCCCGTCTGACAGGGCACGGAACTCAGGCACTGCAATCTCAGGTGGCCCTGACAACTCCCTGCCGATCCCAACCTGCCCAACCTGCTCCTCAAACACTGACCTCAGAATTCCCTTTGCCAGAGCTCACAGCCAGAGCTGGGCAGGTGGAGCACGAGGGCTCCAGCTGGGAGGGCACCTCTTGGAAGCACATTTGAAATGGTGCCTCTGTCACAGAGCAAAACTGTTCCCTTCATGTCCTGAATGCTGAATCTGGATCAGAGTGGCTTATTGATTTTTCCTGACACAGAATTGACCAGCAACCATTGATCTGTTCATCTGAGATCCTTATCAGTAACATAACGGAGAAGCCAGAGTTTTAGACACTTCAGAATGTTATTAATAACTACAGATCTCCACTCTCCACTGACCCCAGAGAGCTCTAATCTCCTTCTCCCACACATACACACCGTCTTACCTACATGTGGGTTGCAAGCCCATGTACCACCTTTGATCTGCCTAGTGCTTGTCTTCCTCTCTCTCATGATCATTAAGGACAAATGTCTTTTTGGGCAGTTTTGGGTCCTCCATCCACATGCAGTGTGTATATTCCCACTCCTGTCTGAATGGTTGCTGTTATCGAGGCCATTTGCAGAAGGTGGGCCATGAGGACACTGACACTGCTCCTGCCATTGGTTTTCCCTGTTCAGAAGGAGAAAATGTTGTCTGGGAAAGTGTGTGGAGAAAGCTGGAGCAGGAGCAGCTGGAGCACACGTGAGTGAAAGGTATCCAAACCATTCCAGGTGAGAAAACTGTCTCCCTCTGTTCCTGGTCCCTGACTAGCTTTGGCAGCAAGTCAGCAGGAGACTGGGCTGGGCACCACTGTTCCATTCATTGACTTCTCCTCCCAGGGGACACCTTGGAATGAGGGCTGGGAGAAAGCCCCAGGGAACAGTGACACTCCTTCCCTTCATGGCCTCAGCCTGTTGCAGCTGCAGCCTCAGTCAGCACTTGGGGCAGCTCTCCTTGCACAAAGAACAAAGAGCCCAGCCTGAATCAAGGCTCAACAAAAATGTGTTCCCATTTAAGTCCATTTCCAGTTTCCAAAATTCCCTTTGGTGATAGCACAGAAGTTTTCACAGCAGTGTCCAGGAAAACTGGAGAGCTGCATTCAGTCACTGAGCAGAGAAGTAAGGACACAAGTAACTGTGCATACATGTCATCTACTCCTTCCTCAGCCCATCCCAGCTTGGCTGTTTGCTTATGTCAGCCATGCATCCAACTTTTCCTTTTTCACTGGAATGTTACTACCACAGAGCTTAAACATCTGGCCAGCCTGATGGTGGTCTTTAAGTGCCTACTTATTCTGAAACATAATAATAATAGGTAATAATTTATATAAATAAATACAACACTTTCAGAGTGTGTGCTTGCAGAAACAACTAATTCCCCTAGCTCAGTTCTTGTCACAAGACAAATAGAGTAAGATGGTGCCCAAGTTTTAAGCCAAGAATCCTAGATAGCAGCTATGGAGCACAGACACATCTGTGTGGAACTTCCATAATGGGATAGTTTGCTATGATCCATCAGAGGAATTTTTAAATATTAAAACATAGAGATTGTGAAAATATCTTCGATGACAGCCTGGTTTTCCATTATGAGCTCATATATGCTAAAGGGGAAATTTAGAGGAGAGCAGCTTCTCTCCCATCTTTTTATTCTACTTCCCCTATGACACTGAAAGAGAGTGGTGGAAACTCTATAGTCATGTCTTGCTTTCCTCTAATGACAAGGAAACACTCCTTTCTGACAGAAATGAACCCTTTGAAAATGGGTTTCCTTCCTTATGAAGGACAGATAATTCCTGCTTTGTGGAATGACTAACTTTTTTTACCTCAATCCAGGAAAAAGGTTGCATAACAATAGGGAAAGGACCATTTATACAAAGTGTATAATCAGTATGATTCCTTTATATGGAATTTCCTTCAGCATCTGGCTAGTTTTTCACAGATGCCAAAGATCAAGTTTTATTACTGTTATTTCTGCTGCAGTAGCAGTGAGAAGGGAACTTTCTTCTTCATCTGTGATTCATTAAACAGTGTTTTATGTGACTTCATCAGGAAATACTCCTTAATATTAGTGTATCAACGAATTTTCCTAAAAAATTCCTGTCACAAGATACTACATGGAATCACTGAACCAAGATCCAGCCTTGGGAGAAATGGACAACAACACAGGCAGAAATAGTTCTATTAAAAGTCAAAAAGCTTTATACACCAATGATTCATTTGTGTTCTGGTACAGCTGGAGGAGCTGGCCAAGGATGGGGACGTTGGGTATCTGTCCCTCCTTAGGTGGAGAGGACAAGAAGATGGTTGCCTCATTTACAGGAGGATTACTAAGGCCTGACCTATCATGCAAATGTAGTTACTCAACGTTCAGGTTAGAGCTGAGTGTTGTTCAGTGTGGGGCTGGCTGTGAAATCAGTGCAGACACAGAGCATGAGCTGGTGCTGCCTAAGAGAAGTGGAAAGGAGGGGATTTCATCTCTTAGTCTTACTCCCTTCTGCCCCAGTAGATCCACATCTGCCCAGTCAACCTGTAACTCACAATGTGCTGAGTTTGCAGCAACCGCAGCAGAAGAGAGGGACTGTGGAGTGGCAAATCCTCCTGGATGTGGCACCAGGTGACCTTTGGAATAACTGTGCCCAGAAGGGGCTGTAGCCCTGCCAGCCTTGCACAGTCCCAGATATTACCTACTTTTGTAAACAGTATTTCCTGTCTCCAGCAGGTCTTTAGCACTCAGGGAGGAGCCAGGGCCCATTCCTCCACTGTTCTTTGCACCCACAACATCTAGAAGCTGGTTATTGGAAAAAATAAGCTGAGAATTTGACCTCATATGTTGTCATGTAAATCCAAGCCTTGATAGCTATGGCAAGAAAAGGTGCGTCCCTGTAAAATTCTGAATTTTATTAATACTATCATTAGAAAAATAATGAGGTTGTTTGATACTAGTTTAGGACTAGTTAAAACCATGTAATTCAAAACTTTACATATGTTTTGTGTCAATAAACTGCAAAAGGGAATCTGTGAGTAGTTTCTGGAACTCTGCAGCATGCTCCTAAAAGAAAGGTGAAAGAAAAGCCTTTTAATTTTCTATTCCTAATAGAAGAAAAGTTTGAATGACTGCGGATTTATAGAATTTGTACAGTGAGAAAAGGAATGTTCCATGTTTAAAGACCAAACAGTGCAGGCTTAATCTTCCTCCCTCAGATTCAATGGGTGTCTCAGCATCAGTGAAACAGCCTTTGCACCAGTGTTCACCACAACCTCTTGGGTACTAAAGCTACAAAGCCAGACAGGAAAACTTATTTCAGATTTCCCTGAAGGGCCAAGGTGCCTGTGAAAAAGCTTTGGCTGAAACATCCCAGAACCAATGGACCCAAAGGTAGGAAAAACTTCCACTGGTTTTAAATGGATCATGATCAGTCCTGAAGTGTGGTCCCTGCCTCCTCAGAGAGTGGATTAGGACACCCCGGTCTGTCCTCTGGCTTATTTAGGGAATGAATGCACGTGTCAGTCTATTTAAATATATTCTGTGCAACTGAGGTTTGCAAACTGGCCCAGAGCCCATTCTAAGATGCTTCTAAATGAGCTTTTAAAAGACTAAGTGCACCACAGTAGTCTAAAATTCTCAAAAGGCATTTGAAATTCTACCAGAAAATTTGAAGAAATGTGAAACTGAGGTTTTCAATATCCACTTGAGTCTTATATCACAGAATTTCAAGGACAGAAAATGAATATATTTTATTCTCTCTCTGTAGTTGGTTTCATACAGGGAATCATGCAGCAAACCAGAGGGACCAGCAGCACATGAGCTTCAGCTGGAAATGTGGAACAGAATTCATCCTGAACTTTATCCATTTGAAAGGTAGATCTGAGCATAGATAGGGAGTATATAAAATATTTCAATAATTTCTTTTCAATTTCAAAAATGGAAGCACAGGAAATTAACTTGGCAGTGTCAGTTTTTTCAGTGCTCTCCCATCTCCCCTCCTGACCAGGAGCACATTCCAGTTCATGCCAACTCCATGGCACCTGGGTACATGATTGTCTTTCCCTAAACAATTCAGGTGTCAGAGTGAGGAGAAAGCCCTGCATGAGAAACTTCCACTAAGGACTTTCCCAAAAGAATGATGAAACTTGCCTGGAGTGAACACATTTTTTTCTGCTTACCACCACACCATGAAGGATGAGTATGTGCCTCGAATTGCTCATATTGGGAATCATGCTCCCCTGCTCCTCCCTTGGCTCTGACTGTGGTGATTAAATGCACCACGACAGGCCCATAGAAAAAGCATCTGTCATCAAGGTGAAATAATTGACCAATGTCAGTAAATTCCTGGACCTGAGCAGGAATGAGATCTCTCTTAAATTTGCCTAAGGAGATATAGGAAGGAAAAAAATGGAAGGGAAATGTTTCACATTTAAAATGTTCATAGATTTGTCCTTAGAGTTGTTTTTTTCGCTGAAAACAGAACATGGGACCTTTTTTGGGGCTGATCCTCTACAGAGGGCTCTTCAGAGCTGTGAGTGGACTGTGGATACTCCATTAAAGTTAAAATTACTGGGTTTTGCACATATGAGAGCTCATTTGATCTTGTGCCAAAAGAGGAGAGTTTCTTATGAGTTCTGCTCCCATTATGGACAGAAAGTATACAGGTATGAAACCAGAACCTTCTGGATTACAGGAAGGAGAGGATGTTATCCTGGTCAGTAAATAAATCCCCCCTGCAGCTCTCAGACAGTGATTGTTGACTCTTCTGTGCCACTTGCTGACTCTGCTCTGTGAAGTTTCCTGTGATTTGGGGGTCAGTCCTCACTCTGTGTAGCTGGAGACTGAATGAACAGGCTAGAAATTAAACTCAGACTCCAACCCCACAGGGCAGACCTGCAGAGCAGAAAAATTCCTTGGCCCCCAAATTCCACTTGAATTTATGAACAGTTTTAGCTAACAGCGCATCACTCCATTTTGAACTTTACATTTTAACTGACATTTCCTGTTGCATCTTCCTATAAGCAAAATCCCCCAGGACACTCCTGAGAGCAATTGAAATAACGATTCCTCTGTGCAAAGCTCGATGAAGAGGCACTGACGTAACCAACACGCTGTCGAGTTTCTTCCTATCTCCACCAAGCCTTTCCCCAGCACTCGAGAGTCGGTCGAATGTGGTTCCAGCCACAAGTGGAATTACTTCCTTGCTGTGGTACCAGCGGCTGCAGGGAAGCCCGTCTGGAAACAGAACACCTGACCCTGCTTGTCTCGGACTCCCAGGGACTCCCAGAGGGTTTGCTTGCACTTGTGATTTCCCACAATGTAAATTCCTCCCTCTGCTGTTGTGAGGCAAAGCTAACTTCCAATTAGTTATGGAATTTCTAAGGCAAGTGAGAAACAGCAGGAGAAAGCCCTGCATTGCGGAATCTCTTCCATATTCACGCCTGACTACCTCAGAAGTTAAACATTAATAGTCCTATGCAACACTAGTTTGTATGTGCAATAATGATAATATCAATTTTAGATATTTCCATTTCCTCCACCTATAATTAGTATCTGAGAGTTAGAATCACCTGAGAGCTTTAGTCTGAGAATCGTAGCAATAAATCCATTTGTCAATGGAACTATTGTTTGCCCAAAGCAAACAGTCATCATGTTTCATAGAATCATAGAATACCCTGGATTGGAAGGGACCCGCAGGGATCATCAAGGTTCAACTCCTGGCCCTGCATAGGACACTCACAACAATCCCACCATGTCTGGCACTTTTGAGAAGTTTTTTAAAAAAGAGAGTATTTTACTAGTGCTAATTAAAACAGCCCAGTCTCAGATCCTCATTTTGAGAATAAAACATCTGCTGGCATCAATTAATGATACATAGTCATAATTAATTTGTCTCTGATGTGTTGAGCAGGACTAGCATTCATGTGCTTATTTTATTGGTGGAAAAAAAGGTCTTGAATGAATGATCTGCCAACGATTTAGAGAGTTCAGCAGAAAACCACTTCCATCACAGAGAGCAGCCCAGAACAGGTCAGTTCATGGTGGACAGAGATTGGATGGAAGAGAAATTTGGCAGTGGCACAACATTTATTTTTCTCAACCAGCTGAGTTTAATGAACAAACTACTTAAGTGTTCTGAGTATTCTCATGGAAGGACACTTCCATGTGGATCTGCTGGCTGGAAGGGCCGGTCACGTTGCAGGTTGTGGTCAGCATCGTGGGTCTGGCTCTGCTCCATGGGCAGCTGGCAGGAACAGACACAGGATGTGGCTTGAAGGCAGCCGAGTCACACACAGCTCTACACTGAGACCTGCAGCAAAGGGTGGTGTTCTAAGAAAACAGGAACCTTCTGATCTGCAGCAGAGCTATAAATAAGTGCAGACACAGTCTATTCACAGCTGGAAGAGGGGAGGTGGCTGGGCACAGCCGTGGTTTGGGAACAGTCCTCAGAGCTGAAATCCTGAGCAGCCCTGAGTTTCCATTGCACTGTCATTGCCATTCCATTACAGGGGCATTTGCATTGCCCCATCCTTACAGTTTTTTGTTCATGGAGAGGAACAAAGGAGGAGAAAAGAATCCCCTAAACATTGTAATATCTTAGGCACAAATGTCTCTTGAAGACCTGTGTCTGAGCAGGTGAGATGGAACTGCATCATTTGCATTGCAGCTTTACTTATATTTAACAAATCTAAAGGAAATGAAAGCTGTGGAGAAAAACACAAATTCTACTAAAGATTTTTGTTGAGAAAGTGAAGGTTGCATGTTCTCACACTGCACTGGTCAGTAGTGAGCCAGAGGCATCTCTGTTGAGAAAGGTCCCATCTGACATGTTCATTTGCTATGACCTGAATCAGAATCCCTGGCAGGGCAGGCAGAAATGTGGTAGAAAGGACAAAGCTACATTTCCATTAACAGCACATATAAAAACATGTGGTGTGGACAAGACTTCAGTAGAAAACACTGTGTGTAGTTGTATGTTGCTTTTGTCTGATATCACTAGTCCTTGCACAAACACCGAGCTGTGAGGTTTGTCCCACAGAATCTTTACCTCCAGTTCTCATTTTATATCAAAACCCCCCAACACCACTAGTGTTGAAGTCCAGCAGAATGTGAAGAAGGGTAATATTGCTCACAAACCACTCTAGCGTATCAGCATCTGGGAAGGAAAATTTAAAGCCACTTCTCTTAAAAGAACTAAGTTATTCAGTTGGAAGGGGAATATTGGTCAATGTTAGAGCAAAAAAATCCCCTTTGCTTAATCTTAGGGTGGCGTTGGAGTCATTATTCCTGGAGGTGTCCAAGGAATGACTGGACATGGCACTCAGTGCTCTTGACCCCAGCTGGTGCCACTGCTGCTCTTTGAGGAGGCTGAGAAGCTGAAGTCCCTCTAGGATTTCACTGCTATTGCTCACTGGCTGGAGGACATGGGCAGAAAAATAGGCAATATCCCATTAATTAGTTTAAAATTCTTAGTGATGCTCATGCTGTTTGCAGGTTCCTAATAACTATCAATACCAGCAGGTACAGACACCCATGAGAACACTGTCCTTTCTAAGGGTTTGTACTATGCTAAAAGGGGATAAAATTTGTTCAAGTCAGTTTAGGATTGGGCAGCCTGTGGGAGCTGAAATGGCCATAGAGAGATAAGAAGCTTTTTAGATTTCTTTGGAATCAGTTTAAAGTCTTGCTGTAATTTTTAGGAAAACATTAGACACTCAGAAAGTTGTCTTGATAGATTTGGGGGAGAGGGGTGGCATGAAGAGAGAAAGAAACAAAGAAAGTTAGAGAAACAAAAAAAGAAATGGAAAGAAAAGTGGAAGCATTTAAAGTAAAATTTCAAAATCTAGTTCTGGGGAATCTTAGTGTCGGGGACTTAAAAGAAAAACAGTAATAAAACCTACTAAGCCCATTTTGCCTGTGGTTCCAGCCTTTCTCATTTAGTTTTGATTAAAAATTCTTCCAAAATTTTTGGATTATCTCTTGACAGATGACTTTTTGAGGTAATGGAAATTTGGTAAAAAAGAAAATTCTACCTTCATCCCCAATTTCACTGAAACGAAACTCACTCACTTTGAGTTTCGACAACAATTTTTTTTGTTTGTACAAACCTGTTAGAGATGCAAGAATTGTGGTGAAACCACAAAGGGAAAGAGGAAGGCTGGAAACCCAGTATTTCCCAGGTAAATCCAGCATTTTCTCATTAAGAAACAGCTGAAGGATGTCTATGGCTTGGCAGTGGAAAATGTGTCAGTAATCACAGGGTCATTGAGGTTGGAAAAGACCTCCAAGATCAGAGTCCAACCTGTGACCCATCACCACCTTGTCCACCAGACCAGAGCACTGAGAGCCATGTCCAGTCGTCCCCTGAACACCTCCAGGGATGAGGACTCCATCACCTCCCTGGGCAGCTCCTTCCAACATCTGACAACCCTTTCCATGAAGAAATTCCTCCTGAATAATAAAGACATGTTGCTGCACAAAGGCTGGAGGGTGGGACTGGACCATGGGCAAGGGGATGTGTGGGTTCTGTGTGGTGCACAGTGGATTTGTTTGCATGAGACCCCCTCCTCAGCACAGCTCTCCCCAGTATTAACTCAGTCCCCCTGTCTCCAGACTTTCAGTTTTGAAATACCGAGACAGTTTTGTTACGTTCCAGCTCTGCTGTTTCCTCCTGAGCCGGCTGTGGTGGAGCTCACACTCCTTCATTTGCATAACCTCCTCCTTTGGCAAAGCTTCCAGTTGCTGAGTGGTTATCGAGGGATGTAAGAACGAGCTCCAGCCAAAACAACTCTGTGGTTTCATTTACATATTAGGGGAACTAGAACAATACAATGAGTCAGAAGTGGAGCTCTCTATTATGTAATGCCATAGTGAGCCTTCCAAAGAAGATGTAGGTCTGTGTTCGCTGTAGTACTTCCCCCAGAACTGGCTGTAAGACCCAGCTTGACCTCAAAACCCTGAAGCCTGAAACTAGCTCTTTGTTGTGACAGGAAAGTGAGATGCTGTCGCCGGGCTGTGAGTATGCAGAGGAGGCCACCAAGAATGGAGCACCTCTGCCATCACAGAATCACAGTCAGTGAGGTTGGCAAAAACCTCTGAGATCATCGAGTCCAACCATCACCACCTTGTCAATCAGACCAGAGCACTGAGTGCCACGTCCAGTCTTTCTCTGAACACCTCCAGTGCTCATGACTCCACTGCCTTCCTGGGCAGCCTGTTCCAATGCCTGACAACCCTTTCCAAGAAGAAATTCCTCTTGATGTCCAACCTAAGCCATATTCCACATAGAAAATACAGTGTCATCTATTGCAGTTCATTGTAAAGAAGCTAATTTACTTCATTTGCTAAGGATACCTTTTCAAATATAAATTTCTAATGCTTTTCTCTGGTATAAAATCCTACCACATTACACTGGACATTAATCTGTCAATTCTTGTATCACAGATTTTCCATTTCAATACACAGTCCTGGAGCTATGGGTGGTGACTTTACACAAGGTGCTCAAAAACTGAAGTTATATCTCTGCTCATTTAGATAACAGAATATTTAACTCAGAATGAAAGAAAACTTATGTTCAATTCCCTGGATCATGATTTTACTCCTGGTATTTATAGCTGATGCCCGGGAAATGACAGTGGGAATTAAAGTGGAGATTAAATGGAAACAAGGAACATTTTACTTTAATCCTCCAGGTGCTGCCAAATAAGAAAAGCTAAATGGACACAACTCAAAAATACTAATCGGTGCTTAGCTGTTGGCAAAGTAAACCATCAGAATAAAGCATGAAGATTGTTTTTATCAATAGAATTTCTGATTGGACAGAAAGATGCTGATTCCTTGATACAAATTCTTTATCCAGCACCCACATCAGTTGTAGAGGGGTTTGACACATCCACAGCACTCCCCTAGAGTGGAAGTTATTTCTTTGGGCTTTTTCATATATCTTAGTAATTGACTTGTGATTTCAGTAATTTTTTTGTGGCTATTCTGCCAGTCGTTTTCAGTATTTACAAAGGGCGAAACCAAACTCAAAATATGGAAGTCCCACCGTGTCATGTCATGTTGTCGCTGTGTAGGTCATCAGGAGTCTTAGGACACCCACAGTTGAGGTAAAGCCAGACAAGGGAAAAGAAAGGGAGAGCAAGAAGGAGATGTGACACACAATTTGAGTAATAGGTTGTGTCCCTGTTTGGGACAAACAGGGAGTCACATTGACCACCAGAAGCTCTGAGTCCCTTGTTTATTCCTGACAAGAACCTGCTCTAACAACTGGACCATGATTGGCATCATTCCTTCTCGACCTCCTGCCCCACACTCCCCACCCTGTCCCCCTTCTCTCTGCTCTGCAATGTCCAGACTGCCTTCCCTATCTGCCAGTTCCTGTGACTCCCTCTCCTCCACATCCCTCTCATCACAGACAAGCTGAGTTTCATTCTCCAGACACGCTGTGGAATATCCAAAACTCCTGACCACACCAAGTCTCTTCTGGCTTTCCATTCCCTTCATCCTCTCTTCCCTCAGGTTCATTTCAGCAGAACTTCTTCTGCTTTGAAGGTAATAAAAATAAAGTTGCATGAAATGCTTGACTTGAGTTATGTACGTTGCCTGGAGTTTATACATTCCAGTTTGTATTGTTATACCAAACTTTAACTTTTCCTTGGGTTTAGTTCCAGGCTTTGGTTTGCCCTTTTTTTTTGTGTCAAGGAGTCATCTGCAGTATTTAAACTAGACCTTGAATTCTCAAAAGTCGGTGACTTTTAAAAAAAACCCAGTAGAAACTGCAGTTAATTTGAACATCATGAACATTTTCCCTAAACTCACACCTTGTTAACACTTTCAAGAGCACATCAGAAACTTCACTTGTATTGGTGACATTCAAGTTGGGCAACTAATGTATTTTCCAGTGTGACTACAAGTCTCACTTCTGGTGTGCCAACAAAGTTCCTATGACCTATGCAAGTATGCAATGCCATGAGGTGACATCAAAACAAAATCTTGCCAATGGCTTTTTTGGGAAATGAAAAATTGTTCAAGCCGAAAGCTTGGCCAACTTCAGAACAGAAGAACTGCTGCAAAATGAACTGGTAAAATACAAACCAGGAACCTGTCCTGAGTATTTGCTTTGGACAAAGGGCACACAGTAGTTTCCATTCTGAGCTACACTGGTGTCTGCATCACACTTCTCCTTGTGCCACTACTCAGCTCCAAGATGGACCAGCCGCTGGCCAGGGCCAAACCCATCCGTGATGGTGGAGGTGCCCTGGGATAACAGGTTTAGGAAGTGGGGAAAAACCTCCTGCAGAAGAGCAGACAGAGGGTAAGACTGTGTGAGAGAAACAGCTCTGCAGACACCAAGATCAGCATAGAAGGAGGGCCAGGAGGTGCTCCAAGCACTGGACCCGATAATCCCCTGCAGCCCACGGTGAGGCAGCTGTGCCCCCGGGACCCATGGAGGTCCAAGGGGAGCAGAGACCCTGTTACTGCATGTTATTTCCCTGGAAACAACCACCACATTGCAAAAACACAATTAGATTTTGTCTCACTGTTTCACATGTGCTGTTTTGGAAGAAAAGGCAAAAATGATGAGAGGAATGGAGAGGACAGAAGAAAGGAAAGGAGAAAAGGAAACTAAGAGGAAAAGGTAAGGAAAAGGAGGATCTTAGAATCATATGGCAAGTATTTTATAGAGAAAGAAAATACAAGATAATGGGATTTTGAGCTGTATGAGGTAATGCGAAAGCAAATGGCAGTGTGAAAGTATTTTTTTTTCAAGAGAAATATAGTACTGTAATCCACATTCTTTAAAACCAGTGTCTGACATTCAGGTGCACCCAAACCAACTGCACTGTCAAAGCTCAATCCACCAACAACTAGTTCATGACAGAAAATGTTACCTGATGCAACTTTCCCTTTCAACTTAGCAATTTGCAACTGCCTTCATTATTTTAATAATATTATTCAAGCTTTTTCACTTTCCCTCCAATGATTTCACACACATTGGTGGCCTGGACTGTTCCTGTGGAACTCACAGAGTCTCAGGCGGGACTTACTGTGGTGTCTGATATTGCAAAATTATTACACTGAAAGATTAAGTTACCTGATTAAATTAATACAAGCACACATGATTTGTTTCTGCCATGTGCTTCAATTACAAGTCCCCTTCTCTTTTTAGGCAAGCGACTTAAAAAGGGGAAAGAAATTGTATAAAGAATTTCCAGCATTGAGGATGACAATATGTCTTTTACTTATGAGTCAGAAATTCACTTCCAACCTTAATCTACAGAGGCTGAGCTGCCATGGGGAGCTTCATAGAAAGCTGAGTAGTTTCAGTCCACTTTCTGATACATAAATCCCCATTAAAGACTCATTCCAAGGATGATCTCACTTGCAAAACTGATGCTCACAATTCATCTCAGAATTAACAAGCTCAAAAAAGATTCCTTAAAAAATGTACAGTTAATGACTTTCTTCAGTCTACTTCCCTTTTGCTATTTCTCCCTATGCTCAGTTCATGTTTTTGGCTGAATCAGGCACCTCTGATCAGCTGTGCCCATTCCTGCCATGCTGCAGCTCCTCCATGCCCAGAGCCAAAGGGCTTCCAGGATCCAGAGTCAAAACATGAGAGACTTTGCTTTTTTCCTCCTCTCTGAGGCTCATCCTGTTAATTAGGGGAGGTTTGGGTTGGGCATCAAGAAGAATTCCTTCACTGAAGGGTTGTCAGGCATTGGCAGGGGCTGCCCAGGGAGGTGGAGGAGTCCCCATCCCTGGAGGTGTCAAGGAATGACTGGATGTGGCACTCAGTGCTCTGGGCTGGGTGACAAGGTGGGGATCAGTCACAGGTTGGATTCAATGGCCTTGGAGGACTTTTCCAGTCATAGTGATTCTGCAAATTGGCTTAACATCAAATATGTGAACAAAATATGCTCTTAATTTCTCTCAGAGAAACCAAGGGAAAAAATCAAAAGGTCAGACAACACCAGCATCTCCTCATTCTACCAGGGACTATTCGCAGTAACTGTGATGCTACAAGGGCAGAGCAAGTGCTATAAATTCCCCTCAAAACAGGGGGCTTGGGTGGGGGGGGTTGTTGAAAGCAAGATAGACATTTTGAGCTCAGAGTCCTCTGTCAGGGTACTCTGTGCTGGGTTGGGTGAAGGACTCCTCCTGCAGCAGGTCAGACAAACCCCAGGCAGATCAGGCCCAGGATAAAAAAAACTGCAGACTCAGATCTTTGAGTTACATCTCACTAGTGCCACTCCTGACATGAAACTGTGTCCTATGGACAAGGGCTTGTTCTGAAAATACTGAGTTCTGCATGGTGGTAGGGGGTCTCTCTGCATCTCTGCTGCCTGTTCACAGATAATTTATCACTTTGGTTAAAAAAACATCCAAAAAGAAAAACTGGCCCTTATTTGCAAAGCCCTGTGTCAGGAGTTGTGTGATTTATCTAATCACCCCAGCAGCAGTAGCAGCTTATCACAAACAGACATGCCTGAGGCACATCACCAACCCCACAATCCTCTTACCCTGAATCTCAACCTTTATCTCTCATCTTGGCAAACACAAACCCACAAGTTTCCCTGGAGGTTTCGGGGCTGCTGGAGAGGAGCTGGTTTGTGGATCCCCTTGCTAAAGCGCTGTCAGAACACAGCTGACACAGTATTCCCAAATCACACTCTCAGTTCTGCAACATTTTCTCTGTAGTTTTTCACAGTCAGACAGCTTTGACAACATCAGTGTGGCTTGATAAAAAAAAAGCCACACACACGTGTGCAAACCCATATTTGGAATTGAGGAATGGTGTCATTGTCTTGAGGTAAACAAAAATTCCGTATTTGCTGCTAAGTATTTATGAGAAAGAGACCCTTTTTGTTGAAAAAGGCTTCTTTGTTCTTGTGGAGACTTGGTTCAAATACAGATAGTGAAATCAGCTCTCAGCTTCTTAACCCTCAGAACTGGGATTTTATCCCATATAATTTTCCACCTTGGAGATGTTTCTCCAAGGCACAGCATGTCCTGAACGACAGTCTTCAGTGTCAGTATTGCTTTCTTTGGGAGTCCCACAGGGTTCAGGCATTGGCATTATACATCTTGTCTGCCCCTAACAACCTTTAAATATCAGAATAGTTTACCTAACAGGTTATTTTTTTAAAGCCTAATTTTCTTCACAATACTGGCATGACTATCTTGCCATGAAGTGGATAAACAAGGCAAGAGAGTGTTGCTGGTGGGTGAAATTTTTCCCTTAAATCTTTGTTTGCTTCTTACCATACTTGAATCTAGCCAGTCTTACTTGTTTCACATGCCCAGTCTGGAAGTACAGCCTGAAAAATCCCCAAATGGTACAGTTTCCAAAGTCTGAACAAAGCCAGGAAAGAATCAATCCCTGCAATTTTCTCTGTTCCTAAGGATTTCTGAAAGGGTTGAGGGATATTCCCACCTCCAGGCAATACCTTTCACAGGCACTCTAACAAGCTTTCTGTATTGATTTATTCTAACAACTGAGGGTGCTTTTCCAAAACAGCCTCCCTCCTGTCCCTCACCAGCTCAGGGCCAGAAATAAAGTAATTTCTATTTGATTTGAGAGATGAAGGGTAAGGAGGAGCATCATCATTTTGAAGGTGAAAGAAAAGCTGCAGTTTTAGCAGGGGTAGGTCACATCACCCTGTCTGGGATGCCCAAGACTGTAGCTTTCATGACTGAAGCACTCAAATTCATCAAGAAAGACATTGCTTCTATTCATGTGCCCAAATCTGTCTGCAGGACAGGCCATTAAAGCAAAAACTAATTGCATTTTAAGAGCTTTGATTAAAGGTATCTGGGAGACACCATTGGCTTCGTTCCATGTTTGGTTAATCAGGTTGGTCAAAAGGCCGAAGGTTCACAAAGCTCCATTCAAGTGTTTCTGAAGTCTGTTCTGAAAGACACTTTGCAGAACTAAAGGGAGTGGCAAGCCCCCAAAAAACAGACAGGAAAACAGATAAAACAGAACATGCACATGATTCTCCTTAGGCTCCCAAAGGATCAACCTCCCCTTATCCCTGACTAAATTCTGCAGCTTCTAATTATTGAAGTTTTGCCTTTGAAACCCATGGGAGTGTGTAATTAAAGATTATAGAATTTGGGACCTTGTAGGAGCATTTTCAAGGAAACAGAAACTGTTTGCTCAGAAACTTCCTAACTCTAATTATTTCTAGGCTCCAGTAGTAATCTTTTATTTAGGAACTTTTAATTTGGTAGAGTGACAAACTCAGTTATATGTGAACATACACACTTGAGGTCGCAGAAGAAGGTAGGTTGCCAAGAAACAAACATCTGTTTCTTTAATCAGCTTAGAAAATTAAAGAGAAGCATAATAACTTCACACTATAAAAATGTGGCCTGTTGAGGAATTATTAATACTCTGAAAACAAGGAAATTGTCTATAAAGATGAACTTTAGCCAGAAACAAATTCAGGTTGACTTTATTGAGGACTATACAACCACAACAACACTTCTGGGTCTGTGCAGATCTGAGAGTCCCAGGAGAGCTCTACAACCAAAAAACCTGACCTCACCCTCCCCATTAATCCCTCCTTTGCCCTACAAAGCCGATCATTGCAGTAATTTTTGCCTTCTAACAAAAAGGGTGTGTTTAGGAGGGTGTGAGAACCTGTGTCCTGTTATCTCTGAATCTTAGAAGGAGGATTAGCAAAGCAGAGTCTTCATACAAGACAAAGCAAGGCAAGCAATGACATTAAAGAGGAATATTTTACTAAAAAGGATTCCATTTCTAAGAAATATTAGCCTTCAGTGGAGTTTCATCAAAATGGTTTCATAATCAGCATCTGAACTCAAGGGACATCAGGACACCAGATTATGCAGCTCTTGAGGATTAGTGGTAATTCCCTCACTGGCTCCAAGGCCAAAATCAAAAGGAATAGTAAGATCAGAGTTCAGGCCTCTTCTATACCAGCACAGTCTGACCTTATCATGGGGAAAAGTTTGAACCTCATGGTGACATTCTCAGCAGTTTCATATTCTCACCAGCTCTGCTTTATGTGCATTTAATGTACAAAAGGGCTTCAGATATTCCTGTATTCAAAAAGTGATAATTCTCTGCAATGAGAAATTGAGGCACATATGCTGGGAGTTCCAAGCTCCAGTAAATCTTGAATGAATTTCTAATAATATTATACATTTATTTGAAAAGTCTCAGTCAAGAATGCCTGAGTTTGCTTTGCTGTGTAATTGTTCTGGAAAGATTTCCTAGAGGAAAAGAGCAGTGTTAAATCAATCATATGCCAGGTCTAACTGCTGGACACTTTTGCAAATGTGATTGGATTGTTTCTGTTAGTTACGACAAACACAATCACACAAAACAATGTCATTGCAAACTGAATGTTCTGTTCTTATGTTCCCAGCTCAAATCATGGTTATTTCCACGAGTCCTCCTGCTGGCACAGAGCTGATAGCACATCACTCATTACCGTGGCAGTGCAAGCAGCACATCATCTATTCACGGAGCAATCCGAGTACAACCCATGTCAGAGGAGTACACAATTTAATGTCATTGTTCTGAAAGAAATACACCTCTGAATCTCTCTGTTCCCTTGTACCTTGTAGAAGTTCTTTGTACTTTGTACTTTTAAAAGTTACTCAGCTGCTTTAAGACGTTTTTTTATTGCTTTGAGTGGAATGAAGCTAACGAGAGACTGTTGATTTGCTACAGAACAGACACACTGTTCTGACTCTTTGATAAATTTAGAATAATAACTGAGAAAGAACAAACTGAAAAATGCAAGATGTTTTAGTGATTATATTGGCTAATCCCTCGAGATCAAAATATTGATCAATTTATGTTACATAAATCACAGAATCATTTAGGTTGGAAAAGACCTCCAAGATCATTGGTCCAACCTGTGACCCATCCTCGCCTTATCAACCAGCCCAGAGCTCTGAGTGCCACATCCAGTCATTCCTTGAACACCTCCAGGGATGGGGACTCCTCCACCTCCCTGGGCAGCCCCTGCCAATGCCTGGCAATCCTTCCCATTAAGAATGTCTTCCTGAAATCCCTTCAAATCCTTAATAGAATTTGAAATTAGGGAGAGAAGTGAAATTTAAAACAGTTTTATTCCCCAGAAACTTTGAATGATTGTTTCTACATGACCACAAGTGAAAACGGAAGTTTTTAATATGCTCCTCTTTTCCTTAATATTTAATATTTAAACCCATTGCCTTTTCCATTCTTTACCTAGTCCAGAAAGATGTCTTGGAAGATAAAAATGGACTTCTAGCCATTCTTAGGCCCTATTTTTGTCTGCACACTGGGAGTTCAGTGTGGAAGAGCATTTTTTTCTGATTTGACAAGAAGATACTGTTTCTCACATCTGTTTCTTTCAAAGATAAAAGGATTTGGATTGTTTTTCCAAGTGTTCTATTATTTTGATTTTTTTTTTATTTTTATAAAAGGTAAAATGTTTTATGAATGTAGAGGTTGAGTACGGTCAGTTAAAGGGCAAAGCATGAAAACCTCTAAGTGCCTTACTTTAGGTGCTGATGCTCCACGACTCAGCCACTAGAGGGTAATGTAAGATAAAGAAAAAAGGAACTTAACACCATCCAACTTGAGCTATGGCTTGTTTCCAAAACTTCAGAGATCAGATTTTAGTGACTAAATTTATTCAGCTATTTTCTAAGACTGCTTGGTCACAGTAAAGAGCTGCTGCTCCCACACCAAAGTGCCACTGGTGTGAACAGAGAAGGAGTTCTTGGGAGAAGAAGCATGACCTGGAAGTTTCTGTGCTTAAAAATCTACATGGACAAAGGAAATGCTTTGTAAACTCAAATGAATTTTGAAGTCTTGATACAACAATTTAATTCCAATGTTGCTGTCAGGCAGGTGAGCCCAAATTCCCCCAAAGCTGCTTTTATTCAAAACTGAAATTTGGCCTAATGGAGACTTGAATGATAAATGAGGTTTTCTAATGGAATCCAGAAAGTAAAGTTAGAAAAGACCGCCCTATTTGGGCCTAAATAAATGCACCCAAAAGCCCTGGGAACTTTTGTATGACCTTTACAGGCTGATGGAAGGGCCACTGAATGTTTCCCGGACACCAAGGACCAGGTCAGGGCTACAGCCCACAGTACAGAACTTACTGGCAGAGTTTGTGATCTGAAGTGCATCGTCCTCTCCTCCTTCAAGGGACTTGAGAATTAAGGTTTCTGTGAGTTCCTCGGGGATAAATCCCCTGCACTGACTCACACGGGAAATTGCCGAGTGACACACTCTTACATTCTCAAACCTTCTGCACAAGGCCAGGAAAAAGTGTTCTGGACACTATATCATGTAGGCTGTTTGATTTTGCTGGGATTTAATTTCTCCTTTTTTTCTTTCCTTCCATTTATTCAGTGCAAATTATTTTACAGATATGGTTGATGCCAATAGGGTCAGTACCGAGAGCTTTGAGCTGACCAAGAATGTCTGTGAGCACCACACCTGACTGACCTGTGTTGGATTCAAATCCAAGGCACTGGCAAGAAAAAAATCCATGTATTATAGCCATGGGCAAGGACACCTTCCACTAGCCCAGGTTGCTCCAAGCCCCATCCAACCTGACCAACATCCATCCAACATCCAACCCCATCCAACATTTCAAGGGATGGGGCACCCACAGCTTCTCTGCCCAACCTGTGCCAGGGCCTTGGCACCCCCACAGGGGAGAATTTCTTCCCAATATCCAATCTAACCCTGCTCTCTGTCAGTGGGAAGCCATTCCTCCTTGTCCTGTCACTCCAGGCGCTTAAATCTGGCTCTGGCCAGAGATCTGCCTTGAGTTGTAGCTCTCCAGAGAACATCATGTGATTCATGTCATTTTTACCATGGTTTCTGCTAAAAAACCCAACGTAGTCATAACAGGGCTCCGCTTCATTTGCCAAATAAATGGAGAGACGATTCCTTTGGTTCGCAGATCCTAGAAAAATGAAGAGAAGACAGACTTGGAAAAGCAAGTTCAAAACTGGAAGTAGGGCAGAAAGAAAAAACTAGAGGGAACAAAATGATATAGTTAGAGCAATTTATCTTTAAATTTTGCTTTTTAAAGTGGAGAAAGATAAAGGACTTGTATTACATTAATCTTGCCAAACCCTGACAAGACTTAAAATAGTTGCAGAGATGGTCCAGCAAAACCCTTTGGGTGATCTAACCAGTAAATTTTCTTGGCAGAATTAGGAAATAATCAACAGAAGAGAAACAGTGGAAACAGATAAGGGGGAAAAATGTATTTATTGACAGCTCTCACTCACAATGTGGGAATTAATCAAAAGAGACATGTAGTGTAGTTTCCCGGGTCTCAGTTTAACAAGGTACCTGAAGATGGCAAAGAGATGTGATTCCTGTTCTGTTTTACTTTGTAACAAGGGTAATACATAGCATGTCCTTTTCCCAGCTGTCTGCATGGGAGGGACAACACTACTTCAGACTCCAAAGAACCTTTTTTCTCTCTGTGATATGATTCAATAAATATAATAAGTGGCTTTTAAATAACTTGTTTTAACGTCACTAATGATACTAATCTGGGAGTTTCACGTCACTGGTGTTTATTTGCATACCAGCCTTCAGCTGAATTTGGCACAATTCCTATTGCTCAGACAAAACACCAAAAAAGTGTGTGCTGATGAGGATGCACATTTTTTGGGATGACTTCAGAACAGTTTTCTCCCCCAGTCACCACTGAACCCACAGCATCAGCATCGCTCCAGCTGCTCTTCCAGCACTGCTACAAAACATGGCCTGGTGCTGCACATTAGAATTTCAGATCCCACAAAACTGATGACACAATTAGCAACCACCTAAGGGAGTTTGATTTCAGGGGACTTGCTCAGCAGCTCTCCCTTCTGTCCCTCGGGGCAGATCACTGTCTGACTCAGTCCATGACTCCCTCCCTCCAAACCAGTGCCTTGCTGTGCAGCTGATTTATCCCACAAGGTTCCCCTGGGCAGTGCTTGAGACAGGTCCTCCATCAACATGGTGCGTAATCAAGTAATTAAGGATTCTCCTGTAATGCATAAACATAAGATGGCTGATTTAATGTTCATCAGACAAGAACAGCTGTAGGGCTGCCTTGCTTTTGACAGCCTTGTGAATGATCACATTGCTTCCAGTAGTTTCACATAAAATATACTCACCCATCCCAAATATTGTGGTTCAGGGTTCCTGCAGACCATCTCCAGAAGTTGTGTTCCATCACAATTCTCTCCCCAAGGGTGGCCCATGACCCCAGTTTCAGCTCTGAGAAGGTTTCTGATGGATCACTGCTCCTCTGTCTGTAGCACTTCCACAGATGACATGATTCACCAATCCTGGGTTAGGAGACTGCAAAAATTGTGTTTCAAAGCCACAAAAATGTTATTTCTACATTTATTGATGATGGTGTCTCCAACAGCTGCCATGGGGAAGCAATTAGATATTGTTCCAGCTCCTCTAATTGGACAACTGGCTTGAGTCTAATATGGATTCCAAATCAGCCCCAGGGAATATAATCTTTATTCTGGCTTTATAGTCCCTAAACTCTGTCATGCCAGGACCTTTGAAATGATTGTGTTTTCAATATTCCCTCAATATTCATATGCTGGAACTAATACTATAAAGGAGCATATGGGGAGCACTCCTTTCTGTGTCACCCACAGCAGTGACTCAGCCTCTTACCAAAGCCAGCTGCTTCTGGCAGCAAGGGCTTTGCAAGCAAATGCAGTGTGCAGGTGGTCTCATCCAATGCTGAGAAATGAAGTTTCACTGCCTAATTTTGCCCAAAAAGTCACATTTGCCTTAAGAAGAAATCCTTCACTGAAAGGGTGATTGGGCATTGGCAGGGGCTGCCCAGGGAGGTGGTGGAGTCCCCATCCCTGGAGGTGTTTAAGGAGTGACTGGACATGGCACTCAGTGCTCTGGTCTGCTTGACAAGATCAGTCTCTCCATGTTGTCTTTCAGGGGAGCTTTTCTCCAGCATAGCCTGTGGAGGGAAATTTGGAAACCAGTGACCATAACTCAGCCATTTAAAGCACTTAACTCCCCGAAGTACCATCCACATGAAATCAATATAGCAAAGTCCCTACTGAATGGCACAGAGCTTCCAGCTGTTCCTTTTAGAATAACATTTCTGCTCAGAATTGCACTGAATTGTTGATCAAGTTTAGCTGATCTCCTGGAGGGCTGCAAAAGACAATCTGAGAGCAATTTCTACCCCAGAGAGTGTTTGCAGTGAACACTGAATAAATGCAATGCCAGAACTCCCTGGATGGCTGTCTGTGGGCTCACAGGATGGGCTCAGGGAGATTGCTCTGAATGTACCATCCCTAAGAAAAGCACAAGAAAAGTCCCTACAACCAATTTCTAGAATTTCTAGTTACCTAATTAGGTGTGCAGCCAAAACACAATGAAAATCCGTGTTTAAGACTGTATCAATTAAAACCCTAAATAGGCCCATCATTGATGAGCTGGCTCAGCCCTCAACTTTTCCCATGTAAGTAAGGAGTGGGAAACCCACAATTTCATCTCTCCCTTAGTCCCACTGAGAGTCTCCCTGTGCCAGAATGATGTCCAGTACCACAGTGAGGCCCTCCAGAACCTCAGTCCCTGTCAGATGTGAGCACAACCTGCCCCAAAGGCAGTGGCTGTGGTTCACACCAGATCAGAAGGGGAAGGAAGTTATTTTTCCACATTTTATAAGAAAAACAAGAGAAATGTTGATGGCACTAAAGCTGTGAATAGCTCATGAAGCTTCATCCCATGGAAATGGTTTGTTCTGTAGAGCAGGGGAGGTATGGCCATGGATCCCCCTGTGGTCCAGAAGCCCCAGATGGTTGTACCCACCAGGGCCAGAGGATAAAGCTGTGCCAGGTGGGATGATACTGGTGAGAAACAGGAACTCTTTCATTAGCTCCAGCTTTTACAGGACATGTTTCCTTCTCTCCTCATGTTGTGCAGTTCTGGGCTGGGAGAAGCACCTTGGGCAGCAGGGACTGTTGAAGCAGGAAGGGGAGTGTGCTGGAGTTCAGGTGCTTTTCTGTGGTCTCTTTTCACTATCCCAAGGCTGGGAGAAGAGGCTTCAGGACCCACATGGAGAAAGAATGTCTGTAATTTGTGTGAAATACAGCCTTTCTACACCACAGCCTCCTTGCTCCTTGGAGTGGCAGTGAGGAGGGAATGAAGGCACTTCTTACACTGATACATATAGAAATTACCCTCCTGTGGTCCTGAGGTAGGGCTGAGATGTGTTTGTTGGGATCGGTATTGCTCCTGACATCTCCAGACATGCCACACACATTTAACAAACAGAGTTTTAAGTAGTTATAGAGAAAATTGTCCAGACCCCAGCACTGCCTGTCAGAACTGACTCCATCAGGAGTGTGTTGGGACAGATAAGAACTCATTTCCATATGTGTGGAATCCATTCATATAGCACTGCTGCCAGAAAATTCAACTTAATAAGCCTAAAAATATAATTTCTTTCCTCAAACAAGTTCAATCAGAAGATGAAATTGGAAACTGCAACTGATGACTGTTTAAAGGGCAGTTTTGAGCTTGTTGCATCCCTACAAGCCCAAGCCTCAAAGCTCTATGAGGCGTTTGCCATGAGTGAGATCCCCCCAGAACTTCTGCCCCCAAAGCCTCTCTGCCAGCAGATAGCTGGAAGTGCTGTTGGATGTATAATCCTTATGTCAATCAGGAATTTCTTGACCCCTGGGATAAACTTCATTAGAAGAGTTAAAAACACAAATCCTCAGCAAAAGATTGAAGGTCTGGGGAAATGGTCCATTACTGGATTGCTGTTTAGGTTCTCTTCTGCTCAGTTGTTTCTCAGCAATCTCAGGGAGAGCTCCAACAGGACATGGTGCCTCAGGGACCTCAGCTTTGTGTCAGTAAAAGTCCTGACTGACAGCAAACACTGTTCCAGCTCAAATGGCTGCAACTGCGAGTACAAACAAGCCCCTCAAACCCCACGGGATGCTCCTCATGCCACAACATCCTGAGCCGAACTGTTATCGATTTGCACTTCGACAGTGAATTTCTAAAATACAATCACCACTAGAAGGGAACTGGTCAGCTGGGCAGAAATTTGGATAATTTTGTTTGCAAATGTGATCTCACTGGCTGCTTTTTAACCAAAATCTTCAACATGATCTGTTGGAAGGTTGGGAGTTGGGTCAGGATGTGCAATAATTCTCACAAGGGGAAACATAAGGTTGTTGGGGACTGCAGACATTCTGGGTGCAGAAAGGAGAAATCACAATGCTCTGTTCATACATTTTGTGCCACAGCCCCAAGCAGCAAAGGCTATCCCAGTATTGAAGAGACAGGTAGACCTTCATTCCCTCTCCATACCTTTCTGCTGGGTTTCCACTGAACTTTCCCTGGAATACCAATGGCTCGAGTTGTAGAACACATTGTTGTGGACCTGTTATTCCTCTGCACAGACAGGTCCTTCCTTTTGACTGTGACTATGACACTCTTGTTACTATGGGCTGGTAGTGTTAGCTGACATTCAAAACCCTTTTGGGCTGAAGAAGCTTTTAAAGCCTTTGCACTTTCTCCTTCTTAGAAGGCCAGAATAACCTGTGAGCCTCTGGGAAATTTGTCTCTGCTGGTCAAAAGGGAGTAGAGAGTAAATCTGGAGTACATTTCCTTGACTAAGGTCAGAAGAAAGGAGAAGTTTTGGCACCAAGCTCAAGACCCTTCTAGTCTCTGCTCAGCACTTTATATCCCAGGGCTGTGGCTCCATAGGGTGCACATGTTTAGCTAAAGGTGTTCTGGAGAAAAACCTGGCCTTGTTTCTCAATACACAGAAGAGCTACAACTTCAGCAGAGTTGCACCATCCCTGCCCTACACCCTTCCCTTTGTGCTTCGCAGGAAGGGACTAGTGGGGTGTTGGAGGGCACTCCTGGGGTGTGGTAGGACTTTCTAAAAGAAAAGTGATGTCCAGGAGCAGAGAGTACCCTGGCTCCATGACAGCTTCCCTTTGAAGGAAACCTCTTTGGCCAAACTGTGAGAGATCCATGACTGAGCAGAGCGGAATGAGTGCCTTGTTTCCTCACGCTCCCCAGAGAGCCTGTGTGCAAACCACTTTCTGCCAAAATCTCACAGCCATCTGTTTTGTCTGTACATCAACTGCTGTGGTTTTAGACATCTCAGGAGTAGGGTGGGGTGTTACAATTTGAGTTGTCTTCAGTGCTGCCACTGGGACTGCTAAAGCATCCTACCCACCTCTCTGAATTTCGGAGGGAATAAATATAAAATTCCCATAGATACAATTAAAACCTCAGGCTTCATTAAAGCAGAACTGGTTCTCTCACTTCATGGCAGCTTATTGCTTGGCATTGCCCCACAAAGTTTTTTGGGAGTCTTGGCTCAGTTTCCTTTCCACTGCTCTCCAGAAAGTTAGAAATAAATATATTAAAGTGTTTCTTCACTGCTCTGCTTCACCCAGGGGAGAGGTAGGAGCGAGGATGTTTCTTCACGTGGCTCCCTGAGTAAGACAAAGGGTCTGAAAGCTGTTTTGTTGGCAAAAAGCTGGCCAAGAACAGTGGAAACACGGCCTCAGCCTCTGCACTGAAACACCCTGGGGGAGCAAAAGATGCTGCAGGGAAGATTTTCTGGTCTTATGGTGATGAGCAGAAAGTTATCCTGTGCTGGGGCATTCCCTGGGAGGAATTCCCACCAGGTTAGGTGTCTTTTCCATGCAAATTTAGTGGTATGAGGGAATCAGAGTTCCAGAGTGTTTCCTCATCAGTCTTTAGATAAAGGCACAAAGCTGTGAGGATGGCATGTGAAGGCAGGTGTGTTTTCTGCCTTGCTCACAGTGCTCTGTAAAGAATTCCTCTGCCAGAAAGCAGTCCGTTTCCCTGGAAGCAACAAAGCCCTGGATAAATAGCCCACCATGAGCTGGGTACTCTCTTCTCTTTTCTTGAAAACAGAGAACAAGTTCCGAACTGGCAGCTGGCTCTGAAGGAAGGGGGGGACCTACAGCAGGACAGAACTGATTTGCATTGTCTGAACTGGAGGAATAGTCCCACATGGATTCGTTCGATGCAGCAGTTGATGTCCCCACAGGGCAGAGCTGCTGAAATGTCTCTGCCCTGCTGGTCCCCTGCCAAAGGACTCTCATGCAGCACAGTTCAGCTGACCCGACAGTGCAGAGGGTGGGAAGGCCAACAGTGAGTGATAATGTCACAAGACCAAAAACCCACTTGGAGCTGTTGACTATCCCCCCCAAGGAAAGAGGGAAAAGCTGCTTCTGCTTATTCAGTTGCTTTGGTTCCATTCTTCATCTTTTTTTCCCCCTCAAAAGCTGTATTTTGTTTTGAGGCAAAACTGCAGAAATTGGAGGTGGTGATAAGCAATTCCTCTGCACTCCCTCTCCTTGGGCTCATTTCACTCGCTTGGTGTTATCTCCCTCAGCCTGTGCCAGCCTCAAAGGGAGCA
Organism: Xenops minutus; assembly: GCA_035221455.1. NCBI lineage: Eukaryota > Metazoa > Chordata > Aves > Passeriformes > Furnariidae > Xenops > Xenops minutus. Next base: position 17,094,642 of record JAWWEE010000025.1, read on the forward strand.
AATGTATTGTCATTTTTTAATTTCCTCACAGGTGTACACCAGCACAGGGACTCACCCTCCTCTTCCTAAACAACAAAAAGCAGCTTGGGACAGAAATGGGAATGAATTATAAGTAGCAGATCAGGGTTTCTGCCTGGATATAGTTGGGGTGGCTCAGCAGAGCCCATATATATTGTGAGTTCTGCTTTTGTACCATCCCTACAGTGATTTATCTCTGATTAGGAGTGGTTATTACATGCTCTAACATTCTCCCTCATAGTCCCCTCACTCTTCACCAGCCCCTGCAGACTATTTTTCCTTGTCCTATTTTATTTGAAAGGCTTTATACTATTCCTAGTCACTTGAGAAAATAGTTGTCTGTGTATTTTGGGCATTGAAATAAAAAGTCATGTACATTTTCCATCTTTCCATTAACCCATACCCTCATCTTAGAGTCATACAAGGATTGCTGGCTCTGTCCTTTCTTCCTCTGCTGTTTATGGAGTACTCTGAAATTTTTATTTTAGTGAATGCTGGTGATACCACTCCAAGATCATAATTAAGGAGCAGATCTTGAGCTTGTCTGGCACAGCCCCAGCAGTCCTTGGGCACCTCTGCCCTCTTAAAGCCTTTGTAGTCATGATTTAGTGAGTGCAGACTCTACACCCAGGAAGTTTTGCATACACTTGTATGAGAAGGACCATGAAACTGAAACCTATTGGTCTTTTGTGTATCATACAGGAGCAGAGCACGTGTCCTGGCCAAGCAATTGCCCAAATAAAGGCTGGGGGTGATAAGTGGGATCTTACCTGTCTTTGTGACTTTAACCTGGAGAGACTCCTTCCCAGTTAGATTCCAGGAAAACAGTTCTAGCAGAGATTTGTCAACACTTGCAGATTATTACATCTTTCTATGCAGCCTCATTGCCTGTGTTTCATCTCATCAGTATAAACTCCTTAGAAACTACAAACGCCCAGAAATGAGTCTCATGAAAGCAGCAGATATGAAGTTTTTAAAAATACAAAATCCTGAGATCCAGGGCAGCTCTTGGCACAAATGGGCAGAAGCACCCGGGGAAGGTAGAGATGGAAATTGAAGCTGAAGGCGGAGAAGGAACTGGCAGCACTTGGCTACGTCAGTGTGAACTGATGGGAAGGGTTTGCAAGGAGGATAATGATAGGAGACAGTGCCCACTGAGCAGATTCCCAGCAAGAATCCTTACTGGAAGCACTGACATACCCAGCAGCAATTGCCATCCTTTGCAGCCAGGGCAGGACATGCAGCTGGAGATTCTCTGAACAGACATATCCAGCTGGATGCAGCTTTGAGTTATGGCTTTCTTCATAGCTTCAACAAGACTTTGCAGTCACTTTGCTCCAGTCCATTAATAATTCCTTCTCTTTCCCAGAACCTCTCCCCTCCTGCTGTAAAGTGACATTTTGCTGCAAAATTTTATCGAGCAAATGCCACTTTGGGCTGAAAAGATGATTTATTTGCTCTGTTCATTTGCAGCAAACACATGCAGTGCTTGTCTCTCTGCAAGAGCTGCTTTTCCAAGGTGTCTGTGGAGTCTCTCACTAGTCAACCATAAGTTATTAAATAGTTTTTATTCAAGGGATTTTCTGTTTGGTAGAATCCCAGTACCACCTCTCTTCCCTGTGACAGTGCTTCCACACACAAGGGATCACAGTTTGACAAACCCTAACAAGTGATTTTCTGTCAAGAAATTGTAGTTTTTTTAGGCTTACTCAGAAATAAAACTATTTTTCTACTCAATAAAATTCTGCACAAATGACATTAGAATAATTTCTGGTCATCATTAATGTGCTATAAATAAAAGGAGCTGTACCCAGGGCTCTGGCCCAAGTGACATGGCTCTGCCAGTGTTATTGCAGTTCCTGCTGCCATTGGACTGGACTGGCTGTGACTGTACCAAGTGGGACAGAGACCACGGTTCAGTATAAACATAGACATCTATCCACATCAGGGGATCAGGATTAGACCTGCTCAGCAGTTTCTCTCTGTTTAGTGATCTCTGTGGACTGAGCCATATTCAGAGCAACTCAGAAAACAAGGGGTAATCATCACTCAAAATTTTACAAAACAGTGAAAAAACCCATATTTTGCTTCTCATCAAAAAGATTTATTTCTCTCTCTATAGGAACTAAAAAAGAAGTTTAGGATATTCTGATAAAACCCAAAGTATTTGTTCACAGCCACAGCAGTCAGCCTGCAGAGAAGGGGATCCCCCACCTTGGCTCAGCCTGATCGCGCTCCACTCCCTCCAGCTTTCCACTCCACAAGCCACACTGCCTTTTACCCTTCTGATAAAGCTGTTATTATTAAAAGAAATAACAGTATTTAAAACCAGTGTGTTTTGTTTGCACACTTAGAAGATAATGCTCTGCTAATGTGTGTCTCTGTAGCTCCAAGTACACTGGTACTTCTTCCTCAATGACAGCCAGCAAGGTAATAAAACCCAAATTGAACTTTCTGCTACAAATTCACCAACAAATCCTTCTTTAGTGGGTGCTCTACTCTTTCTGTCTGCCTAATTGTGGCTATTAAATTACCACTCTGACTGGAATTTATGCAAGTGTTCCACTGTGGGATCTGAGTGTCAAAGTAAAAAGTAGGAAAAGTGTCTGATTTTTTTTTTCCCCACTGGGAAGTATCTTGTCAAATCCAATGTTATTTTGGTGGGATGGAACTTCATAGAGCGAAAATGGCACTTCCCCCTCTTTTTAAATTTTCTTGTTCCTTTTTCCCACATCTCATGAAATATTCACTTACAAAGCGTGGAAAGATGAAAAATGCTTTAAAAACTGAAAGAAAGAAGCATTTTGAACCTGCTTTAAAAATGCGCTGAAGGCTGAGGTCTCACAGTCCCAGTTGAATTGAGAGAAAATCAAGATACTCTGAAAATTAAGCCCATTTATATTCCATTTGTTTCTTCTAGCCTGCCTTCCAATTCAGAAACAAAGAAAAGGTTGAACACCTTTAATCACCACTGGAACAGAAATTTCCCATTTTAACCAGTTTTAATCATGTTTAACTGTGTAAACCAGATACCAAAATTCAGTGTGTTCATATATCAGGCTCCATGGTGTTTGATTGAAGTCTGTGCTTAAATGCTTTGCTGGATCAAGGTGTATCTCAAGAGATTATTTGGCCTTGTAGTCAAACCAGTTGACTCTGTTGCACTCACTGGGATTTATAGTCATAATCCCTCCTGAACACCCTCCAGTGAAAATTCAGTGTTCAGCTATTCCTTCTCCTTTTACAAAGATTTCAATTTTGGGCATTAGCCTTTAAGTTTAATGGATAATTTCTCATTTCAGAACATTATTTTGTGTGGAAAAACAGAACATCAGACTCAGAGAGTTGATGCAAAGAACAAGTGACTCATCATGGGATGAAATGCGGAGGGTAATCCCACATCTCCAACCACTGCACTGGCCCTAAGGGCTGTTTACTAATTGCTATTTACTGCTTGGTCTTGGAAATGAAGAGCACTTGGAGACTGCATGGGACAGGGGGGTTCCCACTTTGCAGGTGGCCCTAGGAAATCACATTAGTGCTGCTGATTCCCCTCTCCTTTCTCACTGTCAGCTTGGAAAGCCTCTGTCTCAGCCCTGTCTGCTCCAAGCCCTCTGCACTCTCCCAGTGGTGCCTCCACAATCCAGAGTAGCCAAGGCAAGGGAGGTCAAACACTCTCATCTCAGACTGGTGCCTGAGGCTCACTGCAAAATGACACTGTCAGGGGAGGGTCAAGAGCCAAACATTTTCTCTCACAAAATCAAGAAGTCACTTGACCTCTGTGACAAATTCCTTTTCCCACAATTTGACAATAGTCCACTGTAGCTAAAAATAACAGGCAGAAAAAAAGAAAGAAAAATCAATAACTAAATGTGCGAGGCCTCAGTGGCAGTTGTGTACAGCCCTTAAATACAGATGAGACCTGCAATGCAGCCAGGAGTGCTGGAATGGTTTTTTCTACTAAATTGAGAAGTGGGAAATGTTCAGTGAGGAGGAAAAGCTGAATTGCTTTGCCTGTGTTGGGGCATTCATCCAATCATCTATAAAACTAAAAAAATACGACAACATGTAAAACCACAAGGGAGCATTTGTATTACAGGTGAAAGACATTTTCACATATACAAAAATCAAATTAGTCTCCACTTCACCTTTTTTTTTTGTTGTTGACAACATTCATAATTTCTGAAAAGAAAACTCTTACTGTTTCTCATTATTAAATAGATGGTAATTTCACGGCTCTGGCTACACAGATGAAGATCCTCAAAATATCTTATGCACTACACTGGAAATTAGAAGTAGCTCTGAATACTGGATCATTAGAAACAGTGGGGCCAGAGAAAATGCCAGAGGAATTCTACTCTGCCTTCTCTTCATGCTCTAAGTTAAAGATGTATTTGGTGGCAAGTGCCCTTTTCATTAGCTTTGCCTGTTTGCAGGCAGCAATTTTGTCAAAGGGGGGTCTCCAGGGAACACTTGTTCACAATCTCTTAGCACAGAAAAAAATGTGCTTCAGAGGGAGAGCATATTTGAAAAGAACTTGTATCTATGGGAAGTGCAAGGATATCTTTGCCAGCTTTGGAGTCAAGAGGAGATGATGTTAATACCAAACTTTTTAATTCTTCATTAATATGGGATGATGGATGAGATGCTGAAAAATGTGAGCATCTGAATTTGGAGGTTGCTGAGCAGTATACCTACAATGGCACTGCAAGGAACTGAACACCAGAGGCATATCAAAAAGAAAGGAAAAAAACCATTAAAGATTAAAAACATCATTAGCACTGAGAAAAGGGTTGTGGTGTCCTCCAAAATCTATCACTTGCCCTCAGCGTGTGTCATAGGCACGTCCAGCAAAGGAAAGCACACCACAGCACCATCAAGAACAGCTATATCAGTCCAGCTCAGCACCTTGCCTCAGTGATGAACTACACCAAATAACTAGAGAAAAGAACACAAGCAATCTCCAAGCTCATCTTTGCACCTTGCTGTCCATTTAGATGTTGCAGATCACTCTTTGAAAGCAAGGAACTTCATTTGCAGCCCGAGATGCTCAATTGCTCCTCTTTACCTTCCGTCTGTATTTGCAATGCCTTGACCATTAGCTCTGTTTGAAGGTCACTTCCACACTGCCTGCTGGGATGTATAAAACAGGGCTATTAACAATATGTCTGAATATATTCAGACATTCTCAATAGTCTGAGGTATAATATTAAAGCATCCTGACTCTTTGCTCCCTCTGTTGTCTCCTGCTCACAGTAATAAAAATGTAGTTACTTGGTGCTTTCCCCTAGGGAGACGAGTTGCCAAAAGAGAGAAGGTGATTTATAGAACTAAAATAAATGTCTCATTTAGGACCTGATTGTGATAATGTTATTCAAGAAGAATCCTTGTTTACTCCCACCAGGACCTACTCTTGGATTAGCCTTGGCCTTAGCAAAGGTTGCAAAAAAAGGCCTTAAAAAGTCATGGATTTTTGGTAAAGGAGCTGAGCCAGCACAATGGCCCCATCTGCAGTGCGGCAGAGCCTCCCTGGGCACGGCCAGAGGCTGCTGCACAGGGCACGGGGCTCAGGACCAGCCTGGGCTGTCACAATTGCACTGAGAGCTCCCTGCATGGCCTGGCACCTCCAGGAGCAATATAACATCCCAAAAACCCAAAAGGAAAATGAAAGGAGTTGATCAACCTACCATTTCCCCTAATGCAGCCTGAGTCATTATTGCAGTTACTAAGCCATATCTTCGTGCTTCAGTCGAATGATTGCTACCATCATCTATTACCTTAAAATCTATCACTGTTAGGGGATGAAAGCTGGAAATTCAGGCTCCTCTTTATCCTCAAATGCCTCTGCATTAAGTCAAAAGAGAAACATTTCTCTTTTTTTTTTAGCATAAAACTGGGAAAGTTTATCAAGTAGCAAAAGTTATTGCAGCAGCTCTCCTAGAGCCCAGCCAGGCACCCATTCCATGGTTTTCCTGAAAGCGAGGAAGCTGTGAAATACTCAGGGGAATGCAAAGCCCACCTTGAAAACACATCAATCCCAGTGTTAATAGACCTCATACACATGGATGGGCGAGCCAAGCCCAACAGCCTCAAGCTGTGCCACAGGAGGTTTAGGCTGGACATCAGGAGGAATTTCTTCATGGAAAGGGTTGCCAGGCATTGGCAGGGGCAGTCCAGGGAGGTGGTGGAGTCCCCATCCCTGGAGGTGTTCAAGAATGACTGGACATGGCACTCAGTGCTCTGGTCTGTTTGACAAGGTGGGGATGGGTCACAGGTTGGACTTTGTGACCTTGGAGGACTTTTCTGACCTCAGTGGTTCTGTGATTTTGTGATTCAGCAAAAAAAAAGAGGAGCCTACATTGAGCAAAAGTCTCTGGGTATGTGGCTGGAAAACGTGTGTGTGTGTGATCCTGTGTCCTATCCCTGCACCATGGATATTGACTGGCTCATCCATAATAGTACTTTGCCAGTACATCCCAGGTTTGCTGTCAGACCTACTGAGTGCAGACGGGCTTTGATTGCTGCTGTGAAATTTTGGGAAGAGACGCCCCCAGGACTTTACACCACTTCTGTTGGATTTAACCAGCTGTGTGGAGTCTCCCACACTGGAGTATTCCTGAACTGTCTGGACACAACGCCATGCCATGTGCTCTGGGATGGCCCTGCTTGAGCAGGGATGTTGGACAAGGTGACCCACTGAGGTTCATTCCAACCTGGACCATGGTGTGATTCTGTGATTCTGTGGGGAGAGAGAAACATATTGATGTACAAAATGTTTTGGAGCAGGTAGGGCTCCAAAGAAACAGGGACCAAAGACTTTCAACAAGTTGTTGAAAGGGTTTTCCATTTATTGCAGACTTAAAATAAACAAAACAGCAAAAACAAAACAGAAAAACCAAACCAAAACCACAAACAAAACAAAACCCCAAAACACACACACATAAAAAAAGACACAAAGAAGTTTTTTGCAGTGTAATTTCTTTTTTTCCTTTGCTGTGACTGAAGAAGTTTTTAATTTCATCTCCTCAGTCTTCTCAGAGCCCCAGCTGTGGCCTGTGACAAAAACAGTCTGTTTCCAAGAAAATACCTGTGACTGGAATGCAGAGTCAGTCCAGCCCCAGCAGGAGCAGGGAAGGACTCACAAAGGCTGTGAGAGAAATCCCTAGTTAATGATTTGCTAATTCATTGCACTTTCATATCCTAATTAGGAGGAGGGATGGAAAAAAGAGAAACCAACACCAGCCACGATTCTGAGCTCCAAGGGGAAAGACACTTGTTTGCTGCTTGGGCTGATACAAGGAACAATTACTCTGTGGTTCCCGAACTCAATTTTAGAGTTAGGGCTCAAATTACTTGAGCAGGTCCATTCTAAATTATCCATCATGCAAAATGCTTTCTGAGGGCTGCAAAGTCATCACTAACTCTGCATTAAAATGTTCCTTTCCTTTCAGTCGAACTGCAACAACTAGAGACACTCTTTCCCTCTTGTGAGACAGTTCTGCTTTCCTGGGAGATGGGCTGCTCAAGGAGCATCAATAGCCCCAGCCCTGGGTAAGCCAAAGAGCACCTTGAAGAGTTCCTTAAGGAGATAAAAATGAGCTAATTTGCAGATCAAATAGAGAACAGAGGTCACAACAAATAATCTCTGTATATTAATAAGGAAATGTCAGTCCTGTTGGCGTTCAGAGGTAACCAATGAGCTCCAAATGAGCTCTGCTCCGTCCAAGCAGAGCCTTTGCTGAGCTGGCCAGGACAAGCAGGGGGTGCTTTTCCCCCCCAGTTGCTCAGTGCTTCCTGCAGCCACTGTGAAACCCACCGTGTGACTGAGCCATCTGGACGTGTGTTCCCAAACTCGCTTCAGAGGAACACTCATGCAGGTTTTGTTTTTCCAAATCTGTCTAGAGCTCGTCCAAAGGGACAAACTTTGTGCAAGGGGGAAGGCTGGACCGCAATCAGAGCACCCTTGTTTACTGGTAAATCCCACACAAGGAGCAGTGCAGGAGCATCTCTTTGAAGATTAAAGCACTAATCTCTGTCAGTACTCCCTGCCAACAAAATTAGGAATGAGTTACTTATTGACTTAGTCACTAAGCAGACTGAGGGTTTAAAATGCTTTCCTGTTCTTAGATGGAAACTGCCTTATAAATTCAAAATATTTTTTTTTACTTAGGTGATAAAATATGTTTTCTTAATAATTAGTGCAGTAGAGATAACTTTGTGCTATGACTAAGTGTAAAATTACGAAGTCCAGTGGCTTGAACTTTTCTTAAAAATTGTTTCTTCTAGTAAAGGAGAGAATTTAAAGAGCTCAAAATTGCATGTGATGAATCACACAGCTTTGACCATTTTAATCCGAAGAAGAAAAAATACTGGGCCACATCATGACATTGATGGAACTGTGCTGATGATGCCATGGCAGAAAGTGATTCATGGTTTCATTTTTTATCCTTTCATGTATTGACTTTAGAATATGGACTGGTTTAGATAAAAATGCACCTGGAACACATAGCAGAGGCAGTGGTCATTCTCCAGACTCCAGCAGAAGAGCTGTTCCTGGATGAGCTCTGTGGAGCTGGAAGTCCTGCCTGGCACTCATGGCATCACACAAGTCATCCAAAAAGCAAATGTTGTCCTTTGGACATGTCATAAATGAAACACAGAGTCGTGTGACTGAAGGTAAGGAGGGAGGCAGAGCTATTACAACAATTAAGCACTGGATCATATTGCCCAGGGAGGCTGTAGAGTGTCTGTCCCTGGAGGCTGCTTGGTCTTGTCTGAACAAAACCCTCAGCAACCTGATCTGAAATCTCTCTTGACCCCACTGTGAGCAGGAGGACCTCGGGAGGTCCCTTCCCACCACAGGAATTCTCTAATGCTCTCAGGCATGGTCAGGCTTTGCTGTTTATATTTAGGGTTTTTTTAAATAATGCCAGAGAAAATGGGTAACTCCTCCACTGAGCATTTAAAGTATCTTAATATAGTTCTTAACATTTCAATTCAATGGTTTTGACATTTTACCTAGATGAGAGCAAACACAGCGAGGATGTTCAGGATATTCTATCATGAACCCATTTAAGGGTGATTTTTTTCTCCCATAGGCTCTTGCCTTGAGGAAGGAAAAGGAACATCTGTTCTCTTGGCTCTAGTTAAGGGTTTAAGTCTTCCCAGTCTTGAGGAGAGCTTCATAAACAAAGCCTGGGATCACTGGATGTTCCCACAAAGCTGTTTGTGCAATCAGGCTGCGATGGTTGCACAAGCAGCAGCTCTGCCCCTGCTGTGGTAAGAAAACCCTCAGCAGAGTGCAGCCAGTCACCTCAGGGATTTACCTTTTATCTCCTGAGGGGTCTGCAGACACTCAGGACTCTAAATCAGGCTGATTTTCTGTTTGAAAATAGATTCCAAATTTCAGACACAAACACAAATGCACAAGAGTTGCCATTCTTTAGTGGCAAACCACCTATACCTAATCTAGAATATGTATAACCCAGTAGTAACTAAAATATTAGCAATCAAAAAGAGAGATACTGGAAGAAAAAAGCTTTCTAACCTTCCAAAAGAAATTAATATTTTTATTTTTGTTTGGTATTGGACGTTTTTTCTCCCACACTTCATTCTGATTTTTCCTATGACAAATTTTGTAGGCACTTGCAAGTTTTCAAGGCTGGAAAGATCCATTTCAGTTGCAACAACTAGTAGCCAGTTAATTCCAAGTGATCCTCTCTGGGAGAAAACCCAAGTGCAACTTCATAACAAAAACCCATTACGTCCTCAGTGTGTGCCAGAACAACACTCCTGGACTCTTTAACTAAAAGACCACCCATCCTTCCTGAAAAAGCAGCAAAGGGAAAGAGGCCACCCCGGATCTCACTATGAGATGGCAATTGGGAGATGACAATGACACAGTTCAGCACATCAATAATAATAATAATTTAATGCTTGTTACTTCCAACATTTTCATTTAGGCTACAAGCCAGGTCCCACCTGTCCCTGAGCACCAGCAGGAGATGGAGTTCCACCCTTTTCTCTTGTTCAGATGATGGATCACAGACTGTGGTATAGGAAGTTCTTAGTTCTGTTTTCACTCCTCCATCACCCGGGTTCTCTGATACAGAAAGGACAGACTCACCTGTCGTGGCTCTGAGTTACTGCTCCAAAGAATGATCCTCCCCTTCCCAGAAGAGTCTGGCATTGTTTGGCTGTGGTAGTTAAAAAGTCCCTCTCTTGGCTGTCATTGTGAGCAACCAAGGGCCACATCCCCAGCAAACAAACTCTCCACTCTGAGCCAAGCCTGGTCTGGGGGTGCAGGGATAACACAGAACTACTCTGATGGGCCCCCAAACACAGACACTGCCCTTGCACTGAGTTACTTGGAAATAAAACCAAGCCGAGTTCAAGCTTTGGTAGCAAGAGAAGAAAATCTGTGGTTCAGATAAAGAAGAAAGGGAGGGGAGCTGATTCAGTGGAACATTATTAACCTCCCTTTTTTAACCAGCAATGTTTGAAATTGAGTTAACAATTCTCCAGCTGCTCTAATATTAAATATTTCCTTTACATCACTGAAAAGAATTCAAAACTTGCATTTAGTAAATCCAGTATGTGAAAGGTCCTCTGGGCTGGTATTAAGACTTTGGAAGTCACAGAAATCAGCCTGTGAAAAGACAGACCCTGGCTCCATTAAAGTGCAATGTCTCTTCAAAAGGGAAGGCTGACTTGGCTACAGGAAAGTAATTCCTTCTCTTGCTCAGATGAGGCTTTGATCTTTTTATTCCAATCATAACCTTACAAAGACATTCGTAGTAATTGCAATCCTTGAACTGTACACTGGCCTTTCATAACTTAAAGATGTAGCCCTAAAAATGACTTCAATTTTAGAAGCAGAATGAACGTTTGCAGTGCTGTGGCATTAACAGTGTGTTTTGTCACTTCATAGTTCCAGAAGTTTCCAAGATGAAGGTGGCTTCACTGAGGAGGATGAAGGAAGGGCTGTTTGCTTCTCTGCTCCATAACTATTTCTGTGTTTTACTCCATGTCTTTCTTCTCTAGCAGCCTATCAAATCCACTGTGATCATTGTTTTCTGCCTTCAAAGATACCCTGCACTTGCAATTTTGGATAAGCATTAAGTGAAGGCTTTGAGAGCAGCTATTTTAGAAGAGAAATGCATGGAATAAAATAAAAAAGAACCCTGAAAAGCTCAAAAGCAATACAAGTCTGGGTTTGTTTTTTTTAGTTTGGGAAGGTACTGGATACGTCCTGACTATTGTTTGTAGGGGTTCAAAGAGCTCTCAGATGGGCTGGAGGGACATGGAGGGACATCAGGAGGGGCGTCAGGAGGGGCGTCAGGAGGGATGGCAGGAGGGATGGCAGGAGGGATGGCAGGAGGGATGACAGGAAGGATGGCAGGAGGGATGGCAGGAGGGATGGCAGGAGGGATGGCAGGAAGGATGGCAGGAAGGATGTCAGGAGGGATGGCAGGAGGGATGGCAGGAGGGGCGTCAGGAGGGATGGCAGGAGGGATGGCAGGAGGGATGGCAGGAGGGATGGCAGGAGGGATGGCAGGAGGGATGGCAGGAGGGATGTTGCTTCGGTGCTGCCACTTTCACTGCAGGAAAGTCTCCTTTGGCAGGGAAGGTCTGGTCGTGGTGGAGTTGATCTCCTTCAAAGCTCCTTTATCCAGCTTGTTCCCCACACAGCCTCAGCATGACCTGGGTGCTATAGACTGAGGTGCAGGCAGTGCCAGCTGGTGCAGCTGTTACACCCACTAATTTTAAAACTTTTCCACTGTTCCCTGGAATACCTTATTCCAAGTGAACATCCCTACCATTGGGTCATCTTCCTTTTTCCAGCTGAGGAGCTGGCAGCATTCCTCCCAAATTTCCAAGCCTCCCTGCTATGGCTGAAATGAAAACTGACAATGGGCTAATACAGAAATATAAGCCTTCATTGAAACTCGGATGAGTTTCACTCTTTGAAGTGTGACTTGGTTTTGGAAACCGAAAAGCCATGACTTCAAAAACCCAGATTCCTTGTAAAATTGTATCAATTTCAATATTCATTAACAACTTGCAGGCTCTGCAGATCCTGTTTGAACAGCTGTGATCAGTAAATGAAGTTTCAAGTATTTTCAGTAAAACTGTATAGGGTTTCAAAAGGCTGTGAACAATGGTAATTGCAAATACTTTACGGTCATGGCAATGGACAAATAATAATAGTGTTGAACAAAAATGTCCCTTTCTGGGAGGAACCATAGAGCAATTTTTTATAGTGGCAATCTACAAAATTGCTGATGAAATTAAGTCATTTTGGACAGGAGGAGATACAGTTTCATGTCTTGTGTGTAACCCTGAGTGTGCTAAAGCAAAGCCAAGAGAGACTTTGGCAAAAGTCTGTGTGTTTGTGTAGAAAAAGCTTTCCAAGAGGAGGTCTGTATCAAATGCTCAAGGACTTTTTGCCTGGAGATGATACTGGTTGCATTTACGGCTGTTACTGTCAAGAAATAAAATCATTTGAACACAAGGAGGAGGAGGAGGAGCTGAACGGAGGCCAGATGGAAGAAGGGCTGTTTGCAGTACAAGGCACAGCCCTGTCTGTGCTGGGGGACTGACACCCTGCGGGGATGGGGAGTCTGCACAGACCTCAGAGAGACCAAGAAACGCTGGATGGAGACTCACTTCTCTCAGACACTTCCAATAGGAAGAGCTTCACATCACTTGCCACACAGTGAATGTGTCAGAGCCATCAGTGACCTCCAGCTGTGCTCAGTAAGGGAGGCCCAAACCCGTCCTGCTGCAGCTGGATCCGTGCCCCTGCACAGCCCCATCTGCTCTCACCCACCTCCCAGGAAAGCTGCCCAGCCTGCTCCTGCTGTTCCTCTCTTAGCACCCTTTGCTGAGGGCTGGACAGCCCTGGTAAACATCTGACATAAGTACAACTAGGAGAAAACAACTGCTGCGTTTCCAAAAGCAATAAAAGGCCACATGCAGGGATGAGAGGCTGGGGAAGAAAGCAGAGACATGGAAACCACCAGGTCAGCTCCTGACTCAGGGAACTGCTGGATCCAGGCTGTGGCAGCCCTGATGCTCCAGAGCTCCAGGACAACCAGAGTCCAGCTCTCACCCCTCTGCCTGAGGCCCCTCCCAGGACCAGCACTGCTGCTTCTGGAGGGGCTTTCACATGACAGCCACAAGCCACTCTTTTCCAAAGGCACCTGAGTGAGACCCCGTGATGAGAAAACAGGGCATGAAATAGAAAAACAGCACAAACAAAGCACCAGTGTCAAGTTTCCCCCTGCATCTGAAACAGAACAACAGAAATAAGCTGTTTCTAGTACTTGCCAGTGACTTAGGTGGATTAAACAACCTTCCCAAAAAAATGAGAATCATAAAATCCATTGGCCTTGTGATCCAAAAACCTGGGGTGTTGCTGAAGAGTTTTCTTTCCCTTGGTCTCTTTGGGTGCTCTGCTGCTTCCCAGGGATACCCATATCATTGGGAAAAGGCACAACACATCTGGAACAGCCTTGTTTTCTGCAGACTGAAAAGATTTACTCACTATCTCATAAACCAGCCTGTAATAATGAGACTTGAACCACAGCCTTATCAGAATGACAATATATGGCTTTTCCAGATGTGTTTTGATACCCTCAGAAGAACTCCAGCTAAGCCTTGGTGTTACAGGATCAAGCTGTTTCTCCTATACAGAATCACCTGCCTGCTTTGGGTTACTTCATGTGCTGACTGTTGCCAGGAGGCACCGTTCAGTGATGCCTCTACAGAAGCAATAATTCTAATTGTCATCATTTGGTGTTTGTTAAAACTGTGACCGAGTTCACTCAGGAGCTCTGTCATAAACCACAGCCAAAATATCCCCTGTATTTCCAAAGAAATATCCTTTGCCCCAAATTGTTTTTCTGTTACCAATGTGGAAACAATGATTGTAGAATATTTACTATTGGTAGTGGAGCATAAAGGCTGACCTGATTGTTCAGTGTGGAAAGAAAAAATTGCACTTTCTATATTTATTTTCACCAGTTTTGGTTCTTTTCCTTTATGTGAACCAAATAACATTCAAAAGTCCATTGACATTCTCCAGTCTCCTGCTTTGATTCTATCCCCCCATGTCAGAAGGCTCTGAGGGCTGCAATTTTAGCATACAAAGAATCATCTCAAAGCAAACAATTCTGGGACTTGAAAGAACAAGATTGAGACAAAAAGTTGCCTTGGAAAAAAGCAGTAAATGAAACTGATTTTATGCACAATTAAAACTGCCTTTCCCCATGACTACACCAGAAAGAAAATGCCATGCAAGAAAAACAAGTTACAGAAAGATGGAAAAACACATCACCATGTGGCTGACAGCAATATCAATTATCCCCAAACAGTGATAATTCAGACAGGGACAGCAGCCTGTGTGAGTCAGAAGAGTTTTATCTGAATACATCTAAAATAGGGGAAAAAAACAATTAAATACAAATACCAGGGAACTTAAGAGATAGAGCAAAGTCATCTGATCACTTCCAACCTTTGGGGGTATTTAAATGAGTTACAAAGCTCTGGACAATGTCCAGTTTCACACTTGTATCATAAATCTTCATGGGACCAGAAGAGAAGAAAATTAACACATTCTGAATTTTTGGACAGAAAAGAAAACCAGTGTAACTGACTTGAAGGAAAGTTCAAAAGCCCAAATCTTAACTGTCAGCCAGACAAGAAAATGATTGTCAGGTATCAGATAATCAGAAAGGCTCAGGATTATAGAAATGCCATCTGCTGACACCATCCTTTCCCTTTATCCTGAAGACAAGGATTATCATTAAACTCTAATCTCAAAATGGCAAAAACATTGCACCTGAAAATCATTTCTGCTTTACACATTTCAAGTCTAAGAATAATTTTAGTTTGAACAACTTCAGTGAAGGTTCTCACACCATCAGCTACGTGAGACAGACTTTGTTCAGAAGGGGTTAAGCTTTGTTCCCCGGGTGAGCTGCTCAAAGTCCCCATCACTGTGGATTTGGGATTCCTGAGGTCACAGCAGAGGAGGAGAAAAATTGCATAGATCCCTTAGGAAGTTCTTTAATCATTTGAGCTCATTTTAAGCTATTTGTATGAATGAAACCACCTGCAGGAGACTCACACTCACAAACCACAGACACGTCAGCAGGGAATTGTACTGAGCCCCACACTTCCCACAAAGTCTTGTTGGAGAACAATTGTAACAGATCTTTAAAGCCTAATAAATACCAACCATTTAGCTCCAAACATTTAGGATTCTTCTAGGATTAGAGACAGCTTAAGGCAGCAGAGTGAAGCTGCCTACAAGCTGATCTTTTCTAGGACAGTAGATCTTCATTAATGCAGCCAATTATCCTCATCTGACTTTCATTTCAACTTTTTTTATCTGCTTTTGCAACCCTCTCATCTTTTCTGGCCCAAAGTCTGTGGCAGCTCATGCACACGGGTAGGAAGATACCACGGAGAACTTCAGAAAGGTTACTCACTGCTCTGTCTGCCCTTTAGAGATGGGGCAACTGACTGGGTTGTAACAGTTTTTAATTACTAAGTAATGAATATAATTTCCAGATAATTTGTTCCACTCAGGTGTGCTTTGAGATCCTTTTAAACACAGTTATTAGCAGACTGGACAATCCAGTCAGAGAAGGCTGGTGGGTGCAATGTGAGCCTTAATCCCTAATTAGAGACATAATTTCTTCTGTGCAGGAGTCCTTCTCTGACCTTCAGCAAACAACCTAGGATCTCTTTGTTCCCGTTTGTAAGAACACTTCCCTACCTCAGAGGGGTGCTCTAAGTATCCAAACATTAAACAGTAGAGCTACACTGTAAGTACAGTCAAGTGAATATTATCCACTTTATAGTCCCATCACTCATAAACATTGCAACTGCTATAAATTATAAAGTTACAAATTCCCTCCACAGAGAGAATGAAGCAACTTTCTGTCAATTATGTCGGTTTAGTTTACTGTTTTCTGCTCTTCTGATACTGTCTTTTTTTTTCTGGCAGACCATGCCAAAAAGAACAAAAGGTATTTGGCTGTAAGATATTTCCATAGTTTGAAACCACATGGCAGATGTAATTTCAGCAATTTCCTGAAAGTGCCTAAATATTTTTTAACCTTCACTTTCTACAAAAAGAACACATAAAATATTATTATCTCTTTCTGTACAACTATTTCTCTCAAGGGCACAAGAATAAAATAAAATAAAAAAAGGCAACACGAGTTTTCATATTAGTGCAGTGCAGGCAGTGTTTCAGTGCATTTACTCAGCTCTTAGATTGAATTATCTGTTCTATGAACTACTTGAGAAATAGGCATTTAAAAATGTAAGTGACACTGCAGAGAAAGTGAAACCTCAGACACAGCAGCTGTTTTTTCCACCCCATAGAAGCAGGGGAAGGTCACAGCTTGGGCAGTCAGGGTGTCAAGATGATGGTGACACCCAAGTCACAGCCCTGCCCCAAATCCCAGACACGTGCAGGAGTCCCTCCATGGCCAGCCCAGGAATCAGGACCAGGGGATCACACACAGCCCTTAATGCCACTGCCTGTCTTGATAATCATCATCTGCTTTTGACCAAAAAAGCATGGAAGCCCCCAGAAGGATTGGAACTGGATGAGCTTCGAGGGCCCTTCCAAACCAAACCATTCTCTGATCATATGCTATGGAAACACCCATTAGGTACAAACAGACCTTTTTGAAGCCCACTTAGGCCACGGTGGAACACAGGATATTTAATTCATTTTTCCCTTCTTCCCTCTGGATTTTTAACATCATCCCCACACTTACCCACTCCCCTTAAAGCTAGGAACTCCAGTCTGCAACATCCAGAGAGGGGTCAGGGGCTGGAACAGGATCCCCAGGATTGTGGGTTGGGGTGTCAAATGCAGGGCCAGGATTTGATGATCCTTTGGGTCCCTCCCAGCTCAGGATATTCCATGAGTCCATAACTACAGTAGAAAAGCAGCACCCGCAGTGTCCCATGTGAGGCAGATGCTGCAGAATTCCTTGATTCTAAGATCATGAAATGTTCCATAAACATATAAAAAAACACACAAAACTTTTCTAGCTGGTCTGGACTGCTGTGAAAACAGACAAAATAATTTCAAAATGTTCTTACGTCTTTAACTCCACAACAATGTCTCAACAGACAAAAATTAGATACAGGTTAATGAAACAAGCCAGAGACAAGGAATTCTAGAGACAATATAGACTTGTGTCTGCTTATTCCAGCCAGAAATAATTCTCTTGTTTTACTTTGATTGATTGGGATTTTTTCCCCTGATCACAATTGAAATATAGAATATGTTAGATTGAAATGAGGATATATTGGCTTGAAATATACATCAGTTCATTGTCAGTGAATGAGATTGTTGGCCACTTATTCAGATTGATGAGTTTGCAGCAGAACCTGCAGCAGGAAGGATAGAAAGGGGGAAAATAAGAAACAATTTTAAAAGCAAGGCATTTCTTCTAAGCAGCACAGTAAACAATACAGAAATAATTTAAATTGTCCCATAATTTGGCATTTATGTTCCCTTGAAGTGCAATTAAGAAAAAATGACAAGAAGTGCTAAATTGATTTTAATTTCTAAAGTTTCCCTTTGAGGATGTGATCTTTGCAAAGCACACGCTCAACACTCACTTAGTCAGACATTGCCATGAGCCTCCTGTGAATGACAGTCCTGAGACAAACATTTTTTGCAAGTGGACTTTCTCAAGCCAAGTTTTGTTCCAGTGTCCCACAGTTTTGAGTGTTTCTGTTTCTCATCCCAGTGATAAAAAAGAGCAATAAATTAAAAATAAAAATCACCTCCCTCGACCTCTGTTCCAATGTTATTTAACAAACACTTCCCAGTATTCCTTCCAGTACTTCTTTATGCCAATCCTGTGGATGCAGTGCCATTTTATTTCACTTCCTGAATGACAGAATTTACATTATCTGCCTTGTTTGTCCCTTTGCTCTTCCCTACATGTGCTTCTAATTGGGCCAGCACATGTTCCTCAGTCAGTGGGCACAGGACTCAGCACATCCCACACTCCCCGGAGCTGCTGAGCTCTTGGTGCTAAAGACCAAGATGAGAAACCCCATTCATTGCACCCCCCAGCCAAACCCAGAGCAAACACCACCCTGAAGGCTGACAGTGCTTGTGGGGTGCACATAAATCAGCTGAACACGAGCTGTCCCTGTGTTGTCCTTAGATTTGTGCAGCTTGGAAGTTCACTGAGCTGTAATTTGATGGAGATTGAGGATGGAGATTGAGGTCTCCTGGAAGTGAACCTGGCCAGGATTCGAGCAGCGTGTCCTTGGAGTTCCCAGCACCCACCAGTCAGGGGGGCTCTGGGGAGGCAGCAGCATGCTCCCAGCTGGAGAATGTGGGAAATCATAATGCTGCAAGAGAAAAAACCTCCCAGCAGCTGATCACTCAAACACAGACTCTCCTGCTCCACCACGACCACTCTCAGTTTGGAAGTTGTGTCTCAGCAGTCAGACAAACTCTGGGCTTACAGAAAAACCAAAATCCCCATGTGTCTTTTTTTTTTTTCCTTTATAGAAAGTACAGCCAGAAAACCCCCAAAGCAGTTCCCATCCAGGTTTGCAAGTTGTCATAATTCACAGGAGTGTTGATGTGTGAACAATCACATACTGTGCTTTTATCACACATCTTGGCAGTGTCTTTCTCACATGGATATTCTCTGTGGTCAGGACAAGGCACTGACATGTCTGTGTGTGTGGTACTTCAGTAGGAAAACACGATATCCAGAGCACAGGGATGTTATTCCAGCTCGTAGAGCTCCATGCCATTAATTCAACTTCATACATTTTAAGGGCAAATATTCATTCCCATGCATAGTCTTGTAAATGTGAAATAGTATTATAATTATAGACTCACAAAATCCATGCTCTCATTCCTTTTCTCTTCCTTCTTGGTGGTGCTGATGCAAAACACAGGGTAAGGGAAAGATCAGGGTGGGTGAGGTTTGAATTTCCAGCTTTAGTGGCTGGAAAAGATCCGAGTGAAGCCAAACTAAGGCCAAGGGGCAGCTCTGAACATGATGAAGATTTCTGGGCTGATCCCATGAAGATTTTGCTCACCTGGGAAATTCTCTGGCATCAAACATTCCAGGACTCCTTACACTCATGGCTAGGGAAGGTCTAAGCCTTTCATCTTCCAAGATCCCCGAGGATGTGAAAATGAACACTTTGCTTCCACATCATCTTCAGCTGCTGTTCTCAAAACACTCTCTAAACAGCTGGGGTGGAATAAGCAGTGTCTCACCCCTGGCAAAACACTATTTCAACTCCTCTTCAAGCTGGTGATTCAATATGGGTCTGTCTTATATTTTCATTAAAGAATAAAGTTTCTGGGGCCTCCAGCAAAGAACAGCATGTTTGTGTCAGCTTTTCATGCAGTAAGATCCCCAGATAAGTGGTGGCTGGAGGCAAGAGACCCGAGCTCAGCCTTCATATCCCTTCTCAGCATTAATCTGTGCAGGGAATGGAGAGGGTTTTACAGCACAGCCAAATACTTGACAAATCAGCTGTCTGAGTGCAGTGCTAATGTGTGACCTGGCTCTGGTTCTGCTTTCTCCTTTGTCAAAGGCCACACACAACTATCACTGCTTGCAAAATGCCACAGAAAACCTCCAACTGGAGGAGCAAGGAGTTTGGTTTAGATAGTCGGATTACTCAGGTCACCAGAGTATGTCATGTTTTGAAAGTAAAATCTCCAAGCTGTGTATCTCCAGGAAACGTTAAAAGTTGTCACATTCACACTCTGACTCAGTGTTTCTCCACTGAGAATTCCTGGGCTTTCTGTTGCAGTTTTGCCTTATTTGGGTTTTGCTTTTTTCTTTTACTTCCAGTAGCAAAGATAACAATTCCCCATCCAGGCACAGAACAACGCAACATGCTCAGATGAGAAGATGGCATAAAATTCCCTCTGTGAGCCTTCCTTGCATTTTCCTCTGCTCCCTGAAAAACCATTCCCTCTGGAATTTGATACATTTGTGCTCAGACATACTTTGAGTGATACAGAAAAGTCCCAGACAGCACAGGATGTTGAAGCACCTTAATTTAATATATACCAACCTTCAACAGCTGCTCCACGGGACAGGATCTAAGTGCCAGTGGGCAGCTCAAAGAGGCATAAAAATATCTCTGTCTTTTCAAACTAGCACTTTGGATGGGCAGATATTTAGTTAATTTTAATTATTTTATGTTTCTCTGGCATGAATTGTACAGTTTATGTTATATATAGCATATTTCTCTTATTAATGCAGCGTGGGGCTTTTTTATTTATAGAACTGTACTTTGCAGTGTGCTCCAACAAATATTTGTGGCAGCGAGTTCTCAGAGCTAATCTCATGTTGTGCAAGAAGTATTTTTTTGTTTCCTTTTTAAATTCAATTAATGTTTCATTCCATTGACTGTCTTGTGACTGTCCCATCATTCTTATGCTACTGCTGTCTGTAAAAATATACACTTCTATGATTTTTAAATCCTCCTAAAGAAGTTTGTTCTATTCTTTCCCTCCAGCTGCTGTGAAGCTCGAAGATGGGAAGAGGGGCAGACCTGTGTCAGAAGAACCAGACTCTCTGGGGATTGTTTCTTACAAAAAAAGAAATTCAGTAATGGCTGTGCTGAGCTACCTTTTCCCTTTGTTTCATAAAATGCTTCCTAGAGTCAGAAAACTAAAACAAACAAACAAAAAATCCCCAAACAAAACACAAACTACAAATGCACTAGGAAAGCCTGTTTGAGAGTTATTCTACCTTATGAAATGTATTAAAAATTAATGTCTCCAGTCATTCCTAGGGTGCTTTAAAAGCAGCACAAGAGCTGCAGTGCACAGAAACTGCCCCAGCCTGTGGTTCTGCCCATGCTGTTTCTGTGTACAGCCTATGGGTGAGATACCAGAGGGGGAGTCACCTGGTCCATGCTTAGCTGTGGTTGTGGCACAGCTCAATGCCACGTGCCTTGTATCTTACCTTTTATTTGACTTCATTTATTCAACAGGTACAATTCTGTTTTATCTTGAAGAGATCTATTAACAGATCTTTAACAGATACAAATAAACAACTTTAATAACTGAACTAAAAAATGGAAGCCATTCCCTGGAGTGAATTGGTTCTACTGCTGATCCTGCCTCCTTTAAAAACAACCAAAACTGACTGAAAACCTCACACTCTTTTTGCTTTTCCATCTGCCCTTCCAGTGAGTGTTATTGGTATGCTCAGCAGCAAAACTAACCTGGCTGGGCTACCTAATCCCACTGCAATTGCAACACCACTTTTCAAAATGACCAACCTGTGATTGTCAAATTGTGTACAGGTTTTGCAGTCCTGCTGTGTCTGATCCAAACTATTTACTGCATTTCAGCACAGAAAACAGGAAAGGGCATTGCTATGGAACTGGGGCTGACACATGAGCATGGTTTAACCTCTGTGACCTCCTGGGCACTGCAGAAGAGCAGGAAGGGGCCAGCTGAGCACAGCACCCTGTCCCTCTCTCTGCCTGTTGGGTTGGTTGGGATACACAGAAAACCAAACGTGGAATGGGATCCACTGATAAGCAGAGGGTGGAAAAGCTACCAGGAACACAACACTGTATGTAAAGTCACACAGAACTGCTCCAGTCTCAGTTTGTCTGATTCGAGACAGTCCTTGATGACTCAGGATCTGGAGTTAAAAAGTCTGCTCTAGCCAAAGGACAAACCTCAGTATCCCTTTTGCTGTGAACTGCAGTGGAAACAGAGCTGAGACCTTCTTCATGCAACCAAGAATGGATATTAATGCCAGTGCATTACCACAATAATGGGACCATTATTGTCCCTGTTGTCCCATCCAGTCCTAGTCCCTGTTATCACTACAAAATTGAAGAAATTAACACATCCAAATCTAATTTTCTAGGTTCCTGAGCAATTTTGGCAGAGTGTTGCTGATGTTTTCACAAATGACAGATGTTTTGCCTTAGATTTTGGTAGTGGGAGGACTATATTCCAAAACCATCTGGATGAATCTGGCAAAACCTTTTGAAAACACTAATCTGGCTAAGAGCCAAAATATTTTGCTCCATCTATGGCATCAAAGAGTGAATCTGAATTGATTTTTTTAAAAAAACAACCAACAATCTGTATGTTGTCTCTTACCATTGAAACTGTTAACCTATAGACTTTATAAGAAAATCCTGAACACTTTTGTGAAGTTAGGTTGGCAATCTATCCTTGCATGTCTAACCATGGATTCAAAAGCCAGTTCCAGATCTGTTTCAATGGGAAAGCAGATGGATTTTCTAGAACAGAATGAGCAGCTTTGCATATAGGCAAACACCACATCAAAGGCTTGTACACCCAGTTGTTCCCCCTCACTCCTACCTCTCTAACCTCAGGAACTCGCTCACTCATTAATGAAATGCAGGAAGAAGGGAAAAATTACCCTTAGCCAAATAGTAAACATCTGTTTTGCTTATTGCCTTAGCAATTCTCACTAATATTATCCAGTAACAGTTCCCAGAAGAATAAGATTTAAAATGTTTGCCTTCCTAATAATCTTCTATTTTCCTTCTAAAGATTGTGTTAATAGATTAAAGCCTGATAAATAAATTCTTCTGAAAGCGATGACTAATTATTTGTTCAGACCTTTTGTTTGAGCAACATTTGCTGAAGTGAAATCAAAGTCCTGTGGTGTCTGTGCTGATTTCTGCCCCAGGGTCTGTGTTACAGAACTGTTCATGGCAGATTGAAATTGCAGCAGCAGGAAAGCTGCAAAGCCCACAGAACCATAGACTCATGGAATCATTTAGGTTGGAAAATACCACCAAGATCATCAAGTCCAACCTGTGACCCAACCCCACGTTGTCAACCAGCCCAGAGCACTGAGCGCCACAATCAGTCATTCCTTGAACACCTCCAGGGATGGGGACTCCACCACCTCCCTGGGCAGCCCCTGCCAATGCCTGACAACCCTTTTTATGAAGAAATTCTCCTTAGTAAAGTCCAGTATTTTTGTTATTCCTTCTGCAGAGCTGTTCAGCATCAGCCTGGGTGAGCTGAGTTTATAATTTCCATTAAACTATGATCACTCCGCAATAGTTTTCCTGATCTCTGCCACACCTGGGACATGGGCGTGGAAAAGAAAGACACTTCTATGTGGGAACTTGTAGCAAAATGTGAGAACAAGCTCCTGGCACAGGTCCTGCTGGTGTGGGGAGACACTGGAGCCGGGATGGCTCGTGCTGTAGCTGGAGAGGCTACAACGGGGTCAAGTTGGACCTTGTTTCCTTCTCAAGCGTTGCCAGCAGTACCTGACACATCTCCCCCCTTTTGCCATGGGTTGAGCCTGTCTCCAAATCTCAATCAGTGCTGACTCTCAGCTTTACCACCTCCAGCAGATTGTTCTGTCCCCATCCCTCCTCTGCTGCCTCACAACTTCCTCATGGTACTGCTGATAACAGCTGTCAGTGTTTTGGGCTGACAAAATTGCATGAGGACAGGCAGGCTGTCCCAAAACGCATCAGAAAGCAATCCATAAGAGTCTGCTTTCAAAGGCAAAAGCTCTGAAAGGTGAGCATCACACACCTTTACAGAGATATGAGATGGACACAGGTGCTCAGGGTCTCTTGCAGAAAAGCCACTTAAACAGGTGAAGTGCATCACTTAGTTCACATGGCAAGCCTTAGTAATTCATGATGCCTGTCTGTCAGTGCAGATATATCCTAAATATCAGATGAAATACATGATCATATGTCAAAAAAAACCCACAAACATATGCACAAAGCCAGCTTTCTAAATTGTTGCATTCCTCTTCTGATCACCAGTGAAAGGGGCTCATTAAAGTTATTGAACAGAATATACCACATAAATGCACCAGGTTCTGCCAAAGGCAGAATGATTAATGTTTTACACATGTTGGCTCAGCCTCATGTTTTGCTCTACAAGATAAACTTCCATGACTTACAGAATTCACCCTCTGTTTTCTGTTCAGCACAGGAGTCAGAGCAGTGATGCATTTTCTATTGCTTTCAGGTGTTTTGCCATTATACATCTATATATATCCACTGAATACAGGAATTACTTTGAACAACAGAAACATTCAATCACTGAAGACAATAAAAATGCAGTTTTCATTAAGTGTTATCTGTCACTCTCCTTGCTGCATAGAAATTAGAGTTGGAAAGAACTTTAAAGTCAATGTGCTTCTCTCCTTTGCGTCAATTAATTGAGACCCTTGCCCCTTTCAGGATTTTTTTCAGCATAATATTTACTACCATTTTATCCAAAAAGAGATAAAGGCATCATAAATTACAGAGCCCTAGCACTTAGTCTGGTGGATAATTGCTGAAGTCTCCTATTGTCGGGAAGCTTTTCACAGATCCTGTGCCGAAGTGTCTGTGGAATTAATCATTAATCAGCACAGCAAATACTACAAATAGAAACATAGCAAGCAGCTTTGTTCCGTCTTTTACTATTGCTGTTGATGCTGCAAATGAATTGAGATCAGGCTGTTTTACAGACACTGATTCTTCCATAATTCCTTGAGTTGTTACAGATCAGTATTCCCAGTCAGTAATTTGAAGAGCAGTATGAAGGTTGGATCTCTTAGGGAAAGCCTCACACCCTTCCCACCTGCCTCTGGCTTCTCTGTATCCACATCAGCAGTAAATATATTAAATTTCCTTAGTGCACACTGAAAACAATCAATCTTGGGATTTTAAAAGACCATTTGGTTTCTGTTTAGCGTTCAAACATCCAAACCATTTACAGAAAACCCATGGACATGAACTCCTTTCTGATCCAACCTAAAACAGAGGGGGCAAAAAACTCTAAGGGAGAAATATTTAAGAGAAAATGAAAGTTCAAGCCCAGCAGAAGACTGGCTTGTGGAAATTACAATGAAGCTTCTCTCTTACTGTTCCATTTAAAATCTTTGCTTTTTACTAATAAAACCTGAAAAAATAATTCTTTAGCAGAGGGGGGGATGAAGGTGATTCCAAAGAAAGCCACTTTTTTTTTTTTGTAGGAGAAATTCAAGCGTGCAGCTGTACTGTCCATGTAAACTGTGCTGACAGCCCTGTGCTGTGATCACAACTGCTCTTAGAGTGCTGAAATCTTTCTACAGCCATTCCAAACCATGAATCACCTGCAGGGCTTTCCTTCACATTGGGAAGTGGCCCAAAGCACAGAATCTGCTGAGCTGGAAGGGACCCACAAGGATCATCAAGTCCAGCTCTTACTCCTGCACTGGACCATCCCCATGAGTGGCACCATGTGCCTGAAAGTATCCAAATGCTACTGCTCCCTTCTTTTCCTGTCAGATCCTCAGCACCCGTGGCCTGAGGAATGAGAGAGAAACTTTATCAGAGGACCTACAGTAACTTCTGACAGCTGTATTCAACCTGAACCACACAGCTCTTCCTCTACTCCTGGCTCCAAACAACACTAAGCCTTGAACAGCGAAGCGAACTTTCTTCACCTGGCCCAGCTTTGCTCTTTTCTAAGCTGGTAAAACCTCAAGTCTGACCTCTCTTGAAGCCACAAGAGAGGTGCCAGATGGGGGCAAGCACCAAGGGAAGGCTGGGGCTTGAGAAGGGACGTCCTGGTGGCTGTTCAGTTCCATCTCACTGAGACAAAGATGCCTTCAGTGCTGTCCTGGCTACACAGCGACAGCAGCGAGCCCTGAACAGAGCCCACTACACTCAGAGGAAAAGGCTCATCATCCCGTCTAATGTAATTACACCACTCTGGAATAAAGCAATTTTTTATGTTTGAGTAAAATGCATAATCAATAACAATCAGTCTGAGCTCGCAGCTCTCCACCACCCACACTGTGCTAGTGAATAACAATGATGTTCCACTGCAATAGCTGCAGGCAATGTGCTGAAATGCAGTTTGATAACATAAATTCTTCTGCTAAACTTATTTTTGGGAGGATTAGTATATCTGCAGGTTTTCCTCAGTATGAAATTAACTATACTTATTGTCTGGACTCAGGTTTCATATTCAGGGTCTTACCAAGAGCTAAATCTTGGAATATTTATATATATAAAAATAGCAAAAATAGGGCAAAAATTATACTATTTACACTTGTCCTCCTTTGTATTGTGAGATTAGGCATTGTCTCATAAGCCAGGATTATTTCCAAGCTAGAAAATTTAAACCATCCCTCTAGTAAGGACAAACTCATTTATTTGCTGATTTTTCAAAGTATGTAATGTCTTTTATTTTCATCAATAAAGGAATCAAAATTCAAAACTTGATGAGTTATAATCTGGACTATTAAAGCACAGCTGACATTGTTTGGTGTCGAGAGTCTGATGAAAATGCACAGTCAAGTCGAATAAATCCTGGAATCACTGATTGTATTTGAGAGCACCTTTTGAAATTCACATATTGCATTTTGTATATATTGATTGCTGGACTGCTTTGGGCACAGAAAGAGCTACAGCTCAATACTTAAATTTTATAGCACTGCTGCTTTTTTCATCATTTTAAAATTTTTGTCATATTGTACAAAATAAATACTTTAAAACTTGTTCAAGTTTGGCTTGATAACCTTGGCGGTCTTTTCCAACCTTAATGATCCTGTGATAAAATAGAACTGTTGAAGCATATGAATCCTATATGCACAGAAGGAATAGTATAAAAAAGATGCCTGAATAATGCTCTGGCTCAAATAAATGCAAAACAGCTCTCATTTATTTTGCAAATCTCTGTCAGGAACATGCACTCCCGACGGTTTCTCCACTTTTATGTATTTGACCTTGGAGCTGGGGATGAGAACTCCTGACTCGCCGATTCCACGCTCGTTCATCTGTCTT
This sequence comes from Xenops minutus, assembly GCA_035221455.1. Taxonomy (NCBI): domain Eukaryota; kingdom Metazoa; phylum Chordata; class Aves; order Passeriformes; family Furnariidae; genus Xenops; species Xenops minutus. The sequence goes on from JAWWEE010000025.1 coordinate 17,121,492, forward strand.
TTCCATTGCGCCACTTTAGGAAACGGATGGATCTGTGCAGGAGCAATATGTCACCAGAAATTCTGCAGGAGAGATCTGCTTCTCCTGCCAAGGCACTCAGTTTGAAGCCATTCCCACCGGGCAGCTCAGGCCCCCAGTTCTCTCTGTGTTCCCAGCTGTGCCCCAAGTTTTAGGCATGTGACTATTTTTTACTTTTCCTATGGAATTTATACAAAAAGAGATGTGCCCATCGGGGTGTCTGTGCTGTCACACGTCATCACTTGAACGCTATTACCATTATCTGCTTTCTGTGAGCATTCCTGTGTATGAACAGCTCAGTGACAGTGAAAGAAAGGGATCAGAACAACCAAAAAAGGAGCTGAGTCAATGACACTTGTTCTGCTGATCAGAGGATTGGACTGTGTGGCTGCGCTTCCTCAGGTGAGTCAGCTCCTTGTCACAGCACCAGCAGTTCTGCTGCTGCACCTGCAAAGCAGCTCCACAGAGGATTATCCCATTCTTCCCTCTCATGCTTCAAAGCTTTAAGCTTGTAATGTTAAATTAAACGTGTTACAAAATTTGCAGAGATGTAATTCCTCAATACCTCCTGAGTAAAGCAGTTTGAGAGACCCCAGAGCTGACTGGGCTCTCAGCAATGGACCCTGATGTAATAACAATAAAATACCTACATAATGTCTCATCTCTAGGCTGAAACAAAAATCTAATGCATTGAGAGAAGTTATATTTTTTTTTTCATTAAAGGTGCGTATTCACCTTGTTAATTGAAAAGTAGACACTGGAAATAAACAGGTAATTGGTTCTGGCTGTAAATGATTTATCGGGCACTGTAATAAATGTAACAGCTCTTTCTGCTCTCAGGCCACAGCTTTCCTCACCCAGCTGCTACTGCCAGGCTAATTGGCCTTGCTTGCAAATATATTTCTATTGTATGAGGCTTTCTGTTAATGCTTGGAGATTAAATGTCATAAAATTAGATGTGTTTTTCAGTTTAACACTTGAAAATATAGTACCTGAAGTGCTGCAGTGGCTCAGCTGTAAACATGAGATGTTGCCCTGAAGAGAAAGTCTGGAATTTTTTTATTGATCCTAAAAGCTTCCACGTGGTTTAAAGTTAAGTGTTACAACAGCAAGATTCAGCAAAGAATTTCACCCCAAATCACTTCAGCATCTCCAGATCGTGCCAGAAAAAGACCACAAACATATGGTTACCTGGATCAAGATGAACCATAATACACATATAAACAATCATAAACATAAATGCTTATGCAAAATAGCTTTTCATTTTTAAATTGCTGGTTTTCAACTGCACTATTTTGTACTCTCTTAAAACAGATAAGAGAGGTGAAAATGTATCCTGTCTCCAGAATGCATTTAGAAAATGTCTCTGCAGCTGAAAACCCGCAGTGTTATCTGCTGAATTCAGTGCAGCTCCTGCAGGGAGACAGTCAGCTCCCAGGTGCTGCAGAACAGCGACATTTACTCAGGAGAGAAAAGAAGGGGTGAAAACATGTTTATCTTATTATCCAGGGCCTTTTTCACTCATCGTTTTGTGTGTTTCTGTAAGCTCCTAGTAAACTATTGGGAAGTAGGGCACAGGGTGACATAAAGAGCCCACCCAGCCAGGAGAGAAACACCCAAGAGGAGACTGAGACTTCCAGGGGCCAGTATTCCTATAAATACCATCTGCCACACAAATCCCAGTGCCCACCATGCCCTGAGCAGGGACTCTGGGGTTGTCTGAACCTGCTCTCCCACATGGTGCCTCCCTGAACAGTTCCCTTGCTCACTGCCTCAACACAACTCTCCAGAACAGTTTTCCAGCTGTTCTAAAACTTTTTGGTTGTGTAACTTCAGATAAAAGATCAACAGACATTGTTAAAGAAGAGTAGGAAATTCACAAACACTGTTATGAATCAGTAATTCTGTGAAGCCCTGACCAAACCTCTGTTGGAGCAGGACCTTGTTTCTCAGCCCAAGAAACAATATTTGTCAGCTGAATTATTTCATAGGAAACAGGAATACAAATATGCCACTGGCCAGGGAAGCAGATGGATTTGGTGTATTTGCTGACAATCCTACAGCTGTAAACAAGAGTCCTGTAATGTGATTCCAGTTATCTCTTTCAGATATTGAAAACTTCTGGTTTGCACCTGGAAAATCACCAAAGCTGAAAGACAACTTTATTATCAATCTACTTTTTTTTCTTCTCTTTTATATTTTTAAATATATTTAAGGATTCAGATCAAGCACAATGGCAACCAAATCCTTCTGTGTCCCCCAAAACCTGCAGATGGAGCAACAGTACTCAAGGGCATATATTCATCCTGAGGGAATAAAATGCTTTACCCTGGTGCCAGTGGAGGCTCCTTCAAGCTCCATGAGTGCTGCTCTGCTGATAGTCCCCCAAAAGGTCCTAACTGGTTGTTTTTCACGGGCTGAATCACACAACTCAAATCATCTCTTCTTTCTCTTTCTCTGCCAGCCAGAGAAAACACCTCGAGGCCATCTATCCCTAATCTCACTGATTATAATTCAGTTCCAAATTAGTGAATAAAAAACCAATAAAAGGACAGGAACAGGACAGGATGCTTGTCCAGAAAACTATAAATCTAGGAAAAATAGCACTGCTTAACAGCTGTCCAGATTTAATTTTAGAATAAACAATAGAACACATCACCTCTTGTTCTGCTTAGCATTGATTTAATACTTGCACTACTAATTTAAATCATTTAATTTACAGAACTTTTAGGTCCATCATCTGTTCCCACAGCTCAGTCAATACTAAGGCTCAGCTCACACAGGAATTGATCTGGAGGCCGCCCTACAAAACAGATTAATTTTTGACGATTGATTGATTGGCTCTGTCCGCTCCCCGTACTAATTTTGGACCATTTAAAGCTCATAAGGCTTTCTATTGAGATTCATTGATCTCACAGAGTAATAAAATGATGACTGGGTGTTCAGCCAAGAGCAGACAACAGATGCAAGCAAGGAGAGAGACTGAAATAATGGCACCAGAGGGGGGAGGGCAGAGCTGCAATGCTCCCTGTGTTTCTGCTTAGCTTTTCCCCAGGTTTCCTTCAGCTTACACTGTTAAAAAGTATGAATTGTGTGCTCAGTTTGGTCCGTGTGGCTTGGCAGTGTTTGTGGCTTAAAAACTGAAGCTTGTAATAATGACCACTCTCTTTTCAGTGTTCCACAGTATTTTAAAATACAAAATCTGGGTGCCCACAACACAAGCACCATCACAATTAAATAAGAAACATGTGACTCTGGAATATCAACCAGACCCTGGGCACAGGAAGTTTGTCAAGCAGAGGGAAACCATCCAGCTCATTCTCTGTTGGAATCGATGGGATTATTTTGTTTTGGGGAACCTGAACCAAAGCCTCTCCTGTGCTGCAGGTTGTGGTGTCAGGGTTGACTTTCGGAGAGCCTGTTAAACACTTGGCTCTTCCCAGAAAGCTCCTGGAAGGTGATTTCTCTCTCTACACAGTTCCTGTGGCCATGACTGATTCACACAGCTCTCCTCAACACGCTGCTTCCATTCCAGCTTCCCGCACCACGTGTTCTTCAACTACCACTTCAGCCCACTCCAAATCCCATCAGATGGCTTCAGAGGAGATGAAAAATGGCCAAGGAGAAAAAGCACTTCTATTCTGAGCTACAGTTTGTAAATTCTTCTGATTTCATTGCAATTACTCTAATTTTTACACTGGCATAACTATCTGGCTCTTCATTTTGCTCTTCCATCAGAAAGTTTTGTATTTAGAGACTGTGTCATGCAGACAAGTATCTCTTCCACAAAATTTCATGCTGGTTGCAATTAATTTGAAACAGAACTTATTAATTGGCACACCATTGGACTAAGCCCTTCCAATTAGTCAGCCACTGCTACTCCAGTTAAAGTGTTAATTGATGTCATGGACTTCAAATTACCAGCTTTTTGTTGATACAAATAAAAAGGAAAAATACAAAAGATTCAGAATTAATAAAAAATAGCAGCAGGTTTCCACTTTCAGCCTGGTGTTTGTATCCTTTTAGGACAACTATACTACAGTGGCTGAGTGCCCCAAGAATGTATGCACTTATTTATTTTATTAATGATTCCATTGTCTTTGTGTGCTCTGAAATTAGGATACTTTCTCAAACAAAGCCTGTTCAACCAAGTATTACGAGGACTCCTGAGTCTGCTTCAGAATCTGGAGCTGGAATTTCTTAAAGCCTGCAAAAAGGAATGTTTCTCAACTTCTTCCTATTAAAAATCCCTCTTTGAAGTAAAAAAAAGTGTTCAGTTGTCCTGTGCAGCACCAACTTCAGGGTACTCATTTCAAAGCAAGTAAAATTTAATTTCCTTGTTTGATTTATCAGATTTATTTTTACCCATCTTGTTTCTCTGGTGGCTGCATATTCAGGAATGCAGGGAATACCAAGAACAAGGTGGACAGTGGATACGGATCATAAAAGAAGGTCCAAGATGAAGACTTCTTTAATTGCATATATATGCTTTAAAAGGAAGTTTCTAGAAAACATTAAAACTGATTTAGCACATAGACTCTAGTTGTGCATCAGGGTGTGTACAAATAGCTCAGGATCCTGCTGGGAAAATGTCTGAAGAGATTGGAGCAAAGGCAAGATTGTGGTTCCCACCGCAGGGCTTGGAGAAAGTTCTGCTCTCCCACCCTGGTTTTGCCTCTTGGCCTCTTCAGTCCTGTGAGTACAGTTCCCTACTTTAAAAGGAGGATATTTAATTATAGCTGGATATTTTAAGTTCAGGAGAAAGGAAGGAGGGGAGAAGCAAACAGTTTTAAAGATAAAACAATGCCCTTTTGTGTATTTTTTGTAATATGGGAATTCTACCGCCTTGCTCCTGGTTACTCTTGCTCTAATTTAAAGTCACATCTGTATTTAGAGCAAACAAACAAAAAAGAATCTGTAAACCAAACACTGAGAAAATTAAAAGATGCAGACTGAAGTTCAGATTGAACAGTTTAATTTCAAAATCAGTAGAAGTGCTATCATGGAAACGTATGTACTGCAGTGTTAGAGTGGAAATCACCTGGAGTTCATGCTTTCTTTCTCTTCTCTAATGAAATTACTGTGAAGAGCTGCCTGTACGAGAGCTTCCCCAATCATTTCAACAGCATCCCACGACAGAGGTTACTGTGCTGAAAGCCACAGAACTGTCCCTGAGTTTGAATGCTGCTTAATAAAAGGCATGACCTGAAGTTAGATAATTTCCAAAGGGCTAAGAATGCTTTGCTTGGGTGCAAACCTGTAGCACGGGGGAGTCAAAGGCTGGGAACATAACAGAGATGATTTCACAATACAGTTGTTGTTGCAGAACCATAAAACTATTATTAAAATTTTATCTAGATGGTTCTATTCTATTTTCCTTACACCTCTCCTACAAATGCATCAGAAGCAAATGCAATAAACCAGGAAAAGTATTTATCACCTCCATTATTTAACAAGATCTGGACATCAGTCTTTTCTAATAAAATTACAATATGAATGTGATTAAGACTCGAGATATAAAATTATGGAAACAGTGAGTGATATGTGCACAATGCTGGACCAGATAAGCTGGGGAGAACTTAAGGTCTCAAAACTTAAACCTGCATTTTGTCCAGAATTAATTTCCTCTAATCACATTCCCAGCAACTACAGTTGTGTTTCTTTACATCTGGAAAGCTTTGTTAGACAGACTTAAAACGTCTCCTGTATTGAAAGAGTGTAAATGGGCAGCTTCCTGTACTATTATCAGAGCAGAGGACTGAAAAGGCTGGACATCAGGCTTTTTATAGTCAGAAGTTTTCATGGTAGCATCAAGATCTGGGATAAATAAAAATTACAATTAAGGAAACAGAGAAATCAATATACACTGTTGTCATATTAAAAAGTGCTCTCAGTATTGCAATTTTCAAAGATATTTACAGGATTGTGGGCTGGAGGCTAAATTTTGAAAATACACTTTTAAATGGGAGCAGTAATAGGAGAATTGTCTTTCTTGAAAACATAAAAAAAATGTTATATATCAGGGGGGTTCAAGTGAAAAGAAGAATACAGTATAACTAATCATTAGATTGACATTTATTTTTCATTGAAATATAGTATGTCTAGCTTGCCACAACCTCTAAAAATGTGGTTAACAGAGACTGAATGCATTTGAAGGAAGGTTCAGTTCTTGGGTGTCTTCAGATGTGTCAGTAACAGCTGCTTTGTCTCCACACTGAAAGCCCATTCATCAGCTCCATGTTTAGAAGCTGACAAACAGGTGTCAACATCTGAGTGAGTTATCCAGGCTCCCTTCACTATCAGAGCGGAGAAACTGGCATTTCTAGGGGGAAATTAATTCCACTTTAGATTTCTGCTTCAGGAGAAGAATCATCCCATAAAGGCGCTGCTTTGCCAGGGAGGATAACCTGGACAAGGAGCTCAGAGCTGACAGTACATGACAGATACCTCAAGTTAGAGGAGATGAATTCCACCATAAAGCTCCATGGCCATCATCTCCCTAGTAGAGGAGAGGATGAATTCTCTTTAAGGGGAGCAGTTGCAGGAGCAAGGAGTCCAACCCAGTGTTTATGTACAGTTACCACTCTGAGAGAGAAGGAAGCAGGACAAAGATCAGCTCTCTGCATTGCTGATTTCCCTGTGCTGTGTTGCTCCTGCATAGCATTTCACAAAACATTTTCCAGGCTCTCCTGGGACCACAGTCTTCATTTTGGACTCAGTATAGAGAGTATGCAGCTGTGATTCTGAGCAAATATATGCTTTGGCTCAGGGGCACTGGAGTTCTGGGGTGCTGAGAAGCAGCATATCGTGGCCTCTGGAATCTGGCAGGTGTCACTCAGGAAGGAATAAAGAACTGCTCAGGACCTGCTGGCTTTGACAGGCTCAGGTCCAGCAGAGCTGCCCCTTGGGCTCAGCTATAGGGGGTTACACACAGCAAAGTGCAGCCTAAGAGTAGTGAAGTCTCCTTTGGGAAAAGCCTCCTGAGGATGCTTCCATCAACACAGAGCGTGGCTCTTCTCTACGGTTCAGTCCCACTGCTTATTATTCTGTGGGACTTTGTTGCCAAAAATAACCACAAAAAGGTCAGGAGTTAAGCCAGAGGTCCATTTAAGCATGGCTAACATTTGCTTGTTCACAAAGTTTTCAAAAACATACACATCACCAACTGGGCTCTGACAGCAAAACTTCACCATATGGAAAAGAAACTCCATTTTTCTGACCTAAAAATAAACATGAGATGTTTTGCTGCTTCATTTAACTGCCTGACTCTTCCCTTTTGCGTTCTGTAAACACATAGCTTAAATTTAGAACAAGGGTGACAGATAGATCAGGCTGGAGAACAGGGAGGTCCCACATCTCCTCCTCAACTTTGCCTCACATAGTTCCAGCCAGCTGTTCCTGTGGGTAAATACGGGGTACAGGCAGCACTGACCCCATACAAAGTGTCCCTGCAGACATATGGCCAATTTCCTGCACTGCAAAATGCCAATAAAATCTTGGGTTTCCCTTGGAAGACCTGGGACCTTCATAAACCTCACCTGAAGTACAAGGGGTGAGTGTGGTACCAGTCCTGTTACAGTCTTGGTCTTCACAACACGCTCTTCCAGCAGAAAAGAAACCAGAACAATCAATAGAGCAAGGCAGAAGAAAATACTAAAGCTGTTGATTTTGAAACAGTCTGTATGGGAAAGGACACTTTTCTATGTGCTGCAGTTTGTCTCTACCAGAAGAAAAGGTTATTTTCCAGATGGATGCACTTGCTGAGTGCAGCTGAACTCGATGGTCTTGGGGGTCTTTTTCAACCTAAATGATCCTGTGACCAAGAAAGCAGCAGATTCCATATTGTTCTACACCAAAGGACGTGCTCTGGTCACACATATTTTATCTCCCTGCTTGGAAGGTGAAAGTCAGTTTTCTGACAGCAAATCTTTGAGCAGTGACACTTATTAACTAATCAGTGAAATTACACTGCCCATAATGCAATTACAGAACAGCAAAGGTTTGAGATGTAAAGTTCAGTTCAGAATATGAATCAATTTGTACAGCAAAAGATGGAATAAAATGGAATAAATGGAATAAACGTTGCACTTTCTGAAACACTGCATATATTTATAACACTCATCCCATTGTGATGGGACTGTGGCCAAAGGACTTTTCACAGCAACTCCTCTTGCCTCAGAGACAGTAACATCAGAAAAGTAAAGTTAGATTCCTATAATATTCATGGAATTATTTTATTTCTTAGTCCATTAAAATAATCTTGAACCACTTAACCCTGAAAGGAGCTAGAAAATTTTATGCTTACATGTTTTGACAATGTAATTATGTTGGTATTTAAAAGTCATCATTAATAATGTTTCTGATTGTTTAAGTATTATGTCAAATCGAGAAACTAAATTATTATTGAGTATTTCAATTTTAACAGCATAAATTAAGAAAAATGCAATATCTCTGAGAAGTAGTTTTGGAAATAATTATGGCCACAATTAATTAATTATCACAGATTGCCTTCATCAAGCTTAAATTGGGGCTGAGTCTGTCCCAGTAGATTATTTTATGTTAAATACTCATGCATGCACAAAACTCATTCCAACATGAAGATGATTTAAGCCTTTCTCAATATTCCAATTAATACAAAATTCCTACAGAAACATGTGAAGCATCTAAAGACCAGCAGGACATATTTTGCTTTTATCAAAAACATTTTATAACTGTCACTTGCAAATACTCAAACTCATTCTGAGAGTGGGAGGGGGAAATTCTTTCCCTGCTGTAATGGTGGATGAAAAATGTATGTGGTTCAGGGCAAAGGAAATAGTTCTAAAATGAACTAAGGCATCAGAGGACAAGGGCAGGGCAGAGCAGGGGGCTGTTTGTGGTCGAGCATTTCCTAGAAGACAACATCTATTAACAAGCTGTGTCTGAAAACACAAAAAGTAAGGTTGGAAAGAGTAGGAAAAACCTCTTTGGCAGTCAGAGTTCATCTGATATTTGGCAAACACATCCAACTGAGAATTTTGTGCCAGAGATATATTTTCTAACCCATAGTACATGGCATTGCTTGCAGTGAATCCAGGGCCCTCAAAACCTATAAAATGCCTTTCTATCAGAATATAAATATAGTATTTCAAAGAGAGAGGAGACTTCCCAGGAGAAAATACCTTGTTTAAAGCAACAGTCACCCATGTCGTAGAGTGGACAACCCAGTGCACAGAACAAAGCTGGATGTGTCACTGTTACAGAATCACTGCACATTTTGGGTCAGGATGAAGCTCTGGATGTCTCTGGCCCAACCCCAGCACTCCAGGCAGGACCAGCCCTGGCTTCGAGGTCAGAACACAACTCTCAGGGCTGTGCCTGTTTTGGGAGCGATTCTCCTTCCTCTCTGTGCAAAGAGTTCTGATTTAAATACCAGTTAGATGAAGTTGTGTCTATGTGCACAGCTCAGCAGAAGAGCAAATGCAGTGCTGGGGGCAGTGGGGTAGCTCCGTGGCTGTAACCAGGAGCAGGGAGAAGCTCAGGAGGTGGGACCTCCTGGCAGGTGGCAGGGCAAGGGGAACTGTCACCTCTGGCTTCTCTTGGCAACAGAAGGCTCTGGCTTTATTCAGTCCTTGCATCTTCCATATCCATCTGTGTCAGGAAACCTGGGAAAAATAACCATCTATCAGATGGGCAAACTTAGCAATTAATGAGTGAGCAGGATCTTTTAATTAATACACTATTAATTCTATTAATATTCTTTTAATTAATGTAATGTTAATGTGCAAACTAACAAACTGCTTAAGAGAACAAAATCCAAATAAAGCTTAATTGATTTGTATAATAAATAATTTCATATTTTATGGTCTACCCAGTCCTTGAAGGCTAAGTTCAACACTGGGGAACTCTGCACTATCCCTAAACTGGCAGGTCCTTCCAGCCCCACCTACAGCAGATTCACTCTTATTTTATGCTCCAGCTGTGCTGAAAACCAGGAAGGTTAATCCAAAGAGCAAACTGAAAGATTTATGAAGACAAGCCAAATAATAAACTTTTGTCAGAAGAGCAGGTAAAGAGACAGTTATACTGACTGGCAAGTTCATTGCAACTGATTTATTTTTTTTACTTCATTAGACAATAGGGAAATGGAGTAAGTGGTGTGTAAATTAAGTACATTTATTTTAGAGAATTATTTACAAAACTCCCTTTCAAATGGGACTATAGGTAGGCGGAGGCTTATCTGATTGAGACAGAGGAGACAAAAGCTCTGGGATCATTCATGAACCCCCTTAGACTTAATTAAATTAAGACTGTGAACAAACGTGCCAGGAAGAATGTAGAGATTTTGGCTTTTGTCCCAGTCATTTTCCTGGGGACTTTCCTCTATGGCAATGTTTGTGTCTCTCTTCTGTTGACTGACTTTTTCAAAGTCAATTTTTTTAGTGACTCTACACCCTAATATTTACTATAAAAGAAAAAACAAGCTCATGTGCAGCTGATAAAAATGATAAAGCCATGGCACTTATTTTTGTGCCTGACTTCAGAGGTTAAGAGAAAATAGTTAACATGGAGATGAACAGTGGGAGGATGAAGGAGGGGGAGATCTTTTCTGCTCCAAAGTGAAGAACAATTTATGGTGGTTCCTTCCAGGGCCAGTCCCCCTTTATCCCACCCTTTGGGATTTACCTCTCACACTCATTGGGAAACAGCTCCAGTGGTCATTTTGTTAATATGTAAACTCCTTTGGGTATGTGTTGCCTCAGAAATTTAAAAATAAGAAATACTATTCAGCTCATACACTTGTACTCCAGCCCAGTCAATACACTGTCTTTTATCCACTCATTCCTAAACAAAACTCCAAGACAAGTCTGAATTCAAGGCTATAGACAAAGAACAATTGGTAATTACCAACCTTTAAGGACGAAGAAACCACCAGATCTCTCAGAGGCTGTTTCAGCAGCTCATTACCCTCACTGATAACATTATTTGCATTTCTTCACTTCTTGATCCTTTATTACACAATTGAGGAGGGGAAAAACAACATTTTATTCGAGCCAAAGGTTACACAAGTTGTTCTGGAGTCACTGGCAAAGTGATCTCTCAGATTTCTGCCACACTTGTAGAGAGTGAATCATGGCCTGGGAGCCTCCAGTTGGCTTTTACTTTCCAGACAACACTTACTGTCTGACAGCAACCCAAGAGGCACTGAGGGCTTTGTTCTAAAAATAGGGTTTTAATAATCTGTGAGCTGATAAAGCTCTCATGTTAATATAGAGAAAGGTGCAAAAAATCTTAATATGTACAATTATCTTCTTCCAGAGATAATTTGCACTATGAAGCAGAAGGGTTAACTGCTTTTTTGGATTTGTATTAATTTTTGTTTAGTATGATGATATCATTAGTAGTATCAAACCTATTAATACAAGTCAAAGCTTTGGATGCTGTATCTGATAGTGCTAAAATTCTGAGGCAGCTGTATGGGCTGTGGGGAATAAAACAACCCATCAAGTCCAAACCCTTTCCATTAGATAACCAGAATAATATGTGCATAATATGATTCTTTTATCAAAAACAGCAACACGATGATCTTGTTTTTAACTCTGTGCTGAGCCAGATGTGAGCACACAATAAAGGACGATATGGAAAACTCTTTATGTTCCTTTTACAAGCTCAGCTTTGTTTCTAATTGAGCGATGCTATCCCAGGGGGAACGAAGATACAAACATCATCAGAGCTCCGGAAATGCCCAGAATGCAGCACTTTACTGGACAGCAGCTTCTTCTGCCTTCACTGGCTCGTAAAAAGCACCAGGACAGGCTGTCCTAATCGAGCCACTGACTTTCAGTTTAAATGAAGAAGGGTTACCATTTCCTGGGGTTTAGATTTAGTCTGGAACCTTCTGAATGAGCTGGAGCTTTGTGTGTAGGATGTGTCAGAAACGTGTTTGGGGTCTGGACCCTCCAGCAATGATACATACCCATTTGTCCTGCCCTGCTCCTGACATCCAGCACAGTGACCCCAAAGAGCTCCTGACAGAGTCAGGGAAGCTGAGGACCTTCTCTGTGAACATTTTTTTATTAGGAACAGCCATAAGGAGGTGACAGAGGTTTCCAGGACACCTGCTGGTACCACTTAGTATCTTTAAAATCTATAAAACCCACAACAAATATTTCATAATGTTTCATTTACACAGGCATTTTCATGGAAAGTGGTGGTATTTGAGTATCTTACCCTGCAGTTTTGTAAACAGTTCAAGGTACAATCAGACTAACCACACAGGATGTCTGGAGCTCACTTTGTACTCACACAGCAGCTCTTTCTGCTTTCAAAATGTGTGTTCTTCCCTCTCATTGCTTGTTTTAGGGCAGCAATCTGGAATATTCTCAGAGTACTTCTTTGCCATTGAGCACAACTAAAGTTGATTTATCGTTCCACCTTTGATCTACCTCAGTAGATCATTTTTCTGTGTTTGTTCTCTGCTCCTGACAGGAAAATTACTTGTTTGTACCCAGTGCACAGCACAGGGACACCAGGCCAGTGTGTGTGGCAATCCCACTGGGCAAAGCTGCATATTTAAAGGGATTTTTGGTCAATAATGTCCTATATGCATGGTTAGGAAATAAAAGAAAGTGGGAAGAATTAGACAGGGATTTCATTAACGCCAGAATCTCATATTTAAATACAGACTATTTCCATTAGATGGAACACCTGAGCTCAGGTGAGACTGGTGTTTCAAAGACAAACTTCCTCTTGTTTAGTGCCCACAGGGGCCCAACAGGAGCAGGTTTGTGACTGCAGGCAGGAGGGAGGCAGACACCTTTGGAAGCAGGAATCCATCCCTGTGCCAGGGGACAGAAGGCACAGCTCAGCTCAGTGCTCATCCCAGCCAGGGTCATGGCATGTCCCAGGCTACAGCTGACAGGACAGAGCTGCACTGTGACAGGGCTTGGACAGGTGGGCAAATATGTGCTGGAGGTCACCACTCCCATCGTGGGGGAAAGCTCCCAGAGTGCTCTGAGCACAAAACTGGCAAAGCTGAACTGCTCAGCCCCTCTGAACAGGCACCAAACAACGCGGTCCTCACCTGCACACAGGCACTTTTAGCACAAACAGTTCCAAAGGACCAGATTTCAGACCCTATTCCTGACTCCTCTTACATTCAGCTTCACAGTAAAAACTGATGCACAAACAAAAACTGGATCAGTCAGAGCTTTCACAACGCTTGTCTCTTGTTGCTTTTCCATCTGAAGTCCACGTATACAGTGTTCAGTTTGTCATAAATGCCACGGGAATTGGTACTTCTAATTTTCCTTAGAAAAGAGAGTGTAGGCTGCATTTTGCAAGGGCTTTGTGTTTCTGTGATTGTGGCAGGAGGTCAATGCAGCAAAGCAGCGTTAGGGCTTCATGAAGATCAAGTTGATTTTAATGGCACAAACTTCCCTGACACCAGCTCCAAACCCTCTTCAGAGGAGAGACAAATGCCAGCTGTTTTCTCAAGAGCAACACTCAAGTCTCTGCTGTTCACGACAATAAATATTTATGATTTTTGAAAAATTTTCTGGAAAAGAATAGTTGTTGTACATTTTGGTCACTCGACTTTAAACAGGGGACTGTTTCCTAAATCACTGATTTAGGCTTGAAGCTTGTTGGTGAAGCATGGAACACCATGATTTTCTGGGCACTCTTTTTTCTGCAGCGATACAGACTGACTGAAGAGCTGTTGAAAGACACTGACTAAGCAGCAAAAAGCTGTGTTTGGTCCTGCATGTTCCCAAGGTGTCTGTGAGCTGCTGTATCAGCATGGGAAGGGCTCACCCAGGGCAGCACAGGGTCCCACGAGCTCTCCATTCCTGGTTTTACTGCTCCAGCACAGATTTGTCTGAAAAATTAAAAGTGAAAAAAAAAACAAAACCATGAACCAGAAATATTTAACCCTCATTGCCTTAGCATTTCATTGCTAATTGACCTTGTTTTAAAAGCAAAGAACTCATCGGTTTTTTACCAGTAGGTAATGCCCTGGGATTGAACCATGGGAGGATGAAAATAAAGCAAAGAGATAACTATTTAAAAAGACATTAATAATGCTATAAATTTAAGTACCCATTATGCTGGAATCAGAGTGGAAAAGTCACTCATTAGCAGGGAAAAAAAAATAATTAAAAGAGATTAATTTGCCACAAAATCAAAGAATGCAATATCTAGTAGCAGTGTTATTTCATTTTCAGTGTTTATATTTTGTATATTTTAAAAATACAGTTTATCTGTACTAGTGTACCCAGTTTGGAGGCTATAAACATCTTTTCAGCCGACCTTTATTAATAATTTATTATTAAAAGAAAGACCTCTACAATTTCCAAAGCCACCTCTACGACTGAGATGTTCAGTGACACTAATTTTAACGAAAAAAGAAAGCAAACCCCAGCCCTAAAAAATATAGTTTTACTTGGAAAAATTAGATTGTGAAATTGAACTTTTCGTTAAATTAAGCTGCAGTTTCATGGAAATGTTAATAAGTTGCAGCAATATTATTATCTTTGATCATTTTTGATCACAGCGCCAGTAGCTGCAGCTCAGGCTCAGTTGGCACCTGCACAAGGAGTCCTTGGGGTGTTCACCTTTAGGGAGTCATTACATTTGGATCAATTTATTTTTTTCCCCCCTGCAAATTTTCCACTAAAATCGATTTTTTAAAACATTCAGAGCACGGTGCATTTTAACAGACTTGCATTTTCTGGTCGGGTATGTTGCTTGTGCCAGTTATTTCTCAGTCAGGAAGATAAAATGAGAACAATTGAATTGGTAAGAACTTTATAGGGCTCATATCAAACAGTGCTGCTACGAAATGTTAATGACATGACTGTTTCCATTCTTGTAAGCTGCTGGAAAACATGCATTCCCTCTTAAGTTTTGTCAGTGTTTGTTTTCTCCTGAAAAAAAAAAAAAGTGAAATAAACCCATAAATCTTCTATCATTTTTGTGTCCATGTTCAGCCTCAAATTCCTGTATTATTAAACTTGATATTTGCCAGGTCTTCCTCCAGTCCTTTGTACCTCAGGTCCCTCCTCAGTCAGAACATTTTGGTAGGTTTCTATTCCTGCTTCCAGGCAGGCTCACAGCACTACGAGGATATTTTTTTTCCTCCTAATTTACTTTATGTCCTGAGAAAAGCCAGAACCTTAGAAGCACAAACAGGAAGAGACAGTAAAGGAATGGAAGAAATTAATAAAAAAATAAAATCACTAATCAGTGATTACTTATCAGTAATTACCATGTCTATGCTGTCACTCACACAGACTTGGCCATAAATGTGAGGAATGGAAATGGAATTCTGGGATGGGTTTAACAGGACTGTGTTCCCATCGGATCAGAAGAGTGTGTTGACTGAGGGCATGTTCAACTCTTGCTCACAGTAACTCCAGGCACTGAACTGACATTCAAAGCACCTGTCCAAGTCCTCCAGGGGTTATTTTCCATCACCCTTATGTCCATATTCATGCCTAACCACCCCTTGCCCCACCTGCTTTTTGCTCTGGCCCTGGGATGTTTAAAAGGCAATGGAAAAGGAAATACAATTGGGTTCTGGTGCCTCAGCTGTGGAGCCACATCAAGTTATTCTCTTACAAGCTGCGTGTTCCTCCTTAAGGCTCCCGCTGTGTAATTGGGCAAGGAAACCAGCAGCACTTGACAAGGAAGTTTCTAGGCTAAATGTTTGCAGCAAAAGGTTTGAAAACATGAGCAGCTCATACCCTAAGGCTCCAAAATAGTCAAAGCAAAAGACATCCTACATTGGTTTTTTTTTTGCTTCGTGACTTAAGTTCATTTCGTGAATTTTCTGGGCTCTGAACTCACTTTTCAACGCATGGGTTTGGCATTGCTAATGTAAATACTCAGTAATTAGCACAAAGTGTCCCTTTATTTTGGGATCCAGTAAGTCACTAAGTTATGAGAAGTATTTCCCCATGTGAAAGTCTTCATGTATTATCGCACTTGATGCTGTGTCAGTATTGCAGGCTCTCAAATAAGAGAGAAATCAATCTTGCACATTTTCAGTTCAATGCACTATATTAAAATTAGGAAATAAAGGCACATAATGTTTAAAGATCCATGGCAGCCAAGAGCTTTTTCCAGTTCTTAGAAAACAGTCTCAAACACTGATGCTCTGTTGTTGTCCATATTTTGTTTGTCATATTGCATTAATGAGGAGAGAAATTGCAATTCCCATTACCATGTAATTGTAATTCTAAGATATGAACTGCTTCTTATTGCAGACTGAGCTGAAACAATCAAACTGATTCCACACAGGCTGGTCTTTTGTAAGCTGGAAATAATCTTTTTTACTTTATCTCCTCTGCATGGCAGGACCAACAGTGCTGCCAGCTGCCAGCACAAAAGGGGAGCCTCAGAGAGAAATCTCTCCTCTTAATTTATACCCCATCTTATCTCATATCTGCCAACATTATCCTTCCTGTATTTATCCTGTAAAATGCATAATAAATCACAGTTTCCAGGCTGGTTTCTGGCACTGAGTACACAATATTGTGAATGGATATGAGCAAAGAAAGTCAACCCTATGTACATATTTGTGTCCAGAAGTTTCTTGTTGGTGCCACTGCACTGACTGGGGGTTCAGCATTTCCAAACCTGACTCTGTTTTGTTGCATTGGCTCATGTTGATTTCTTTGTGCACAGCCACCATTCCTATAGCAGGGAACTTTGTGCCATCAAGGCAGAGTAAAGAGTCACGTCCTGCACAAAGCAGGAACACACAGAGAGAGAAGTTTACCCAGGAATGCTGAACTTGGATGTGGGTAGTCTGTGCCAAGAGGAATATCTTTTATTGTGCCATTGCAAGGCACTCAAGAAAGTTATTCTGATTCACATAGCAAATTATGGAAGGAAGCTATTATTGCTATATATGGTATGTATATATGAACAGTAGGGCTTTACCCCTTGACCTTTATCTCTGGTCATTTCTTGCCTGGCTCCATAGGATTTATAGAAAGGGAAATGTGCACCCTTCTAAATGTACAAAAGCACATTCCTTGCTATCCTCTGCTCCTTAATGAAATTGTGACTCTGGCAGTCATCCCAAAGCAAACTGTGACCCTGTGGATATGAACAGTATCTACCAGGCCCCAGGTAATTCCAAGACAAGATGTGTTTGTTGAAATGTAAAAGGATAAGCTGTCAGGGAAGGCTGGGGAAGGTCTTTTGCACAGTGTGGTGTAACAGCACTCGGCAGTTTCAAAGCATTTTGCATCACTTACAGAAACCAATTTATGTTGCTGCAAACAAAGCCATTCCCTGCCTTACAGGAGGTGGTTGGTACACACAAACAGACAAGCTCAAGGCAGTTTTTTTAAAGTTGTTTCATTGAAAGTACATCATGTCTCTGCTTTATGCCAATGGCAGTAAAATATTCCACTCATTTCCAAGAGTCCTCCGCTCCAATTCACCCTCCCTTCTTCCTTATGTCCAGCTGTCACTCAGTTCAAATGACATTGTTATTCTAGTTGTTTTAGAAGGTTTTCTAGTTATTTTAGTAGGACAATACCAAAAAAGGTATTTGGTTTGGAAAATATGTTATGTGTTCTTGGAACTGCATATAAGTGGTGACCTCATGACTTTACACACAGACTCTGAAACCCAAGAATTTATGCAAAGAAATCGCAAGATTCCATGCTCATTTTCTTAATCCTGCTCGTTTAGAGGGATTTGAGATTTCTCATTTTGTTCCTGTTTTCTTAGGATTTGTTTCTGGCCAGGGTTGAAGGCAGTGGGCAAGTGACCCAGCCCCACCTCAGAACAGCTCTGCCAAAGCCCTTCACTCTCCACCTGCAGCTCCTGACTCCAGACTTTTCCTTCTCTACCTGTCCTTCGGCCTTGGCACTCACTCTGCTGTTGGGACACTGCTGGGACACAAAGGTCAGCTGTAACCAACAGCAGCCTGTGGCACACTTGGAAAAGAACATCAGCAGAAAGGCAGAGGAAGACTCTTCCTAGCCCAGGAGCACTCTCAGCATGTCTTTAGCTCTGTGCAGCTACACATTCCCTCATTTCCATATAGTCTTAGTACAAATGGGATCAGAAGCAAGTTGTGACAGGGCAGCTTTCTATTGCACCTATTGCAAGACTGTCACTACCTGCCACAGCACACGTGGAGGGGAGAGGGAACAGATTTCACTTGATTTGGACTGAGTTGGCGAGGTTTGCTTGTCTTATCAGCACTGGATGAAACAAATTCCTGCTGTCCCTGTGCTGACACCTCCCATCCCATACACATCACACTAAAGGCTTTCCTGCTCCTTCCAGAAACTACTGTTTAGTCTTACCTTTAAATATTTAATAGCTTGTTGTGTTTCCTAACTGGATTATTCTCTCTCTTTCCAGTTTGCAGTTGTTCAGAAAGTGAAACACACTCCTTTAAAAAAATCTGGCTACTTATAGACAATTTTTCTTTAATTGCTTGGTCTCTTTGGTCCCTTTCGTCCTGTATTTTTTTAACTTGTAATTTCATTTCCCGTTTCTTGTTTATGTTGTTTAGTACACAGTCCCTGAACTATGGTTTGCCTTTTGATGAATGTTCCCTCTGGTAAAAACAGTGGGACAACAGCCCAAGCAGCCACTCTCAGCCGGACTGATCCCATGGCTGGAAGCAGAGCCTCTCTTATTAGAGTAATTAACTTTTGTAGCTTAAAAGAACATGCACCCTCACTGATCTACAGTATGCAGCTGGTGATTAAATTCCAAAAAATTCATTTCACTAAGACATTTTGTTCTATTTCATTCTCCTGGGATGATCATGTGATCATTCAAAAATTGTTGATATGCACTGTTCTGTCACTGAAAGGAGCTGAGAAAGCTCCTAACACAGAGACAGATTATTTCTTTTGAAGCAGGCTACAACAGACATTGGAAAAATAGCTGAGGAGAAAACAAATGTCTTAACAGCCAAAAAAGTAAACAATAGATAAACCTAGCAGAGAAGCAAAAACAACACATGCAAAAAAAAAAAAAATCAAATAATCCCCTGAAACAATCAAAAAACCCAACCAGAGGCTGGAAAACAGAATTGCAAAGTGTCACTGGAGACAACCGTGAGGGATGGTGAAGTCAGAAGAGCACAACACCACGAACAGGACAATATCTTTGGCTCTCTGCAGAGCCTTCACTGCAGGCATTTCGACACTTCTCTCCAGGCGTTCTACTGCAAACCTTTGTTTTGCCTCTGTGCCTCTTGGAGTGGAAGCTTTTTAACTGACAAAAAGAGTGTTCCTGTGCTAAAGAACACTCTTACTCTACTTCATCCATGGTGGATTTCTAGGTGTATATTGAGATTTATGGCATAAAAATAC
Organism: Xenops minutus; assembly: GCA_035221455.1. Lineage (NCBI taxonomy): Eukaryota > Metazoa > Chordata > Aves > Passeriformes > Furnariidae > Xenops > Xenops minutus. The sequence continues at coordinate 17,140,844 of JAWWEE010000025.1, forward strand.
TGAGCAACTGTAAACTGTAATTACAGCTCGTGGTATATCCCCTGTTTCATTATCAGTGTAATCACATTACGTTATCAATGAAATATCTGTCTTACTGAAATTAAATACTCGGTGTTTTTGGAAACTCTCACCTGTAGCCAAATGTCAGTCATTGTGGAATGCTGGCTTGGAAGGGGGAAAGACCAGAGAAGCCAACAGAAATATTCTACCCCTTGCTGAGAGGTAAAATAAAAGACCTGGTTTCTTTAAAACTGAAACAAGCAAATAAATTTTCTGCTCCCCCAAACCCTGCCTAAACCTCAAAAAATGTTCATTCTTCATGTGTCAAGAGGGTTATTTATGAAACCATATCCTTGTCAGACCCTGCAGCACATTCTGTCCCTTTGCTAAAATACTGTAAATTCATGAATGATGAGTAAAAGTTTTAATTTGGCTGAAATATCTATATTTATCTGGAAAAGGAAATTATCAGCTTGCTTCAATGCTTAGACAGTCTTTCCCTGACTGGCAGTGTGAATTATGCTGCACTCCCCCCTGTGCCATGGCTCCAATTTGTAGCAAACTGCTAGTTCAATAGAGGATTTCAGCTTGACTGAAGCAGATTTCCTTCCTTAACAGCTTCAAATTTTTCTTCTTATGTTAAATCTGCAGGCTTTGTGCTCATGCTTTCTGCTGCATCAGCTTGTGAACTGTTCACATCCTCCTGCTGGGTGTCAAAACCACTCTCACCCTCTGAGGTAAAAGAAAGCTTCCTGCCCAAAGTGGTGGTTTCCCAGTGCACCAGGAGGATTTTGTGCCAAATTGATGCCTCTCCATGAGCTAGAAGGTGGACGGGGTCTGGGGGTGACAGGAAGTGTGAATAAGCTCCATAAACCTACCTCACAAATAAAACAAGTCTCACAGATGCTTTCATTAAGCCAAAGTATGTTTTGTTTCCTTCTCCAAGTCATAAAACAAGCCTTTTATTGCTTAGGGGACTGATGATCTGACACCAGATAAGTTCCTACAGCCAGTGTTGGACTGGAAATTGTCCTCAAAGATCCAATTGTCCACGTGCCTATTCAAGCTCCGGCTCGGTGAAACACAAGATGTTCACAAAGAGAGGGAGTGAACAACTTCCACACGAGGGGAGCTCCCATCTCTGCTCTGTGTGACTGTGACAGGGTCCAGGGGACAGCTGGAGCTGTGTCAGGGCAGGGTTAGGTGGGATATCAGGAAAAGGCTCTGTCCCCAGGGGGTGGTGGGCACTGACCAGGCTCCCCAGGGCAGTGGGCACAGCCCCAAAGCTGGCAGAGCTCAAGGAGAGTTTGGACAATGCTCTGAGGGACAAGGTGGGATTGCTGGGGTGTCTGTGCAGGGCCAGGAGCTGGACTGGATGATCCCTGTGAGTCCCTTCCAGCTCAGGATATTCCGTGGTTCTGTAAGAGAGCCGCTGGTGGAGAGGGGCTCTACAGGGTTCTCCTTGTCTCGCTCACAATCAAGCAGAAGAGTCAAGAGGACACCTTTGGGGTCCCTCCCAAACCCCTTCCTGGGGGCAGCAGAGTCCAGAGCCAACCTCTCCACAGCAAATCTCCCTCGCATTTCAGAGATACCAGAACTGGACTCTAATTCTGTCCATTTTTCTTTTAAACCGGAGCATAAGACTAGTCTTTGGTGTCCATAAAAGTCTTTTGGTGTCCATAAAAGCCAAATTGCAACCAGCTTCAGCAGGTCACTGCAGCAATTCCCCCTCAGGGGCAGCTCCTCCTGGCCTACCACAGACCCAGAACCATCAGAAAATGAGATCCCTTCATGAAGGTCCATGTTTCCTGTCCAGCCAGGAAGAGTGGTCTCCTCCCTGAAATCTCTTGCAACCAAACTGGTGTACACTTGAGAACGGAATGGGAAAAGTTGATATAATTGAGTTTCCACTAATGGAATGTTAACCTCCTTGCTCATCTGCAAGAATGTGGATCCTGACTTTATAAATACATATCTGTAATTATAATCATGATGGTTTATGAAAAAGAACAACCATTTTGGCTGGAAAGCAGCCGTAAATTTCCACACAAACCTGGAATCTATTTTAAGCAAAGTGCAGTATGTGACTCAACAAATGTCAATTTGATACGTGGTCACAAGAAATCAGATATAAATTTGGGTAATGCTTTCAAGTAGTCACTTGCTAGCAAGTAATAAAATATTTTTTTAAAAAAATAGGGCAGGAAAAAAAGCTCTCCCTATGAGTGACCACAATTCCAGCTCATTAAATTCTTTTTTTTTTAATGCAATGTTTGTCCTCATTATTTATCTTCATTTCATAACAGAACACTCAGAACACTTGTTCTCATGAAAACATAACTCTGTTCGCACACCCTTTCACTGTATGTGCCAAACTTTGTTTCTGACATGTTTAGTTCTGCTGGTATTCCACTACAACTTGGAAAAACTAGTTACTGAATGACATGAGGGAGCCATAAACTTGAGCACAAGATGCTCGTGATGCCAACAAGTTCTCTGTAGGATCTTTTATAGAGTCTTCTGAGCCTTTGAAAAACAAGTGCGGGTGAAACGCTTCATACCCACAAGCAGCAACATTTACTGTTATTAGAAAGCCTTTCCTGTGTAGCCAGAGAAGCAGCTGCAGATTTATAAGTGTTTTCTCACAGTGCAGATCTTCTACTTTTATAAAACCAGCTGCAGACATGTCTGTAACTTAGAACAGGTCTATTTGTAGTCACGATTTATAGTGATCAGAACAACTGTTTGTTCATGAGACCACCATTAAAGGTTGATGCGTTTTGGGAGGAGGGGGTGGGAATTAAGCCTTACTGATCATTTCCAAAAAGGAAACTGCAGTTCTGCTTATCCAACCTTCAGTTCTGTAAGTCAGTATGAAGAGAAACTTTTTCAGCACTCCCAAGGTCAAATTCTAAGAAGAAATCTCTGAGAACTTCAGTTTTCACTGCTCTTCCCAGTGTTGTTGCTTCTTCTTTTTACAGTTTGACAAATTTAGCCTCTTTTCACTTATTTATGGATTTTAAGCAAACAAGACTTCACCCACGCAATATGCAATACCCAGGAGATACAACTGAGACTAGTGATTAAGATAAGCAAATCTAACCAATATATCATTCCTGACCTCCCATACATTAAACAAAACAAACAAATTTTTAAAAGCCCACATACAAATTAAAACAAACCACAGCAACTTTCAGAGACTTTTACAGAGCCTTACTTTGTTCTTTCTAAACATATTTTTAGGTCACTTCGTAGCACCAAAAGGAAAAGGAGCAATGAAGGAATCTCAAGAATTATCCTAAATATCCTTATGTACCTGGAAGTACAAATAGCTTTGCTCTGCTGCCCTAATTCCACAGTACAGGGATGCAGAGCTGTTGTGCAACTGGAGAAACATCAATTATTTCTTCTATTCAGAAATAAACACAGGGGGCTGAGCCAAGCTCTTACTGCCAAATACTGCTGCTCCACACTCAAACTTGAATTCCTCACTGCCCTTTTTCCTCCCCCTCTTTATCTGAATCCAGAAGATGAATAAAAACTCTTCGTTCCCTAAAATTTGATATGTTTAAAATTCGAGTCTCATTCTTGTGTCTCAGCCCATTTCTAATTAATTTCTGGTTTGCTGTTTTCGTGTTTTCCATTTCACTGAGCAAAACAGGCTGCTGAGCTGTCCATCTCCTTTTGAAATAGATATGAAGCTGAAAACCAATATGATCTTCTCATTTATTCAATCACCTGAAAAATTATGGCTCTGCACCCTCTCTTTAAGCTATCACTGAATTTTATTCTGGTTAGAGCATTTTAATAACAAAAGATATTGAGATTCCTATAATCGGTGAATATTCATTAATGCAAAATAACATAGCAATTCCTTATAATTATATGAAGTGTCCAAAGCATTGACCATTGAAAAGAATTATAATTAAAGTTATTAAAATTAATTAGAAAAGGAGATAGTAATTAAACTCCAGTTGCTGGAATGTAAAACTGCTCTGAAATTAAATAATACGGATGGCTCCGCCAGAAAGAGGAATGTCGGTAATGTTTCTTTCCTTATAGTTAGGCAAAATTGAAGTTAATTTTTATGGTAAGATTTCTTTTCTTTAATCAAAATACTTAATTAAATAATAATTCTTTACCCAATGAAGCTTTTCTAAGATGATTATCCTGTCATTTGCTCTCCCAAAAGAAGCAATGCTGTCCTGTCCAACAACCCCTCATGGGGAACGAGGTGGAAGCAAAGCAGTGCTTTGCCTTCTTGGAGGAGACAAACACAACCATTATTCCTGTTGTCACACTCTGCCAGCTGACCAATGGCTCCAGAAAGCCTGGAACAAATGCTAAGGCTGACCCTGTTCAGGAGGCATTAATTTATGTAGGTTTAATGTCCAGAAAGACACCCACTGCCTCTTTTATGCCTGTGTGCCAAATTATGCTTCTTTTGTTGGGATTGTCTTTTAAATTCTCTTGCTTCAGCTATTTTCAACATATGCCCAAGACTGACTCTGTCCTCTTAGCAATGCTATAATTTCAGAAAAAAAAATTCCTTCAGGAAGGAAGGGCAGCCCTTGCATTGGGCAGATCACACATGGAAGAAGGCAGAGATTGCTCCTTTTGGAAGCAGGAATCCTCACACCTTCTCCAGGCAGGAGTGCTGTGCTTACTGAGATTACACAGGGCTGTTGCCAGTTGTTCCCCACTGACATGAGCCTGGAGTCACTCTCTGAACGCACAGCCCCCTTGGCCACCCTGCAGCCAAAGAAAAGCACTACAGGTGGCTCTTGGTTACCTGCCCCTGCAATATCAGCTCAAAGAACAAAAAAAGGTGAGAAGCATTCTTGGCTTCTGGATGCCCCTCCAGGTCCCTCAGCAGCTCAGCTGCCAACTTGTTTTGGAACAAAGACAGGTTGTTCTCATCCTCCCTCAGTGAAAGCGGGCTCTCAGCTCTCTGCAGTGTCTCTGCTCACGCTGCGAAGAACAACCAGTTTTCTTGACAGCTCAGTGCACACAGGAGACTTCTGGAAAGCTTTTCCTGTGACTGGCATATGCTGCAACTCCACTGGTTTTGCTTTAGAGTCAGCAACATATGTTTAATAATTCTGGCGACAGATGACAGTGTCACCCGTAATGCTGAACTAGTATGGAAAACTGTTTCATCATCCTTAGAGATGGATTTCCTACAGTCTGATACTGAAAATTTGAGCCACATGGTTTCTAGTGCTATTACAAACATTTTTGATAGGATTCTTTCTCTCCTGGGAAAAGAGGGATTCTATCACCTCTGTTGTTGATTACTTCATACTATTCCATTTTGAAAAATTATATGTAACTGTATTAGTTTATATAAAAGATCTTCAGTGAAACCAAATGGCTCCTACAGCTCTAGAAACATTCCTGCTTGAAACAAGATATGCCTGAGTGACAATATACTTTGACCACACATAGACTAAGGACCCTAAAGCTGATGTAACAATGAGCTGCCTGGCTACTCGTGTCATAATAAACTTATGTTTTGAGCCTGTTAACTTACATTGTTCCCATTCTTTGGGGACACTAAATTATCCTCTCTGAAGACAAAGACAAATAAACTTTGACATGGTACTTTGCCAACAAGATTTTCCTAGTAGATTTGATATTCCTGCAAGTAGCTGGTTTCAAATATCTATCATAGTCATAATACATCTGACTCAGAATATTGAATAATAGGTCTTGATTAGTTTGCAAACCAAACAATTCTTGCTATGATAGTTTCCCCAATCCAGTCCCATGACCTCACCCTGATATTCAAAATAATATTTTCCCCAAAGGTCAGGGGATACCAAAATAAATATACTTCCACAGAGGTAATTTGGAACCCTTTTGGTGATTGTACCTCACTTAGGGATGTGCTTCAACAGGACTTTGTACCCCTCACTAAAACAAAGCAAGAGACACTGGAGGTGTTTTCAGCTGCTGGGAGAACAAATGCAAACTCCTGCCTTGGGTGAACTGTAGCAGCAGATACAGCACCAGGGAAACAACCATCATTTCCTTTTGACTCTCCAGGTGATTTCTTCATGTTTCCAGAATTATTTCTGGCATATCTTATTCAAGTCTGGGTAAAGAAAATGCTAAGCTTACTCATTATTCCCTCATAGTGACCAGAAGCATCTCAAATAGAGCTAAGCTATAAAAGCAGGTGTTTTACTCTTTGGCTTATTTGTTGGTATGTGGCAAAGTTTCCCTCTTAGAGGCATTTGAATCTGATTGTTTTATGGAGGTAACAGATGATTTTCCTGTTCAGCCCCATCTAAAGCACAACAAGGTGAAAAATAAAATGATATTATGTGCTTTATCATACGCAGTGAGTCCTCTCCCTGAAGGGAGAGGTGAAGATTTGGAAGCAGCATTGCATAGGAACACATCCTCAGCAAAGCTTCTTCAGATCCCTTGATGCCACTGGGTACAAGAAATGGCATTTAGAGAGTGAACTTCCACTCTCTAAGGGTCATGAGATATCTGTGGGGTTACAGCCCAAAACCTGCTTCTCTTCCGACTCCATGAGGGTTGAGCAGATCCCAAAGGAAGTGACTGACATGTGCTCTCTGCAGCTATTTACTTGTACTGCTAATCCACCTCTGCATGTATCCTTTCTCCCACATAGCCTCCCAATTTTAGGCAGAATTTTTATAGTATTTGAATCTCTAGGGATTTAATTCATTCAAATAAAGCCAGACTGAGGGCAGACAGCTCTGCTGGATAAGGAAGAAACATCCAGTAACTCTTAGCCACCAACAGGAACAGAGTCAGGAGTTTTCCTTTCTTCCACTTAGATTTCTTTTAAAAACCTAGGCACGGCTGGACCCTGGGATTTTGGCATTTTTGGCATAGTTTTTGAGTCTCACGGTGAACATACAGGGGAAAGGCAGACACATGTAAAAGGCTCTGGCAGAGTAGCCACAAATTAGTCAAAAAACCCCTCATCCTGTTTGCATTCCTTGGTAACTTCAAAGTTATATTCTGTGGTAACTCGGCCAACATGCAACCTTCCTACAGCAAGTTTGTCCTGTCCATGCCAGCAAGGCTCTGCTGCCTGCAGGAAGCATTGCAGGACTCCCCTCAGCACCCTCTCCATCCCCCCAGGGGTATCCCAGGGCTCCTGCACACAGCTCCTACACAAAGTGGGAGCAGCCGTGCAAGACCCACAGCAAGAACACACGAAACACTTTGGACACGCACCACGCACTCAGATCAAAAGGAGACAAGACTTGTCTTTCACCATAAGAGAGCACATCCACCCAGCCCAAAATCCAGCCTGACAACAACCCCAGGTACCAGACTTTCAGTTGACTCCCCAGGTGGAGTGAACACGAGGAAAACCTTTTGTAACCCTCCCTTGAGCTGTGCTGTGAGCCAGGGGTTGTAGTCTCCCAAATCTCTGCTTTTTCCTTCCAGTGTTTACTACCACTTTCTCATTTCCTATTTTCATTATACTCCATGTGTAAACATTGGCTAAAATCCCATCTGTGCTGCTCTCATGTGTTGTAAAGATGTGAAAACTGCATGTGGGAACAACAGTGTGTGTCTGCTCTCAGCCCTCTCCTCAGTTTCTTGTTACATGTAGAGGAGAATCCCATTTCTTGCTGTCACTCTTGGCCCCTTATCTTGGTTGCCAGTGGAGTCAGCACGAAACACAAGGAGGTTCTCACAGCCTGAGAGCTTCACTTCACATCCTTTGACACAGATGCTGTTCTACCACTATGAAGAGATCAACATCTACTAAACTGAAGCACAGAGAAATGTGGGGACTTCCATTACAGCTGCAAACAGCTTTTTAGTTTGGGCTACAGGTTTGTTCCCAGACCTGACCCTCAGTCCTTCACAACAATTAGTAACCTGCTTTTCCTCAGCTTGTCATAGATACACTTGAAAATTAAAGGAGATGAGATTATATGCTAAAAGAAAATGTAGTTGCTGCCACAGAATTATGATAGACTGATAACTCCCACTAGGACTGCTGGAACTACATATGAGATACATTAAAGGGAAAAATCATCCCACCTCACCCTTCTTAATTCATTCTTCCTAGGAAGCCCTACTTTTTGTTTGCAGTTTTCAACCTGCCATTATTGTCCTGGAAATTTTAAGTGTCAGAAGGGAACTTGTGGGGTTTTTTTACTGCTAGCAACACAGAACTTGGTGGAAGGTGAAAAGATACTAGGGCTTTCCATCCTGTTGAGTGTCAACCTCATAAGCAAACAATGGAGATGTGAGAAAACCTTTTAAAAATAAATCAATCCATAAGAAAACTTCTATAATTAGCACTGTCAGAGTCCCCATGATGAGGGGCAGTGTAGCTGTCACTTGGATCAGTTCCTCTGGGAGATCCAGTCCACTTTGGACAGGGAAAAAGCCTGATTATAACCCAGGCACCTCTGTCCAGAGAGAGTAAAATACCCCCTCCCCTGTCCCAGAAACTGCAACCCTGCATTCCCAATAAGCTGCCTCCCTGTAACACTGACTTCTACTTGGATCATTTCTGAAAGCTTCAAAATCTTGGAATCTTTTCCACTTGTCTCAGACACTGTCTTGGCATCAGTACAAGATTTCAGTGTGCTGAAATTTAATTTATCATTCTTAACTGATCAACAGTAGATACCAAATGTTATTCCTCACAATTGGCTACAATTGTGCACTATATTCTCACTTGTAGAACAAACATATAACTACTTATATATCACTCTGGCTCTGTGTCATAGTGCTGAGAAAAAAGATCGTATTCTAGGAACAGGAAATTTGCAGAGAGCTTTAAGATATCCTGACCATAAATTTGTAGACAGTTACTGCTCCACACAAACGTTAGCCAAGTTTATTTTAATTAAATATTCATTAAGTTGCTATTAGATCTAACCCAGAACATCCATACCTCTGTCAAAACAGGTGTTGTAAGTCTGCTGAAAACACATCTAAGTGCAAACCCATCGTACTCATTACTCAATCCATAAATGTCAGGATAAAAGTGGAGGAGAATGATGAGTCAGAACCAGAAGTGTGCAGAAATAGCAGTGCTCAAGCTGTGAGTTGCAGCAGCAGTCTCCTCAGCACACGTAAATCACCGCTGTGTTAAACCAGCTTGATGTAGCCATGACTTGACTGAAGTCATAGCAAAGAAAACAGGAGTCATTAGAGCACAGAGTGGGTAAAACACACAAGTGAAACAACGTCTGGAGAAGTTCAACCTCAGGGGCGTAATAAACTTGAACTAATTTCATTAGAGATTGAAGCTTTAGGAAAGGGAAGCAAGAGGCAGCTTATAAGCTACAAAAACAGGGGGTTGAAATGACACTGTCGAGATGCTTTTCTGGCACCAGTTCTTAAACAACCTCTGTTTGTGCCATCCTTTGATGGCCTTACAACTCCTCGCTCCAACACCAGCACTCCCAGCTCTCCTGCTTCCAGCACCTGCTGAGCCCCTCTGATGATTTCATCCAAAGCACATCTGATTCTGCTGGCTGCCACAACACCAGTGTGCTCACAGACTCCCAGGGGGCCCAGGGCTCAGATTTTCCCCTCGGGAGCTGTGGGGTTTGGCACACCATGGTCTGGCTTAGACATACAAGAGGCAGGTCGTGGGAATGGGCACAACTCAGGAGGAGACACAGGTGGCATTTTCAGAGGATCACATCCTTCAGGGCACAGGCCAAGCTCTTCTCCACCCCAGTGTTCTGTGTCAGAAGTGCTACATTAATATCTTACAGCCCTGTGAACCAGGAATCCGAGTGCCTTTGCAGGGCACCTCTCCCAGAGCATTGGCAAAGCTCGGGAAAATACTTGTCATTTTTGGCTGCTTTCCTCTGCAGCTCTGGGGGTCAAGCAGTGAAATCCCCAGCTTAGCAAAACCCTTGACCTGTGGGATGGCCCACACCCCAAACAAGCCCAGAGCAACCTGAATCATAGTCCTTGGGTCAAAGGAAATGGGCCAATTTGGAGAAACCCAGTCCATAATTTCTGTTTCTGTCAAACTAGGTGAGGTCAAACAGCACGGCCACAGGTGACACAGCACGTTAGTATTGCTCATGCCTCCATGAAACCAGGGACAGCTGGCACAGTGCTTAAGAAAATAAATACTGGGATGTAAAATGCTCACTTTGCCTTTCTCCTTAAAATGCATTTTACATGAAATAGTTTCACCAAAGAATTTCTAGGGCATGGAGAGATGGGGCCAGTTATTTAGTTCAAATAGTGTGTTCAATTAACTAATTTCACCTATACAGAACTAAACTCATTATTTTCAATAAATAAGCAAAATCCATTTTCTATGGGAAACTATTTTCTTTCTAAAATATGAAAGTGCACTAATAAGATCCATTTCTCCTACAAAAGTGTCTCCAGCTAACATCCAAAAGATCAAAGACGTGTAGGGAAGCTGTGTGTCTTCTGAAACAAAGGCTGAGTCTGACATGGGCAGTGTGGCTATGGATGAAAGGAAAAACAACACTGAGAGGAGGGTAATGAGCACCACAGCAACAACAGAATGAATAGCTGATAGAAATTTTTGCAGAGGAAAACTAAAGGGTTCACTTATTTCTAACCCTGTTAGGGTTTTTTTTGCTCAATAAATTAAAACATGAATTTCACTAGATGTCCATGTACTTAAAAGGGCCAACATTTCATATGTAAAACTGGAGTTAGATTCTGTAGATGGAAAAATACTAAGAAAGTCAAAGAATGTATTTTATGCTGAGTGTCTGTAACCCTGAGATTGAGGAATACACAGGCTCTGACATAAATTCTCTAAATACACCCCCACATCTCAAAGCAAAATTAGCACTATGGAATTGTCCTGGTATCTGTGGCAATGCCAGGAACTGAAGACATATCTTGTCATTTTTGGAAGATGATTTTGGGTCAGACTGCTATAAATCATCACTGCCACAGCTCGAGATCTCCATGTCCACATGACTTATCCAGCAGCCAAACAAACAGCTGCAGCCTTTGAGCTAGACCTTCACTCACCACACAGGGAAGAGCAGTAATTTTTAACTGGACTGACAACTCCTGCAGCATCTTAGCAGTTTAATCTGTCCAGTTCTGAATAACTGCCAGCACAGAGTTTCACCAAAGGATTGTTCCTTTTACTTTCACCTGAATAAAATAAATACCAAGCCAATCATAATAAGTTCACTCTCCTGTGAGTCTCTGTTCCTGTCTGCATTGCAGAGTATTATTTGCTTTCTAAACCTGTATTAACTTCAGTCCTGTGTATTCAGAATATGTTTAATTTGGTCATTTTCATGTGAATTAAAGAAACCTTCTCTCAAAAATATTTATTAAAGATATTGTTTTGTGAATATATTCTTATTAATGTTTGCAAAATAGTTTCTGACTCTTCAGTAATAATGGTAAATAAGAACTTGGGAGATGCAAAGCATCAGAAAATTGGAATATGCCTTAAGTAACGAAAATTTAATGAGGTTCCTAATTACCACTTACTGAAATCTCTAAGTCAATAAGGTTCATTGTGCTATATTTAATGATCTTTTATGTTACTGTTTCTTATTGTAAGTTCTGACAAGGATCTGCAAATAATACAGTTTCTACAATATCTTCAGTCTAAAAGGAAAACAAAGCCCTACTTTTTACCCTTAAATGTTGAACTAACCCGTGTCAACCTGTGACTCCAACATTTAACTCAGCCTTCTGTTGGAAGGTGCATCTACCAGCCTGGCACCTGCCTGAAAAAATTCAAAGAACAAAGCCAGCCAGGAATGGGCAGGGAAAAGAGAAAACTGATGAATGGGATAATCTCTTGACAACCGTGGGAAAGGAGGGAAATATGAGTCATATGGGTGAGCTGTTGGGTGTCAACCTTGAGACAGGGGGAGGAGGAATCCGAAGGGTTGTGACCCAGAACTCGGATGAATAACTTTGTCATGGAGCTGCCTCATGATGGGCCTTTACCTCCCTGATATTAATCAAAACTTCCACCCTGCCACATAACAGTCAGTGAAAGCATAGCAAAATCTCCATGTTCCTGTGGAAAGTTTGGATTACAAAATTCTTTCCAAGTTCTTTTAAATGAAAAATTTCAAAGCATTTGTAAAGATTTCAGAGAAATCAATGAAAATCTGGTTTACCCGAAAATTTTGATCCACATCTCTAAAATATTTGCTTACCAGAGGCACACTTTATATTTCAGGCATTTGGAAGCCTCTTATGGTACAATCCAGCAATAAACAGTGAAAAAAATCACTATCAGAGCCTACTTGGGAGGTACCTTCGTTCTTCCCATGGCACTTTGCATTCACCATGCAGCTGCTGCAAGCCAGGCTTGCACTTGGAGATGCATCACACATTCGGCAGCACTGAGATCACAGTGACGTGCGAGGCAAGGCAGGAGAATCGCCCCTTCCAAATGATCCTTTCCAAAAATACTCCTGTCACAGCCAGCGGAGCACGCGCTGCAGCCGGCCGGCCGCCACCAAAATCGCCCAACTTGTAATGCCAAGCACCCCGTTTCTCCAAAGCTGAAGGACATCACAGCGCCAGGTAGAACCCTGAAGTTCCCAGGTGCTCCTTTGGTTGTAAGCACTGCTGTTTCCTCTCTCCGTAGCAGCCTCAGTCACACCCCAGCCGAGCTCACCCTGTTAGTATGCGTAAGAGGCTACGGAGGCTCTGTGAAAAATTCACTCCTGCAGGAGCACAGACACAGGAATCATGATTGTAAGTATGGACAGAAGCAAATCACACTTGTGCTGGAGTGGCTCTGAATATATCAATGTACTGGAGTGGCTGTGATTATATCAATGTATATGTATGCATGTGGGAAGGGGGAAAGCTTGGCTGTTTGTAATATTATATTTGCCTCTCAGCTAGTAATAATATTTTTCTGATATGTTGCTTTCCAGCTAGATGTCTGAAGGTGTTTTATTTAAAGGACAGGTATCATCATTGAAAGGCAGAGAAACTCAGGCACTGGGAGAGTGTGTAAATTCACCCAGCAGCCCATTAGAGGAGCTCAGATTCCAATTGCCATCTCCCCAGGCTCAGGACAGTGCCCTGCCCAGTGCCAGCACTGCAGCTCACACTGGGCCTGAGGCGGGCAGGGAATTAGTCTGAGCAGAGGAGATCACAGCCCAAGGGCTGAGCAAAGTGGTGGCATTTGGGATATTCTCCATGTACACTGTACTGCTCTTACCTTTCTGTTACATACAGACACAGGCAAATCACTCACATGAATCATGTGAGTCTCTGTTTTCATTAAATAACATGCATGACAGGAACTTTTCCCTCTTCCATCAGCTCTGGAGAAGTCCAATACCTATTTTCTGGCTGCAGTTACTCATGATCACAGTCAAGATGGGAGTGACAGACACATTCCATTAAGTCAGTCTGATTTTATTCTTGCAATTGTAAATACTTTTTGTCCCTGAATATATTTCATAATGAATATATTTCATTTATGTCAATATCACACTCTGAGGTGGGAGCATTTCAGACACAAAGGTGAGATGCAGACCATAGTACTATTTTGAATATTTTCCAGATCTGTAGCAGTTTTTGTCCTAGAGAAAACCTCCTGCACTGCTTAGATGGGAAAACAGGCAACACATGAAATTAAACCTTTTCTCCAACATCTATTCCAAACAGTCTTTCAGTGCTCCACCAAACTAAAACTGTCTGAGCTCTTTTGCAGATTTACCATCATAATGTGCTCACTTAATTTGTGATGGAAATAGCACGTTCGAGTTATCATCATCCATTACTTCAGCTGCTTCTACAGTTTCATTTGTCCTCCTGCAACTCTCTGTTGAGATTGCTTAGACTATAAATAAAGGTCTCTTGGGATTCTGGATCTTGCCTTCTGAACAAAAATTTCAGTGACTCATTCTCATATTTTCTTCCATTATCTACATCACGGGTGAATGTTCATGCTCATTCCAGAGGGTCAGAAGGGGCGAAGCTGTGACTGGCTTCTTGTCAGAAGTAGGTCAGGATGCTCTTTCCTTAGATGCCCTTAAAGGTGAGCTATTCTTTAATCAACTACTGTTGGAATAGTTTCCCATTACAACCAAATCTTAAACCACAGAGATGTTGGGCAATTCCTACCCAAAAAAGGAAAGTTTCTAGTCAGAAGAGTGGTGCCATTGCACTGACTGACAAGTCTAATGACTTCATCTGGCATCACTAACTTGTGAGCCCGTCGCCGCCTTCCGGAGTTGTTTTTTTCTGATGGCTGTGTGTGGTGCCAGAGTCACAAATGTCACTCTTAATTACAACAAATGTTAACCTCAGTAATGGACTTGGAATGGACAAAGTCTGCAGAAGCCTGGTGGGGACACAAATTATCCAGACGACACCCCTTGTATCAGCTCATCAGCAGATTCTTTCTAAAGGATCATTTCCTATTTGTTTGAAATGTGCATTCTGTATAACTAAAAAACTCAGGGACCAGAAATCATTGACAATATCTCAAAACATGGATTTCTGAGGGTGTCTACTCCTTCTTCATACACTGCAATGCACCATACCCATTGGTGTATTCAGCTTTTCCAAAGTGTTGTCCTGCCCCGTAATTCTCACAGATCCAGGCAGAGTTGTACTCACAGAGCTCTCAGGAATTTCTCTGCTCTTTTCCCAGACACAGTTACTCATAGTACTCCTTTGTCATTTAGTCCTTTATGCGACACAGGATGAGGTTTTCTCCAGGACAGGTGCTCATGACTGGATATGGATCATGCACTGCCCGGTGCTGGTGGGAAACACCTTGTTAAATCATCTTGCAAAACCTCTCTGGAAGTGAAACTATTCCTGCTGAGTCAAAACTGCTGCCTTTAGCTCACTTTTATTTCTGACTCACTTCTGACACTTTCATGGGTATCTCTTGCAATGAGCATATAAAAAAATCTGAATTCCATCATAGTCATTACCTCAGTTAAGCCAAGGCTTGGAGCAGCTGCATTCCACAGCACCACTGTGCCTTGCTTTTGGCAAAGGACTCCAGGGGTGGATACTCGTGGGGTTATAGGTCTTTTCAGGAAAAGGTCCTTATCTTGTATGCCTGGAGCTCCAGCTCAATTGTTTGTGCAAGGAAATGACCGATCAATAGCTGTGTTTGATAAATCCCTGATAGCCCTGGGAGGGCTCTGTGCTGGAGCGCTCAGACTGTGCAATCCCTGCCTCTCCCTGCTGCCAGCAAACCTGCAGGTCAGAGCCAAGGTGCTGGTTACAGACTATAAAGCTCCTGACAGCTTGAGCTCCAGCAGCCTCCCTGCCCTGTCCTGCTGTACCCTCTGCAGCACCACCAACCCCCCCATGAGCATTCCCACTGCTTAGGCACCTGTCACAGTAGGTCAATAACCAAAGCAGGACCCGCAGAGGTGGTTTGCAGCTTTTGTGCTTTGTGTCCTTTGCAAGGAGCAGGGATCAGGTGATTTCCCTGGCTTGAGCCCCTTAATGCAGTGGTTCCATAACACCTGCACTCTCCTGCTTTGCACTGCCATGGGAGACGAGGAGAACCAGCAGCCACACCTCACGTGTGCCTCTGGGAAACCCCAGGAGGATGGAAAGCAGCAGAGATCATTTGAGTTGCACCAATTAAAGCTGTTCTCATTGCTCTCTTACACTACCATCAGCTATCAGGCAATACACAGCGCAGTTCATTTTCATTTCTAATGCACACTTAATTAGAATTAAATAGAATGAGGTCCTTTCCAGTCGCTTTAAGAGTTGATATAATTATTCCAAATCTTGACAGGAAAAAGACAGAAACAGATGTTTCCTTTCACCTAATTTTTCTCTGGAGAAATAAAGACTAGTTATAGATTTTTATGGCTTCTCACAAGAACAAAATATGGAAAAAATAACAGATTCATGAATATTTAACACTGATTCAAAGGAGAGTTCAGTGTTCATTTTAACAGAAAATACAAACCAAACTCTAATTCTTTTCTTTGACGTTCTCACAATTTCACCTGTAGGAATGTGTTCTGGCTGAGGCACTGGGTAGTACTAAAAAATTCATTTAAATTTTGAATTAAAAATTTTAAAAAAAATAATTTATGTCTCCTCTTGCACTCATCTCTGATAGACAGAGTAGTGAGAACTTCTTTAATTTACTCTGAGTAGTGTGAAACCACTAGTGCATAATTTAAAGTGTTAGGAGATGTTTATGTGCATTCAAAACAGTGCTCTGAAGGAGGAGGATCAGTAACACTTGAATACCTGGCTCACAAGCTGGGTCCTAACAAAGTCCTATGGTAGAGGGAACATCTTGGTTCCCTCCTTAAACAGGAGGCTCAAATTGTCCTTAGGAGAAAAAACACAAAAGACACAGTTCCTCCCATCAAATTCCAGCTTTCAGGATCACACAAATTTGTCTCCCTCCTCTTTCAATAACAAACCACTAGAACAGGCACATTTGGAGACACCACAGAAGTCACTGCTTGGGTTCTTTTTGCTGTGTTTTCCAAAAACTTCTCTTTCTTTCATTCCCTTCTTGGACAGCAAAGAGCTCCTCTTCGTCCTCTGCTTCATTATCTTGATATTTTCAACCCTACACCAAAAGCAGCTTTCTATCCAATTGCAAACCTTCTCCAAGGAATTTTTATTTATACTGCAATTTGGCAAAGGAATGGCTGGGTAATTATTGAGATATGGAGGAGAAATACAAGTTTCCAGCTTCTCTAGGAGCACGGAAGCAATAAGACAGGAAGTCTAGACTTGCTTCCTTTTCTCAGAGATACCAATATTTTAACAAAACTAGATATCAAAAATACTTCAAGATTAGAAAATTGCTCGAGTCAAATAAAGATATCCTGAAAATATATCTAAATACAGGTTTATGAAAAGGAACAGATCAAATTAGATGATGGATTGACATCCATGTCTTTGAAAGCAGATCTAGATTTTAAGCAGATTTTAAGGCTTGTATTATTGCATATACAAAACTCAGTCATTGCCTCTCCCAGGCATTTTCATCAAAGCAAAAACATCAGAATGAGTTCATATATCACCCCAGCAAGATGCATTTCAGTGTTTATCAGCAGTGAGTCCCCATCCATTTACTGGCAATAAGATATTTATGCTGCAATTGCAAATTCCAAATGTCATAAAGATGAAATGAAGTGCACACCATGATCAGAACTTAGCTACATGGAGAGAGGCGAAAAATGAGTTTATGTTAATTTTTTAAAAGGAAATACTGGTCTTTCACAAAAACGTCCAACCTGGAAAATTAAAGTTCCAATTTAAATGTCCCATTACTTTGGGACCCAAATTGCTATGACTGCTAGAGGCAGAATAAGCCATCTGGATATTTAAAACAAATGAAGGGCTGTCACTAGATCTAGAAATAATCCTGGCTCTGGTGGACAGATTGGGAGGGGGTTTGCAGAAGTTTCTAAGGGCCAACAAGGTATTTGGTGCCTAAAGATGAAGGTCAAAAATACCAAGACAGCAAAATTCCCACTCTGTGCAACTGCAGCTCTGAGCCAGCCCAGATACCTTTGAAAAACCCCTTTCCCAGCCACAGTTCTGTTCTGTTAAAAACATTCCTGTAGACTCAGTACCTGACTCTTAGAGTGAAGAAATGATTCAGAAGAAGGCACAGAAATGAGACTAATTCCTTATGACATCATCTGCCAGTATGAAGAGCCTCTACTCAGCCTGAATTTACCTTCAAGTTTAGTTTTTGAGGCATGGAGATTTATGACACTGTGGTCACCTCGGCCAGTTTATCAGTGATTGCTTCATTAGCCACATAAACCTCTAATCTACTCCTAATCTTGCACAGCCCGTGGCACAATGTTATTTTATGACAGTGACTAACATGAGTTATGTGTTGTTTAAAATGTTTTTCTTTTTCCAGCAGTTAATTGCTGTCCTTTTAATGTCACATTAAATATTTTCAATGAAGATTAACTTATTTAATGTAAATAAATATATCCAGCCACGTGCCTTTTTTAAAAAAGACTGCCATCTGTATTAATTTGAATTTTTATTATCTAGGACAGACTATAATATGCAGATTAAAACCTCAAGTTCATTCCATTGTAAATCTATTATAAAAGAGTCAAGTTATGAGATAGTTTAAATGCATAGGGCAGGAAAGGATCCTTTCAGAAGAGCCTGGTACCCCCCTTCTGCCTCACCACCACAATGCAACTGTTTTACCTCATCTGCTTCCCTTAAATATCCCCTATTTGGATATAAATTCTGAAAGATTGCACAAAGAATTCACCAGGCTTAGGACTCATGTCCATATGGGATGAGGAAGAAATCCCCTTCCCCCAGTGCAGTCCAGCCCAGGGTTCCAAGGGGTTTACACTTCCTTTGGACAGCTCCTGGCCAGGTTATCCCTGTGGATGGGACAGTGCCCAGGCAGGACAGGCAGCAGTGCCCAGGCAGGACAGGCAGCAGTGCCCAGGCAGGACAGGCAGCAGTGCCCAGGGGGACCTGCTCTCCCTCCTCCTGCTGAGAGGGCTCTGCTGCTCCCTCTCTCCACAAGGCAGGGACAGACTTTTGCCAGACTTCCAAATACTGAGTTTTCTACCCCACCTAAATACAATAGCCCATTATCCTCTGCCCAAAATAGCCAACTGGCATCATCCTCATGAAGTCTGTTTCGCAGACAGGGCCCGTATCAGGAACTGGTGGTTTTGGGAGTCTCCAGCAGAGCTTTAGCAGACAGGCACAGATAAAGGAGTGTGAGCAAAAATTGTTTAATGTGGGCAATGGGCCCGCAAATCCTAAATGAGGAAGAGGATTTAAGAGCCAGTGACAACACAAAAATTATAGCATTTTATTTAATGAACTGCATTTTACTAGAAAACACTCTTTAAATTCTATTTACATAGAAACAACAAGCACTGAATCACCACAGAAAAAAAGATTATTCAAAATTGCAAGTGTTTGCAGTCTTGTTTTGGCAAGTTCAAGCTAATAACCTGAGCTCTTAATACAAACCCAGGAGATATTTTCCTTACACTGAAAATAAACCTACAAGGCTTTAAATATCATTATTGGGCAACTGAAAATTAGCATTTTAAGTTAATTTTTTCCCCTCTCATCACAGAAATGCCCTTTCTCAAGGTTCAGGATTTGTGTGCACACATTCAAAGGAAGTGTGTTTTCACTTAATCCTGAAATGTAAGGACACTCTAATCCTGAGTATTTCCAATTTCTGTGGAAAGTTTTTACAACTCTGGCTAAGCCAGAGAGGTCTTCCCTGAAGGACAAAGGTCTGCTCAGCAGCAGGAATGGAAATGAAAGAAATACATTTTGTGGATCACACTGTCTGGGATTTTTAGTGTTGTCTCGTGGTGCTCAGAGAAAGAGTAGCTTCAGAAAGGACATTGCAAGGTACCAATGCTACAGTAGCAACATCTTGCACCATCTATAATTAATAAAACAAGCAATAAAATGAAGCTCTATTACTAGCACTGAAGTTTCTAAAAAAGCAGACAATAGTTACATCTTTGAAACTTTTGAATTTCAGCTTTGAATCTTTTGAATCAGTATGTTTTTAATAGCCCCATCTACAGGGCTGTATTATGAAGAAGATAATCTAGTGCCAAACAGTCTCACATTTTCTCTGAGCTGCAGATACACTCATTTATCACAGGGGTCTAAATACCCACCCATAATCATACCAAAAAAAACCTTCCCCAAGTCCACCTCCTCATTCAGCTTCTTTGCAATGTTTTAGTTATCAGACACAGTAGCAGAGAAGTGAGACAGAACTAATTAAGAGGAATTATATAAAACTGTACATAGATATACTCATTTAAATCCTGTATCAGTTCCTACTTTCATGCCCAATTAGGAGCAGTGTTGCAAAAGTACTCTGGAAGTGTCTCTGCTGTTTCAGAAATCAGATCAAAATGCCAGCACGTATTTTTAACATCCTTTTGTAAATGAAGAACAGGAACACAGCTCTTTACAAAACTGAGCCATGCAAAAGGATGCTTTTTGCATTTATCTGCATTCACAAAATACATTTTAAAAGTTCCACGTGTTTGAAAATTTGAACTCGTCTGTGAACACGTGAAGGTGTTCTCCACATTTCCCCCATTGTGTGTTCCACATCCACTCTCTTTCAGCAGGCTCTCAGCAGGTGCACACTGAACAGCTAAAGGACATCCTGCCTTGCTGTACATCATTACTGAAATATTATTGACTGGAATCTTCAGGCTGTTAAATTTACTTTTTCATTGAAAACTCTGATTCATCTGAAGGAAAGCAACTCTGCAATGAATACAATCCACACTTCTCTGAGCAGATGTTTCTAACTGCACTGCATTGAAGTGCTACCTTGAACGTGGCAGAAAAAGGAGCCTATTTCTCCCAGTACCTGTCCTGTCACTCATCCCAGGCAGGTAAATAGTTAATGTTCATTGCCAGGTTTCAATACACTCGGCTTCATTACAGCACCTGCTGCTGAAGATCTCAAAGCAATTTGTGAACATTAATCAGCTGAGTCTCATGACTATTCAGCCAGTATGTTATTACACAGACTGGTAAACAGGGATGTGAAAACACATCAGACTTCTCAGTAGGGCTGTGCCAGAGGAGCAGTAGCTTTGTCTTCCTTTGACCTATAGAACAAGACTTTTCTGTCTATGGTTTCACCTAGATGGGCACAGAAAGCACTAGTAAGGGATGCAGACTGGTCCCAGTACTGAGCAAAGAAATGTGTTTTAGTGCAATCACTACCAGCTGGAATCTCTGCTCCCTTCCCTTCTGCTCTTTCCTGTCCCTGCTGTTGGCACAGTGTCCTGGACCTTGCCAGAAAGCTGGAACCAGCTGAGTCCTGGAAGTGGCTGTTGAAAGGCTATTGAAAGATCTGGTTCCCTGGCCCGACAAAGTCTTACTGGAGTGTGGCCAAAGCCAGGGAGGATTTACAGGGCACCCTGTTACTCTTTGCAGGCTGGGCTTGTCTCACATGATGCCAGCTGAAAAACCAAAGCAGAAGAGTTTACTCCTTCACTCACCTTTACTTATCTAAGCTCTCCCCACTTTGCAGTGATCATATTTTCTTATGTGCCAAAGGCTGAAACACCACTATACCTGGACCTAATGATCTAATTAAATGAGCTTTAATCAGTGTAGGTCAAACACCAAGAGGGGGGAGATGCAGCGACTCTCGGTGCTCTCTGTGATATCACAATTCCACTGAGAGCGGTACCAACTCATTGCCTTGGCCAGGCACAGTTTTATCACACCCTGACAGCTGGGTCAGCACCTTCAGAGCCCCCAGGCTGAGAAATTCACAGCAAAATCAGAACAAGGCAGAGAAACAAAACCAGAAAACACAAAGAGAACTGCGTGGTTCCGTGGAGTCCAGCAGGAATGGTAAGTGTGAAGGATAAATGCCCAGAGCCACAGGCTGGTAGCTGCTTCTATTAGCACTGAAACTGCCTTGGAGAGAGAAGAGGCAGAAAAGCTGAGCTTAAGCTCACAAACTGAGTGTTTGTTCCTCTTCCCTTCAGTGGCTCCATGACAATGTTATCGTGTCAGTCTTGTAGACGTTTCAAAAGAAAGTTTCTGAGCACTAGTGCTGTGCTTTACTCCTGCTGTGGGAAGGGCTGCACAAACATCTGCCATGCACTCCTCGAGGAAAATTCAACCAGAGCTTTTGTTTGCTTGGTTTGTCCTCAAAACCAGCAGTCAGCTGCAGCTTTCAGCCATAGCTGCCTTATTAAAAATGAACCTTTTACTTTAAACACAGTACATCTTGGAACAGGCAAATCAATAGACAGTAACCCAGAGCACTGCAGGCAACAGCTGTAGGACATAACCTGATGACAGAAAGTTAAAAACAGTATTTTGGCAGTCATATGTTCAGCAGATCCTTCGCTTTTTGTTATTAATGGCACTGCACCTTAAAGACCTGGGATTTCTCCCCATCGGGTAACACAAAACGAAGAGACCAAGAAACCACTGCTTTCAACACTAAAGGCTATTATCTAAAAAATACATCAGTTGTTATGTATTTTTTGCTTTATAGGCTACTGTAAGAGGATAACTCTTCCTAGAGCTACAGTGAGTTAACAACAACCTCAGTGACCTCGCAGCTCTTAGTAAAGACACAGGAAGATGCTTAAGCATAAAGTGCACTTGGAAAAGGTACTAAATACTTTTCTCTGCCCTCTCTTGGGATGTGGGTCGGGGTGCTCAGCTCTGTTCAAGGCTGGGATTCATAAAGCACCCATGCTTAGAGAAGTTCCAGAGGGAGAAAAGAGGAGATGAAGCCACAGATGCACCTGTTACACAGGAGAATAGAACAAACAGAAACATTTGGCTGATCTGTTACTGCTTTTTATCACTGGCAAAATTTTTACTGTTAGAAACAAACTTTATGCAATCATTGAATACTGAATTTACAAGTAAACCAGAGATTTTTGGAACAAAACTATTTGTCCTTAGAAGATTATTAGTTTTCTAAAATGCTACGTGATTCACTTCCATTACAAAATAAACTCAAATACATTTCCTTAGTGGGCAAAAGGGCAGCAGATCATTTTGTACCGAAATTGCTGTTTTCACCATATCCCAACAAGAACAACTTTCCTCAGATAGTGAAAGTGGGGTTTTTTTTTAAAGGCTTCCACTCCAGCTTTGTGTGGCAAGCGCTTTAAGTGCGCCTGATGTATCCCATTTGTTCAGGAGCTGTGTGTGCTGGCCTGCATTGCCCTCTAGCGCTGCCGGCCCCGCCGCAGTGATGTCACTGCACAGCCACTGTCACATCGGAGCCAGCTCACGCAGCGCTGGAAATGCTGACAAACCTGCCTGGAGCCTCACAGGGACATCCCTCCAACACAGCCACACATGCCCCAGGGAAAACTCTGAACCTGTCTTGTATTGCAGGGGTGTCGTGGTCGGAACTGCTGCTGCCCGGCTGCTGCCAAGATTTCTGCCTGCTCCTTTCTGTTTCAACGAGTCTCTCTGAGAAATTAAGCAAGTTTGAGCAGCCTTCTATTTCTGACAGGCGTCCGAGGACTCCACGCCGGGCAAGTTTTACGTGCTCAGAGCTGACAGCTCCCAGGGGAGATGAGTCCTCCACCCAACACTGGCCAGAGCTTTGCAGCAACTTCTTGGGTCGAGAGATGACTTTGAACTGACTCAAACCATCGGCGTGTTGTGTGAGGGACCCAATCACAACTTGCTATGGAGGATGATTTTTAAGATGAATACCTACCTTGGCGACAAATCCAATACATCAATACCTGGATATCTGAAAGTGTCTGCACTAAATAATGGCAATTTTTCTGCAAACAACTCCAATGGGACAGCAACTAGCCTGGATTCACCTGCCTTGGCTACCAGTAGGGCGATAATTGTGGGGCTGATCCTCGGTGCCTTTATCCTCTTTGCTATCATAGGTAATATCTTGGTAATCCTCTCTGTTGCTTGCAATAGACATTTAAGAATCCCTACAAACTATTTCATCATTAACCTCGCAATAGCAGATTTGCTGCTGAGTTTCACTGTCCTTCCATTCTCTGCTACACTGGAAGTCCTTGGCTACTGGGTTTTGGGGAGGATATTTTGTGATATCTGGGCAGCAGTTGATGTGCTGTGCTGCACTGCCTCCATTTTAAGTCTATGTGCAATTTCTATTGATAGATATATCGGGGTACGTTATTCTCTGCAGTACCCAACACTGGTCACGAGAAGAAGGGCCATTTTAGCTCTCCTGGGTGTCTGGGTCCTTTCCATGGTGATTTCCATTGGGCCTCTCCTGGGCTGGAAAGAGCCAGCTCCCAAGGACGACAAGGAGTGCCGTATCACTGAGGAGCCCTTCTATGCTTTGTTTTCTTCCTTGGGGTCATTTTACATTCCTTTAATCGTCATCCTCGTGATGTACTGTCGGGTCTATATAGTGGCCAAAAGGACTACTAAAAACCTGGAAGCTGGGGTGATGAAAGAAATGTCCAACTCCAAGGAGCTGACTTTACGGATTCATTACAAGAACGTTCATGAGGACACACTAAACAACACCAAATCCAAGGGTCACAACCCCAGAAACTCCTTAGCTTTCAAGCTTTTAAAATTCTCTAGAGAAAAGAAGGCAGCCAAGACATTGGGAATTGTGGTTGGCATGTTTATCCTGTGCTGGCTGCCTTTCTTCATTGTTCTGCCACTAGGTAAGTTCGTAATCAGGGGGTTGTGAGGGATGGGGGAGGAAAGTGGGTGAGTTGGGTACTACAGAAATATCATAGGAAAAAATCATATGAATGAGAAGTAGTTACTGTTGTGAGAACCGAAAGGAAGGGAAGGGACCTCCTGAAGTTGGCTTTTGCAGAGTCCTGCCGAAGCTTTGTGAAGTGTGCAGCCTGCAGAAAGCTGCTCACCTGGAGCCCTCAGTGACAGGCAGGTGTCAAACCAAGGGAACAATATCAACAGTTTATATATTAAACCCCCCTTTATGTTTTTCCCCTGAATAGAATTAGGTCTCAGAAACATTATCATAGGCTGCTTTACCAAAAATGCTAGACGAGGACAGAGAGAGTTTCAGCACCAAAATGTTCTTGGTTCAGTTCACTGCTCAATGTCTGGGCTGTAACAGGACTTCTGGCATTATTAGGTGCCTCAAAGGAAAAGGAACCTGATCTAATGATGAGGTGAAAAACTCCCCTGAGCTTGGGGAAGCTGAAAAAGTTCTGGTTCTTCATTCAAAGTTTACTGATCAAATCCCAAAAGCAAAGACATGAATATCCCCACAGGCCCTCATAGAAAGGTTCTCATAGGTCTTAGGTCTTAGTTCAGGCATTTTGGGACATTGCCATGTGAGCTTTTGGCATCCACTTTGTGCACTTTCAACTTTAAAATACTATTAAAGTATTTGATGTAGCCTTAACACAATGCTCTGTGTTCCCTAATCCTTGTGACAATACCAGATCCTTGCTATTGTTTTTAATACTAGCACTGCCTCTGGAGTATCTCAAGACATTCAGTTACTAAGATCTCAGAAACATCTGTCCAAAATTCTTTTCTCTGAGACAATCTGGCAGCCTAAATGTGGGAAAAGTTAGAAATAGAAAAGGGAGGAAAAGCCTTTATTAAAGTTCTATATTCCTGTTTACTTAGTTACCCTATCAAAACATTTCTGATCAAGTGGTAAGTGAATATTTTTAGACACTCTTTTAGAAAACTAAACTGAGTTCAGCAACCGGGTCCTGGTGAAGTGCTACAAAAATCATAATTTCAGTGGATGTGTAATGTCATTTAGATTAGAAGCCTTACTGCAGGACAATTACTTCAGCTACTGCAGGACAACTTTGTCATCTCTAGCTTATTGTATTATAGACTTTAAACTCTTTATAATGTAAGATCTGCATAAAGGTGATGTTAAGGATGTGAACAGAAGGAAAATTGTGAGCAAAGTTGTCTTTGGCTACTGACGTTTAAGTCCTTGCGCTGGCTCTTAAAGAAAGTTTATAAATAGAGTAAATTTCCAACTATTGCAAAAATATTTACCTGTGGATAGAAATATATTTCCACCATATGGTACCAGTGGTAGCAGTAGATATGTAGCTAGTATGTTGTAGACCCCTGATAAAGTAGATTCCCTCCTTGATTTTGAATTATTGAAGAAAAAAAAAGGCAAATATGAACGCAGCACAGCATGTCTGTAGCTCCCAGGAGCCAGTACAGCTCCTGCCACCTCACCCCACACAGATGCAGGGAAACATGATGGGCACAGGGCACAAGCAACATGAGACACAAACAAGTTTCTTGAAAGAGTGCCAGTTTTCCCTTTGAGAAGTTATCCTGAAACTCCTGGGCTTCCCTGACAGGTTTAGTGAGTTGCTGTTTAAGACACCCAAGTGGACCATTGATTGCCTGACAGAATATGATTTTATGTCCCTCATAAATCGTGTGCAGGAGGGTGCCAGGCTGGGAGCCTCCAGCACAGCACGGTGGGCTGGGGGTTGAACCCACTGTGGGAGCTCTGAGCCCACACAGACCGAGCGCTGCAGCCCCAACACACTCGTGGCAGTGCTCTTGGCACCCACAGAGCCGAGGGGCAGGAATTGCTGAGGAGTGTGTGTGAAAGAATCAGCATCTTGGCATTGCAGTACAGACTGCTGGCTTTGCTGGCCCCTGGCTAAAAATCTTCTGTCTAAAAAAGGGGGGAAAGGTACCCATAGTATCCAACACAGTATAAAAATGCATTTAAAGAGGGGGTACTTTGCCTTTGGTCTGCAGAGTAGGAATAGGGATGGGTTTGTTCCTTGTCCCTGATCTCTTTTTTCTTTTTTTTTTTTAATTTATTATCTAGCACACTCCAGAATCCAATATTATTTATCTCTGTGTATCAGTGCAGAGTTAATTAATGATGTTAGGCATGACTAAAGCATTGCTCACTAAAACTGGTGGGGAAAAGCCCTTTTCCTGACTTGCATAATGCAGCTGTCCTTAAAAATCCTTAAGGAACTTTCTGTGTGCTGCATTCTTCATACCAGAAACATTTTGCTTTGCATCTTGAAGGCACAAAATGAAATGAAATGCTATTAAAAACTCCTTCAAAGAGCACCCAAAGGGATGAAATACATTTCTGTGATAGGCAAATTGTAGAAATCAATAGGTACCTGTGGTTTCCCCAGCTCTCCATAGGTGTCCTGACTGCCCAGGCCACTCACCTCGACTTACTGCAAGGATAAGCTTCTTCCTCAGCCACCATTTCTCACACCTTGTATGTGCACCATTAACCCAAATCATACCATCACACCTGCCTCTTTGCTATTTTTATCTTTTTTCTGCTCCTTGTTTCCCTCAGTAATGCCATGACTCTGCAGAATGGTTTTACAGAGCAGCTCTGGATTTCTGGGGATCCAGCCACAAAACATTTGATAAGTTGGTAAATGTCATTTCTGCAGCGCCCCAGATCTGTGTCTTATCAAATCTGTTTATGTGTAGTGGAGTTTCCTTCATGTTGAAAGCATTCTGAGCTCTTCTACTGGTTTCCCAGACAAAATTATTATTCTTCCATTCTGGCATTTCAATACATTCCACAGCTGCCCATTTTGATATTCCAGACAAAGGATTATTGCATCAGGTGGCAGATATGGGAACAGACATGGTGCTGAAAGCAGCCGTGTTGCTTGAATAAATATTCTGTGACAAATGGAAAGAAATAATATTAACACTTACAGAGTGTTTTTCAAGCAAAAATCCAAAGGCTTTGCAAGGCAAGCTCTGGCAGGGCTCTGTACACACTGCAGGGAGGAATTGCAGCACTGACACCATGATGGACTGAGCACATTAAACGACCAGCACGAAGAATCACCCCCAGTCTGGTTTTGTAGCACTGAACCATTCTGTCTTCAGTGTTAAGCACCTGATGATGCAGTTAAATTGGTAACAAAGGGAATCATGTGAGAAATGTTCCTGTAGCTACTGGATATTCTTTCCAGATAGCAGTGGAGCTACAGAACATCCTTGTTGCACACATTTATAAACACTCCATGACTTTGTAAACAGTTATCTTGCCACTCAAAAATATTTGTGATACAACATAAAAAATAAATTAAAGACATATGTGTCTTTGAGAGAACTTCTTGTGCCATAAATTAAGTGACTCAGCTTTGAAGAGTAAATATCTTGCTTCTTTAAAATAAATGTTTGTTTTCCCTTTTACACAAATCCTTTCTTAGGCATCAGGGCTAGATTAAACATGCATTCCTGAAAAATGCTGAGTAAAATAAATGCTTTTTATTTAATGACTAGAGCCCTGCAGAAATAAGGCAATACTCATTAAAATACCCTCATTTAAACAATGGAGTATCCAATTTTATGACAATACCTTTATTAAAAAAATTAATCCAAAATGAAAGACCATATGTTTCCCCCTGGCTACCAAGTAAAGTCTCATTCCTGTTGAGATATGGGCTTGTCAGTCTTCTCTCAGACACATACACCCCACAAAGGGAAAACTCACCATCTCCACCACTTTAACCAGAGCACAGTGACTTCCCCACATACTGCTTAACTCCAGTGGAGATCAGCAGAGCAGGATTCACTTCCCAGTTCAGAGCCTAAGTCCTCCTGCTCCCATAAAACCTGGGATCTTATCCACTGAAATCAGAAATCTAATTCTTGTAACTTAACTGGCAGTGGGATAAGGTCCCAAGAGTCACAGGACGAAGATATAACTGAATTTCCTAGCTTTATGTTTTAAGCTTTTGAAACCTCTCTATAAAATAATAAAAAATAACATAAAAACATTCTGCATGCTACAAGTCAGCCCACACAGAATTATTCTTAAAATAAAATGTTATTTAAGTACAAAATGTAGATTTATGTTGCATGAGGCCAACCTCTGCATCTCTGTACCAAGAATACCAAATCAGGCCCCTTACTTTCCCATGGGAAACACTTCCAGCCATTAGGGCTGGTGCTGTCAGTGCTACTGGGTTCTGCTTTCTGCAAGGCTTTAGGCCTGGTTTGTTTTCCACCTCCTTTTAGTCTTGCCTCCTCTTCCCTTCCCTAAGTGGTCCAGCTCTCTAGCCTTGAAGCCCCCAAGTTAATAGTTGCAGCGAGTTCATAGCAGTCACTGATGGATGTGGCAATGTGCCCCTCTGCCCTCTGCAAAGTTCACTGGCACAGGTGACAGCACAGACTGTGCAATTCAACAGCACAAGGGCATTTACTGACCAGTACAGCGGGTTTTGTCACATGGGGAGGACCAGAGGATTTCAAGATTATACTTTTTCCTACTGAAAAAGCCTCCCTAAAGCCCTGGTTTAAGCCTGTTGCTTTGCAAAGGCTGTCAATTATCAGTCACTTACAGATTTCTGGTTTTTAGAAGGAAGTTGTTTGGTACCAAAGCAGGTGAAACCACACAAATTCCAGGGTACTTCCTCTGCAGGCTTTTGATTTGCATGTCACAGGAACAGGGGGAAATCTCACAGTGTACTGGTTTACAAAAACAAACACACCAAGCAATACACACCAAAAAACCCACAGGGAAATCAATTCATGCTGACTATTCAGCAACTCCTGCCTCAGGTGGTCAGAGAGCTCCAAGGAAAAAACAATTCAGGACTGAGCCACTGGGCAGCACTGGGAAATCTCAAAATGATTGAAGTCAAAGACAGGAGAGAAGGGATAATGTCAGGGGAAACATTGCTTTCAGCAAGGCAGTTGGACACGAGGTCCTTATGCCAGAGGCATTTAGAAACACTTGTGCTGTTGCTCAGGTTGGTGGTCATGAGGAAAGCACTGAGTAAAGTTACACAGATCCTAAAGCATCAAGCTCACACCTCGGGGTCTCCAGGGCTTTAGGGCACCTGCCTCTGAAATACTGGCACGGACAAAAAGGGAGTTTTTTCACATCTTTACTAAAGTTCCCCTCCACAGACCACTGCAAGATCTTGAGCTATTTTGAAGGGCTTTCAGGTGATCCCTAAAAACTGGAAAGTAATAGATATCTGTCTCTGAGTGACAAAAGAGAAACACTGCAGTGGAAGTTTATACAGAACCTTTGCAGCTGTGTCATTCAACTCCATGTACTAACAGTGGCCAAGAGAGATGTCTCAGATAAAAGTCAGAAAGGGAGAAAACACCAAAACATGTTCAGCGATTGCAGACACTTAAGTATAATAAATGAAATGTCATCAGATTTAGATTAGCTTTTCTAGACTCCCTCAATCAGCTAATGCTTACAAAACAAGAATAAGCTTGGCCAGTATTCTGTCTAGTTAGGAAGCTGCAGAAGTCTGTAATTCTTTTGGACAAAATAATAATGACAATGAGTGCTGTGTTTCTGTCCCTGTCTACTGCCAGTTTTAGGAACTGAACAAGATTCTTACCAAAACTGATCTTGATTTTACACTATTTATGCGAAGGCAACACAATTTAAGCACAAATGAGCTCCCTCAATGGTGTAAGTCAGCACAGCTATTCTGGACTGAGAGGTGGTGCCCATGTTAGTTCTGGGGTTAAACACGCAGGCACTGTCCCCTTAGAAATGCAAATATAGCTGCTCTGCCTTGCATTTGCCTCTAATATAAGAAGATGTAGCAACTTTGGAGTTTAGTAAAAAGATCTGATCCCTGTCTGTATTCCTTTAAGGGAGGTAAAGTCCTGGTTTTATTTTGGCCCTTCTAGAAAAGTTTTTATTTTTGGAGCCTTTAAAAAGCTTTCAAATTTGAGCCATTGTGAATGGAGTTCATGCTGGTCTCATACAACTGATTTGTTCTTCTGAAATATGAAGACACTGCTATAGGTTGTCAGTTCTAGGACAGAAATTCCTCGCAACCAGGACACTTTGGAGCACTGAGCAACCTGGTCTAGTGGGAGGTGTCCCTGCCCATGGCAGGGGGTTAGAATGAGATGAGCTTTAAGGTCTCTTCCAACCCAAACCATTTTGTAATTCTATGATGTACGTAACATCCCTATTACTCCAATGAAGAATGACAACTGCAGGACTTGCAACACCATCATATTTCTATTTCTCCCACTGTATCCTCTGAAACATCATTGTCCAGTCAGTTATTCCTTATTTAATATTCCTCCTTCTTCACAAGCAAAGTGCTCCACACACGCAGAAGATACCCACAAACACAGGAGGGCGTGTTGGTGACTGCTGGGCTCCTGGGATTGTCCTGCAGCCTGGCAGCCCAGGCACTGCTGGCTGTGCAGCCCAAGGCATCCCACAGAGACACCAGGATACTCAGAAACCACAACCAAACACAACCCATTGTTATGTATTCGTAGTAGTTATAACTTAACCATCTTTCATTTTCTTTATTGAATTTTATTCTATTGATTTTGGATGCTTTCCTAATTCTCAAAATCTTTTTTCACTCTTTTCTAACTGTTTTCACTGTTATCCTAATTCTCTTCTCCAGAAGGCCTGCACTCCCTCCTGACTTGATCAGCTTGTAATTTCATAACCATACTCTCTATTTCATCCTCTACTGTTTGTAAACTGTGAGGTTTTTTTCCTATATTAAATAAGTCCAGGGGAATGTAAACAACCACTGAATGCTGGAAGGGAAGAAATCAAGAGCTCTAGAAATCCAATTAGCTTTAAAACCCTGGCACGCTGACTTGACTAAGCATGTGGTGAAAAGGACCGCAAATGCTTAAATAAAAGACAACCACATCCTTTCTCTAAACTCATAACAACTCTGGGCAGAGGCTGATTATTACTTGTACAGGGAGAATTTTACTAGCTGTGCACACAGTGGCTGTAACTCAGCCACGAGCAGCTTCCAGCAGTCCCGGCTGCTGCAGGAATCCCAGCAGGAACACGGGAGAAGAGGAGCTTCCAGCCAGAGCCTCAGCAGCCACCTCCAGCCAAACACTGGGAATGTCCCTTGTTGGTCACAGCACCAATCTGATCAAGTCCCTTGCCATAGGGAGGCCGAGTTCCATCATAAAACAGATTTCTTGCGAAGCAATACCCATTTTAGCATAACCTGTGTTCTGGAGAACAGACTGAGACAGGGTCTGATATTGGTAAAACTTCCTGTTTTTCATGTTTCAGAACTCATCTGTTATCACTTGGTATTTTGCAATGCTTTTCCTCATTATAGCAATTTTTAAAAGACTGGGATTTTTTTCTTGTGGAGATTATTGAAAAGCTCAGATTTAACTCCAGCCAGAATGCTCCAATCTGCACCAAAATGAAATCTCTAAAATAGGAGGATATGTTTGCCTTCCAAAGTTACCTTAACTATTTGAAACTGATTAGACTCTAAACTTCCAAATACCCATTACTAATTCTCAAACTATTTCTACTTTATTGTATTCAAACGAGAAGGTGCTTTTCTCTCCAGAATACCCTCGCTCGGTGTTTCAGATTTAGAAACATATCGTTTTCTACCTGTTATCAGCAGAGACAAGGAGTTTCAAATTCTGTGGCTTTTCTTTAACCTGCAGAAATAACAAAGCCCTGCAGTGGAGCTCTCTTGTCACTGCCACTGGAATATCCACTGACACACAGCAAAGCACTGAAACAACTCCAGACAACTGCAGGGCAATAAAACCAGCTGTTGTGGCTTTGTTCCAGAAAACAGAGCACACACTTCCTTCAGGTTGGCTCTCATTTTAAGAAAAACTGGATTTAGAGCATTTTGAAATGTGATTCTTTTTTAACAGGCAGCAAACAGCACCTGACAACCCAAAATTCATTGATAGTGACTTGTTCTCCTTAAATCCAGGGAATTCACAGTACTCCTGCCCAACAATTATGTAATCTAAGTATAAATACTTAATTCTGAACAGAATTGATGGTTCTGTGAGTAATTATAGGTCTCTTCTCAGGTCCACTGAAGTCCTTATGAGCCTTTCAAGGGCTTCCCCTGACTCCAGTGGACTCTGAATTTTAATGTCTCAGTGCTGCTCTGGCCAGATATTCTGCAGAATATGTGAGGACAATTAATATGCCAAGTTGTTTCCCACAATGTTCCCTAATTTCAATAGGATGCTTCTCTGTAATAAAGCATTCATTATAAAAAAAAAAAAAAAAAAAAGAGACGATAAATTAAATTAGCTTATACTGAATAAAATACCTCTTAATTTCTTTTCATGATATTTGCTCTTGCTCAGTGTATTTCCAAACTGAACAGCTCTATCAAGTCAGGTGAGTGTGGTCAAAAAAACGACCAAACAAAACCCATCAAGTTGATTGATTTTCTGATATATTTCCTGTTCTCCATTTGTGCCAGACACAGGTTTTGCAAACATTTCATTGGTGTCAGTGGTGCCATCAGAAGTAAGATTGTGGTTTATGTTTAATAAATCATAGGGGTTAGTACAGAGAAATAAAAGTGAAGAGAAGATATACATGCCCTTAGATTGAAGCTCTAAAACAGGAAACATCAGGAGAGCAGTCACATTGAGTGGGGACGTCACTCTGGCTACCCTGGCACAAATAAATCACTGAGGAGACATTAATATGCAAATTTTTCCAGGCATTTTGAAGAGCAATCTAAATCAGTACAGGGAAATATTTAATCTGTTTATCAGACTGTGATGGGAAAGTAGTAGGAGATTAGAGCAGGAAATACTAGTCCGATGTTTTGAATTCCCTGGTAGGCTTTCCTTATCATTTTATCCAAAGAGCCCACAGTTGTTTGCTCTGACAGGTTAATGTAGCTAAATAAAAGACGTTGTTATTTAAACAAACAAACAAAAAACATCACCATTTAACTACAGTAATAGAAAAGTTTTGAAAATAAGAAGTGCAGGAGTAAGTGTTGGTTCTTGTGCAATGCAGATTAAACAAGCACAACTCATTCATCTGCTTTGATTCCTGCTTTTCCTCTTTAGACCGTCACTCATTTTATTTGCCCTTAGAGAATTTCACAAAATTTCTCAGTAAAATTTCTTATTTAGTTATTTTATTTTATTGAAAACAGTTCAATTTTCTCAGTCAACATTTAAGCTGCCCAAAACTATTTAAATTTTATACAGGAATGTCCAATAGATTTTCAGCTGTTACAGTATGAGGGAAAGCCAAACCAACTGAACTGGAAGAACTCACCACTGTGCATTCAACTTTCACACATAAGAAAAAACAGGGCTTTTGAGCCACTTCACAAGGTTTATTGGACTTTAAGAGCTAAACATTAGTTTTATTTTAAAGGAGCTCCAGAAAACAATTGAAGAAATTTATCAGTATGAGCTACAAAAAGTTCCTTGATGTACATTATAGTGTTTATACTTGTTTTGTACAATCACAAACCTTCTCTTTTCCCTAAATGGAAGGGAAAATATTAGCAATTATTGCTTACAAAATTAATCCTGAAAAGGTTTGCAGCTGTACATGTGGAAAATTTTGTACCATCTTCCTCATCTTGGCTGCAGTTATAAAGTTAGATCAACTTTTCCTAAAGCTTTGTAAGAATGTGACACCTCTTTAACAGCTCATTCCCTAGAATCACATGAATTGCCACTAAACCTTCCATTGAAGGGTATGTAACATCCACGAGGCAGGGTTTTAGGTGCTTGCATTGATTTGATTTCTCTCTTGTAAATCTGTCAAAGGCACTTCATGGTTTCTCTGATGCTGGACATGTTGCACTCTGTCCTTCCCGCAGTACCACCCAGGACAGAGGTAGAATCTTCATCAGCTGGGCAGAAAAGGCATCACTCAAACCCTACAAATCATTATTGGCAACAAAGCCATGGGGGACAAGGGTTCAGCTGACAGGAGTCTTGCACACGGAGTGAAAGTCAGGAAAGTGCAGCAGTCATGAAGAACTACTCTGAACCTTGTCATTTAAACCCCCCATCTTAACCATAAGTGCCAGCGTGTTCCTTAGCTCTGAGGCAATGGGCAGAGCCAGTTCTGGCTGGCACCATTCCCAAACACTGCCAGGAAAAATCTAGGATTCTGGATTCACAGGATCTTTCCTGCCTCCTATTGAGGAGGAAGAGTCTCTCCAGAGAGCTGATGCCAGCTCAGCATCTTGTCTTGTCTCCGGATCCGGCTCAGGGAGCAGCTGGCACCCTGAGGAGGGCAGTGGGGGTGTGAGGAATGGCACACACTGCCCCTGGACTCCTGTGGGCTGAGGAGGCTCCCAGCCCTGGGCAGGGAGCACCAGCCTGCACTGCCACTCAGACACACCGTGCTGTGCCTGCGGTGGCACGGCAGAGCTGTTTACCCAAGGGGATAGGAAGTGCCTTTGCATAGCTTTGAGGCCCAAGCCGTGACCTCCACATTGCTGTGAGATGGGAAATATGCCCAGAATCACATCCCTCCCCACTCAGGCATCTGACAGCCACGACTGACTCAGCTGCTTTCACAGCCCAGCGAATCTGAAACCACTCCAGTGGAAAAGGTCACGATGTGACATCCGGGCTGGGGTGTCACCTCCCATTTGAAAAACTCCTCAAATCAAACTCCAGTTCTTGACACCACAATTCTCCCCTGAATCCCCATTCCTTGATTACTTGAACCAGACACAGAGGTGTTTACCCAGCTGGACAACTTTTGAATGCCTGTTTTGCTTTAAAAGTATTGCACATTCTTTTCTACAGCCCCATTTGCTAAATTTAGCTGATCAATTGCCTGCTTTTAATACTAAAAGTACAGGAAATGGATTTCCCAGTATGAGCTTTTCATTTGGGTAGCCCTGTTAGGGAAATTATTTGGTTGTGAACAGAAGAGGAAGCATTCAAAAAATAACCTCTTATTTTGGGTCACACCAGTTTTTTTGAATGCCTAAGATATGGGAAGTTCCACAACTACCTTCAGGTTTCAAGAGGTTTGGACTACAACAATAATCTGGATAAACAAAGGGATGTTTGGGAGCTGCCAGAGAATGTATTAGAAGTTATAAGGTATGTCTGGCCACTCTCCTCCTAATAAGCCTGAGAGTATCTAGATATTTTCTTTCAAAAATGACCTTCAAAGGCCCCCTGCAGAGCATTCCATATGTGGCTTGTCCAACAGTTTGGACGATGGAGGTTTCATCGGGCATTGGGATGAGTCAATGTTAGTGCAGCAGGCGTGCACCTCTAAACTGCTTTTCAGTTTTTAATCCTACACTAACTGTGTGCTCCTTTAACTTTCAGGTGACAGAAAGCATTTCCTTATTAGCTTTTAAAATAACATTTTAGTAGCAAAAGACCAAAAATGAAAGCAACACACATGAATGATTTTTAATACACAGGTGCTAAGAGTGGTCTGATGAAACATTTACCCTTCCTAAAGACAGGCAAACCAGTTCTCTCAGGTATTGTTTCTGCTTGTTTCCTCTGGGCAGGATCTCTGTTTTCAGCTCTGAAGCCTCCTGAAACGATCTTCAAGGTGATTTTTTGGCTTGGCTACTTTAACAGCTGCTTGAATCCCATCATCTACCCTTGCTCAAGCAAAGAGTTCAAGAGGGCTTTTATACAGATCCTGAAATGCCAGTGCCACCGTCGAAAGCAGCTGGGGTGGTGGCCCTACAGCTACAGAAACTGGAATCGGTGCTCCTTTGAACACCACAGGAAAGACTCTCTGGAGGACAGCGGGAGTTTCCTGAGTGGCAGCCAGAGGACATTGTCCTCAGCATCTCCCAGCCCCGGGTACGTGAGCAAAATCACTCACCCCCATCTGGAGATGTGCACGCTCCAGGACTGGAAAAACTCCAGCTCCCTCCTGAGCCCTTTGCAGGATGGCAGCAGACAAAAGGAGCCGTGCCAGTTCTTCACCTTCCAGCTCTACTCGGAGCGCAATGGGCACGGTCCTGCCGGCAGCCAGGGCTCCGGCCACGGGCACCGCGAGGCCATCTGTGACACCCTGAGCTGCAGCACTGCCTGTGGAGCAAACACCATGCTGGAATGAAGGGATTCCAGCCAGTCTGTTCCCTTGGGACACCGACCTGTCCGACCTCAGGCCCAGGGGAAGAAAAGGACCTGTGCGTGCTTTCTTAGGCTAGCACGGGAAGGGAACCAGGGAGGAACAGGCACATTTGTGTCACAGGAGTGGCCAAGTGCAGGGACAAACCATATTCCCAGTCAACGTCCAGAGAAACTACTGAAGCATGAAGAGAATGCAGGGAGAGTGCTGCATGAACCCAGGGAAGTGCACAGCCCGTTACTGAGCTGCCCTGGAAGCGCTGTGGAACAGCCAAACACACCTGTACATAGAGAGAATGTATAAATAGGGGGCGGGCAGGGGCCATGTGTGAGTGGAGGGTGTCCAGTGCCAGTGTGTGGATGGAGGTTTGGAAGTGGCAGTGAGCGATGCAGTCCTGGTGGTTCTTCCCCAGGTCGCCCCTGACTTTGCCTGTGATTCCGTATTGTTGCTGGACATCACTGTACATTCGCACTTTAGAGACTGAAAACAATGTCAATGATTAAAGTAATTTCTCAACAATTTAAACACTTGCGCATCTTACTGTAGGACTGGAGTTCAGCCAACTTCCCTTATCACCATTTTCACTTCAAAATAAAACACTCAAATCCATCACGTTTGCCATTGTGACTCCTAGGATGCAGTTGCTTCCCTGATCACCAACATTTATAATTTCTCTATGCTTTACCAAGCTCTTATTTGAAAGCTTGAAAATACTCATAAGCTACATTTCAGCACATCAGTAAGTGCCTTGCAAACACACAGACTACCAGAGGATCTGATTTCTAATAGCAACACTCATAAATCACTCCAAATACCTCATAAACTGTGTCGTGGGCACAGCACAGAAGAGCAGTGAGCGCTGGAGGCCCAACATGAGCCCCAGGACAAATATGCTGAGCCCTTGGTTCTTTGAGCAGGCTTTGAAAACACCGCTGGACATTTAGAGGCTTTATTTTGCCTCTCAGCTAAGAAGAGTCAAAACAGTGGAGTAGTGCAAGTGTCACTTCATTAATATTTTCCAGCTTGATAATACAGTTCTTTAAGAGAATTCCTGACAATATCTTCTGGGACATTTTAGGTCATGTTTGGAAGCTATTTTCATCTCTTGCAATTAAGTGTGAATCACAGAACTAATGACTGATTTTTTTCACATGAAGTGGTACAAACCATGAAAATTGGTATTTACTCCTTTCTCCAACAGAGCCTTTCCTTACTAGGAATTGTAGTGACCCTTTTTAAAAGCTTGAAACAGGGAACGAACCACAAACTGATGTACTAAAACTGCCTGAGGACAATTTAACAATGCTGTATTCCAAGGGAGAGCCATTTCCTTAATTTTTTTTTCCTTACATGTGTATTCTTTCATGAAGTAGCCAGGGATGGATGTGGTGTGTGGTTAGATGATACACCCCCCAGCTCAGTGATAGGAAAGTCATGTTCCAGCATCATCCCATGGTCCTATGTTATAGTAAGAACCACATAAACATATTTTAAGTCCTACCCTCTTGCAGTATAGCAAATTTCCTACTTTAATAATTCCATTTTGATTGTGGGAAATGCAGTAATTTCCTCTTAAAAGGACAATGCTTATAAAGTTCAAAAGTATTATGAAGCAGTTAAAAACTCTGCTCATAGACTGAGGTTGCCATAAGAAATATCACACCCAGCTGTGATACAGCAGGAGGAAGCTGTGCCCTTTGGGGCTCTAAGAGGCAGAGAACTGTATTTCTGGCCTATTGGTCTAATTTTTGGAGGGAACCTACAGCTGTCTGTCAAACACTTTACAAAACTTCTTCAAAACCACAGTTAATTGGAAATGAATTTGTTTATTCCAATCACCTGACAGCACAATTCAGCTAAATTTTGAGTCACACAACATGTATAGTGTAAAGCAAATTCAATATCCATATTTGAGAATGAAGTGATGCTGCAAAGTTCTGGAATAAGGAGCATTTGATTACTTTAAAGCCTTTAACTACACAGCTCTGAGAGACTGATAATTCTTTTAATTAGTTTCTAGTCCTAACAAAGGCTGTGTAATCTCTGATCATCATTTAAGCGCTTTAAACAATTATATAATACTCTAATTATGAATGAAATCAGAGAGGCTGTTATCCCATAGTGAAGTGACCTATAAGTACTTATCATCTTTGTGCACTTTGCATGTAGTGTTACAAAACCATAAGGAAAGTTCCCTTACCGCTTCTTTCAAATCTATAAAAAGAGAGTTTCAGTCATTTTAGTACTGAACAAACCAGCTTTCTGTAAACACTGTAATTGACCAGGAGGAGAAGATATGCATTAAAAACATGCTAGGATATTCAGTGCCTCAAAACACATAAACCATATGCCAAAACCATCAAAGAGCAAAAAACCCCAAGACACATGTCCTGCAATACCTGATACATACTTCAAATAGAATTTTAACAAACTGTGTCTCGTTCTTAAAATTAAATTTTAATACTGGAGAGACTACAGCTTGTAGGTGTAACAAAAATTCCCATTTTGGTACAGCAACACTGTTCCAATGGGGTCCCATCCATGAAAATATGGTAAACTATGGAAGGCTTCCAGAGTCCTGTCACTGTTGCTCATAAGTTGCTAACAACACCTGCTTCACCTCCAGCGGCAGCTTCCCTGGCAATAAAAGTGATTGGATAAAGTGGGGAAATCCCCACATGGATCTGAAGGAGGGATTATGAAGATTACAGAGAAGAAAGTCTGATATGCCATCTTAAAATATGAACCTTTTGCAGGACCACCTGACTTCTCCAGAACTAATCTATTCTAAATATCTTTATTTTTACCACTGGAATCTTTTGCAACCTCCACCAGGCAAAGCCAGCCCAAATGAGGCCATACAAGTCATCCTCTTCCTTTTGTTAGTCCTTCATTTATTGCAATGTTTTCCTTTAAAGGAAAAACTATTTGGACTAGGGCATGATCATAAACCCTTGTGGGACAAGCCCATATTAGCCCATATTTTAGTACAGCCAAAATTAATTTGCCAAGCAGAACATTCAGGATCCCGTGCAGTGGCACACAAGGATGGTCTGTCCAATGCAACTACACTCCATCATGGGGGTTTTTTATGCTTATTAACAGACCTTCTGATGAAGCCCAAATAGATTTGTCTCCAAAGAGGAGTTGCTGCCATTTAGCACAGAAGGTGTTCATAAAAAGCTGTGAATTTCTCCAGGTTAAGCTCCTGTATAGAGCTTAATCCCTACGCAGGAGCTTGTCCAAAGCCATTCAGCAGAGAGGCACAGCTGTAATGGCTCAGGGAGCTTTGTTACAGCCCAGCTGCACACAAATTAAACCCATTAGGCTTCAGTGCACTCGGCTAACAAAAAAGGGCTGCTTCTTTTTGAGAGGTGTTACGGTAAAATCAATCCAGCTGAATGAGACTGGAACTGAAGAGCATTCTATATTCTTTACTCTCTGGAAAGGCAGTTTTCTATTATCTTTCCAAATGTGATGGGGAGAGAAGAGGGGACATTAATATTATAAAGTACAGTCAAAACAGCAACTTTCTATTCAACAGATGAGCTCTGTGCTCTCAGTGTCTGCGCTTGACTTTCCCCTCACAATATGAGCATAAAATTGCACAGCACAGGAGATAATCATCCAAGAACTGTTGGTATACTAGCATCCACTTATTCTGTTTTCCACAAGTTAACCAGCTCATTCCCAAAGAATACACTGGATTCTGTTTTGACACAGCCAACAACAGATTTGTTCCCCTTCTCTCCACCCCGTCTGCAGTGCTGTGGCTCACACACTCCGTAGGGCACCACAGGGATGATGCATCCCACAAACACCATTTGCACCATGAAGTGGGCAAAAACAAATACTTCAGAACAAGGAGACACATCCCGCTGGTTTATGTCACTTTAAAGGAACCCAAAAATGTTTCCAGCCACTTTTTGGGAGTGGGAATAGTCATGGTTATCTGCCCAAAAGGTAAGTCATGATTCCCAAAAGCACCAAAAACACCTGAAGTGGTGACATAGAGGACAGGGCACCAACCTGGGAAAATCCTGCCTCTGCCTTCATGGATTTGTGTTTCACCTCACTGGATAGAGGGAAGGGACCCAAATTAGAGCCTTCTCTCAGGACACCTTTCTAAGGCTGTCCCTTGGTTGAACTCAAAGCCTGCTGGCTATTACCCTGCACATGTGGACTAGTGAGTCAGCTCACACAGCCCAGAGCCAGCCAAGCCACACAGGCCTGTTTGCCCATGAGATTTGCCTGTGTGGAACCCTGGGACACGTGGGAGGATAATGTGGGAGACAAATGAGAGTGCTGAAAACACCAAGAAGTGATGAAAGATAAGGGTTGTAAATACAAAAATCAGCATTTATTCATCTTAATGACATGACAGCTTGTTGTACTGTGTTTATCTGATTGGTTTGTAACTAAAATGAGGAGATAAGCAAAGCGTCTCTGTAGAAAAACCACAGCTATTATGCCAATTTATGTCACCACAACACGGGCAGAGGCCCCTGCACCCCCCTGTGCTCCTGCCTGCGTTGTAAAAGCTGAACATTCAGTCCCATTTCTAATTTATGGCTTCATTTTTTTCCCAGAATAGCCAAAATTTCATTAATTAAAGTTGCATTTTTTATTTATTCCTCTAAGGAGATTACAAACTCATCTCAGTCACTTCACTTTTCCATCAGCATCACTGAGAGTGTAAGAAGCAGAAGGCCCAAAGGAAAGTCATGGGTAGAGCATGGAATCCCACCAGCTGAACCATGGCAAATGCTGCTCTGACACCCTAATGATGTGGGGTGGCAGAGTTTTGAGCTCAAATGAGGCAAATTCATTTACACTTGCTGAATAACAAACATCTTGCCTCTGCAAAATATGTAAAGAGTGATAAAGGCAAAGAATTTTAATGAATAGGTTGGACCCTTTTTTTATACCCTATGAACTTGAGTCAAACTGATGAACATAATGGAAATCTTGAAAAAATAGTGGGATGTGGTTGTTCAGATAAGTGGAAGGTGACAGGGAAAGGAAGTCTGGAAATTTCTTACAACAAAACATATTAACTTGACCAGTGAAGAACATGCTCCCTGTCTAGTAATTCCCACAGTCTTTACACGAGTCCATCCAAGACACGAAGAAAAAGAGAAAGGACATTCAAAAGTAATAAGAATCTTTCACAATTGCTTTAATAAGTCAGCCTGAAAAGCGGATGTAGTAAAACTTTAATTTATAGCTGTGATTAAAAAGCCTTTAATTGCCTATTTCACAATTTCCTTTCAAATGTTCTTGGGGAAGCACAATAATCTGATTCCACTGAGACTTGTGTGCAAATGTTTAATTCTAGAGAAGAACCTGAACTTCCCATGACCTCTGGAAAATGGTAATTATTTTTCCTGTGCTTGATTTGTTGAGCTTTGGTTTCTACACTGTGAAGATCAAAAAAGCTGTACCGAGAAGTGAATTTAACATATGGTCTGCAGTCCGAGGTAATTGTGCAACAATTCATCCCTCTCCTGGTCAGCTCAGAGTCCAGTCCCGCAGTATCTGCAACATGGGGGAGATTCAGCCCTGATTGCACCAAACCGGATCCCTTTTACAGGGAAATTGGAAAATCCAACATCGCCATCTGTTGGATTTCTATCGCACGAGAGAGTCACAAATACTCCTCCAGAGAAGAGCTCCCTGGATTTTACACACCACAAACCCAACCTCTTCAGCAGTAAGACTTTTCCCTAAGGCAGCAAGAGAACTTGGAGCTCCTGCCTTCAATTTCTGGTGTCTCTTTCAGAAGTGACAAGCCCCCAGAGCTCAGTTTGCTTTGTCAAAACATTGGGTTTTTACAGTAAAACTCGGTGGCGGTAAAGCCAAGTGGCGGGTTTACAGAAAAGCAAGTTAACCAACTATATTCTGTTCCTGCCTTTAAAAATGCCGCCCTTAAACGTGTAAGTACTTAAAGGGGCTCCACTTTCAGTGAACTTCCACTGAAATTCACGAATCTTGAAGTTTTGTTCTGTTCTATTTTTTTAGAAAGGAGAGGGAAAGCTGTTCAGGCAACTCAGGACTAGATCTTCTTAAAAACACTCCTCTACCTTTGAGAGCTTTCACATATAACACGTTCTTCAGGCAGAAACTCTTTCACCGAGTCTTCATTTCTAAAACAATTCACCTCTTCTGCACAACACCTGAGTTTAACCAGCACAACAATAATGGTATTTGACAGAATGCTGAGTTTTAGCAACACACAGTTACATGGTTCAGTCCATGGGCCTCACTTTGGCTCTACCTTATGGGTCTTCTGCTGTAAATATCAGTATTTAAGAATGTCTAAAGTACAAACTCAAATGTATAACCTCCTAAAATTGAATCCAAGGCTTTTGGTCCATCTACTGGCAAATTTAAACCCCCATTCAGGGCCTGATTTGAAACATAGAAATTGATGTCACTGGCTCTGTCCACACAGTTCCCTTCATTTAATTACCACCCCCTCCTTCAGTGGCGCATTCGATCCGCATTCTTCGGTTCTCTCGCTCTTCTTCACCCTCGGGCTGCCCCTCCCCGTGGCCCTGAGGGGTCACACACCCACCCTCCCCGCTCTCCAGCCCTCCGCTCCCTGCAGCCCCTCCCAGCCGGCCCGGAGAAGCTCAAGGCTTCGGTGCCCTAAAGCTGAAAGCAGAGACGCCCGGCCTGCGTTATTGTTAATTACAGACACAGAAAGGGCTGGCCTTCCCAACAGCACCCCCGCCCCTCCGGACTACAATTCCCGGCAGCCCCCGCACACCGCCCCCTTTCCCATTGGCTGCGGTGGCCGGAAGCGGCTCCCGAGGGCGCAGGGGGCGGGGCGGCCGCCGGAAGCCGGAAGTGCGGCCGGCTCAGG
The DNA here is from genome assembly GCA_035221455.1 of Xenops minutus. Taxonomy (NCBI): domain Eukaryota; kingdom Metazoa; phylum Chordata; class Aves; order Passeriformes; family Furnariidae; genus Xenops; species Xenops minutus. Next base: position 17,184,001 of record JAWWEE010000025.1, read on the forward strand.
TGAGTGCTGGCCTGGGGGGCTCTGAGGGGACCGGGGGGAAGATGGGTCAGGATCTGGCCGGGGGGCTGCGAGGGGACAGGGGAAGATGGCCCAGGGTCGGCCCGGGGGGCTCTGAGGGGACCGGGAGACTGCGAGGGGACTGGGGGAGACGGCCCAGGGTCGGCCCGGGGGGCTCTGAGGGGACCGGGGGAGATGGCCCAGGGTCCGGCCCAGGCTCAGGCTCCTCGGGGCCGGCCCAGCGCTGCGGAGCGCCTGCGAGCCGGGCACGGCAGGCCGCGGGGCGGGCGAGGGGTGCCGGGTGTCGTGTGTGGGCTCAGCCCCGCGGTGCTGGGCAGGGCTAGGGAATGTGGGCTCGGGAATTCCCTCCCTCCCACCCGCCCGCGTGTGGCTGCGGGCGGGGGGGTCGTGGGTGAGTTCCCCCTCCCCGCAGGGATCTCGGTTTCCCTCGGGGAATGTCAAAAGTACTTTCAAGGACTTTAGAGATGTGGGAATGCGTATAAAGTAAATAATGGAACTAAGTGAATTTCGATGTGTATAAATATCTGAAGGGCAGGGGATGGACCGGGCTCTGCTCGGGGGTGCCCAGCAATGGGTCAAGAGGAACTGATGGTCAGGAACTTCCATCTGGACATGGGAAAGAACTTCTTTGCTGTGCAATGACCAAGCACGAGAACAGATTGTCCAGAGAGGGAGTGGAGTCTCCCTCACTGGGGATATTCCAGAACTGTCTGGACACATTGCCATGTCCTCCGGGATGACTCTACTTTAGCAGGAGGTGGGACCAGACGACCCTCTGTGTTCCCATCCAGCTTGTGATTTGTTTGCTGTCAGGTCTTTTCTGTGATGCTTATTGAGGGTTATTCCTTTTTCATTTATAACATCCCCTCCCAGGAATCCAGCATGGAAGAATTTAAAGATGCAACTGCACCTGAAGAGTTACTCAGTCACTTGAAGCTTTCTGACCAGAAATCTGCAGAGACTGCCCCCAGAGATGCCCAGAACCCCCAAAGCACTGGAAATGGATGCACCCCACCCTCAAGCCAAGATCCCACAGCAGATGAGTGTTTCCATGACTGTCACGACTCCTTTGAGGCAAAAGAGCCTGTGCTGGATGATGAAGGCAATGTACAGAATGGTGGGAGTAGCTCGAGGAAGCAGACAGAACTAGATGAAGAATACTTACTAGAACTAGAGAAAGATATGCCAGAGGAAGAAAAACAGGTAATTCAAAGCACCAGTGCTGAATATAAAAAGAGAGATTTTTCAGTGCAGTGTTTTTGAATGGTCTGTGACTGGCACGAAAATGGACCTTTAGAGCCCTCCTGGGTCTGTTTTTACTGTTCTCAACTTTCTCTTTTAGGTAACAAATATTTCTGTAACTTTCCTTGCTGGTCTTAATCATCACATTCCATTGCAGATTTTTGTGTGCTTTGAGCAGTGAGTAAAGTGACTGTGACTCAGAGATTAGAAGAAACAAAAATCTCCCTGTTCCATGTTATTTAGTGTGTGTGCATCCATTGTTTCCCCCGATCAGCTGCAAGGTGCTTTTCCAAAAGTCACAGCAGGTTTCAGGATAGTTTTCCTCAAAGGCTGGTTTATGTAATCCAGCTAACTGGGATTAAATTTGAATGTATTCCTATAGTTTACTTGAGCTTTAACCAAACAAAACACATCAAGTGTGTGGGTTTGTTTATTTCAGTGCAGTTACATTGGACAAAATGTTTGGGTAACATCGACAGTGTGGGGAATAAGGAATAAGGAAGTCCAACAGCCTTTGGAATGCTGTTTGCTCTTCTGTGAGTGTGTGAATGAGTTTTTTGACTCTCAGTCAGGGGCATCACTTGGCAGCAGTTGGTTTTCAGGGTTTTGAGATATTGTGGTCATCAAGTAGGAGAAAAACCCTTTTTTTTGTTCTGACTTTGAAAAAAAACTTGTTAAATCACTTTCAGGATTAGACTATTCATGTGCATAATGCAGTGAATTTCTGCTTGTCATTATTCTTGTGGCAAATGGTGAAAGGCTTTCTACTGATTTGTGGATTTTTTTTCTGGTTTCTTTTGACTTGAGTTTCCAAATAGTGGGAGAGTAAAACCTGTGTCCCAACATACAAATCTCCTCTGGCTCCCTGTCCTGGTGTTTAACTACACTCATTCTGGAAACTTTTCTCCTGTATTTAATCAGAATTTCTTTTATTGCAACTTGAGGGTTCTGACCATCTTGGGGACCCTCTGAGCTCCCTCTGGGACATCAGTGTCTTGTTGTTGTTGTAGGAGGGAGTTTGTTTAATTTTGTGTTTGTTTTGTTGGGGTTTTTCTGTGGAGGGGGCATTCACCAGAACAGGGCACTCTCCAAATGCAGCTCTCAGGTGCTGAGCAGAGGCAATAATCACTTTCCTTGACCTACTCACCACATAAAAAACATCTCCTTGCCCTTGTGTCTTTTGCAGTTTAGACTGAACAGTCCCTTTTTTCTCCTTGTATTTATTGTTTGTACAAGGAGCGTTGTCATCCTGAGTCACGCTGAGGCTGCTGCAGCAGCCTGGACCTTGAAGGCAGCTTGAGAGTTTGACAGAAAAAAAGTGCTAAAAACTGGGGGGAAATTATGTCACAGAATTAAACCCCAGAAATTCTAGACCAGCAGGCCTGGAAATTGGGTGTCTTAACTTTTGTGTTGCTCTTGTTTCCATTGTATTCTTGGATAGTCATTTAATTTTGCACCTCGATCTTTGCCTTCTGTCAAATGAGCAAAAGAGTTGGGAATGTTGAATCATTTCATTCCACTTTGTGGAACTCCACTGAAAGGTGCTATGGGAGTGCAAAATAGTAACTGATGAAAGCTGGAAGGATTTCCTTAGAGAAAGTATTGAGGCAGCTGCAGCTCTCATCTTTCTGTAGGTTTATTTCCTAAGTGGTATTGAGCAATTCTGCCCTTCAGCTTGGCTTATGATTATGTCTAACCAAACAGAGGGATTCTGGCTCTCACTATCACCATAAGTGTATTAGATTGGCAATTCTTTGTTTATGTTCCATAGAGAGCTTTCTGAATGGATTATATAATCAGTCTTTCAAATGTGGCTTTTTTTTTCTCTTAACAAAGTACTGTTGGTATCTCTTACAAGCAGAGCTTGAAAAGTCCTGAATCCAGAGAAGAATCAGAGGCTTACACAGTTGCTACAACTCTCTTGCCCTGCACCACCTTACATTCTCTGCATAGTAAAACCATGGGGATGAGTCATTCCTGAATTGCTGCTCCAAGTGTTCTCATTGTATTTGGTATTGATAGCTACAAATTTATTTTTAAAAGTGAAACATTCTATATATTCTAGTGAAACATTGTATATGATGACGCAGCTTGTAAGAAAAAATACTGCAGTCACAGTCTGAAAACAGTGCTGTACATTCATTTATTCAGAGCTTATAAACGTCCTTCCAGTTACTCAAAAGATCTTTTTTGAGAAGAAGGGCAACATGATTTGGGGTTTTTTTTAATTGCAGCTGCAGAAAATGAGGCAGGAATATTCAGAAATGTTTATTTGGCTGCTCAGGTTGTGACAGACACTCAGCAGTGCTGTGTTTGCTCCTCAGGCAGTCCTTGATGGGTTATTCTCATCCCTCCACGGCCTCCTGTGTTGTGCTGGCCCACCTCTGTGTGAATGTGCACTGAACCACTCAGGGGAGTGATTCACATGAAAAATAAAGCTGTATTTTTAGATCAAGGGCAGTGCTGGTAAAAGCAGACATCAAACAGCAGCCTCGTGCTGGCACAGGGGGAGATGAATTCCATTAGAGTGCTTGTCTAAATAATAAAATCTCCCCATGAGCTGCTGTTGCAGCCCCAGCCATAAACTATGGGCTCGGGTCATAAGGAGAGCTCGATGTTAGCCTTGCTCTAATCAGATTTGTGGAGCTACACCTTCACAGGTTGTTGGTTGTTTTATAAACTAAGACCACTGCTATGTTTTAGCAGCTTTAATAAATTGAGTGTTGTTCTCCAATAATAGGCTGTGGAAAAAGTCTTAATTCATTCCAGAGATGCAAAGGCAGATCCTGGTCCTATTTATGTGTATCCTTTGTGCAAACCTCCACAAGAGCAGCTCTGAGTAGAAATGCTCACTTGTGCAGAAGAAGCTGTTGCAAGGATCAGAACGAAGGTTACGTCTTTACTCCAGTTGTGCCCCATACAGTGGGATTTCTAATTTTAAGCACCAGGAATTCCTCCCAGGGAAACAGTACCAATCCGGTAAGAAGCCCTCTCTGCCCAATGAAGCAAAATAAAAACTTGAAGGGATATTAAGACATAAACCTGCAAGAAGTAGTCCTAAAAACAGATGCAGCATCAAGCCTGGTTAGTTGGCTGGGCTTGCAACTCTGAGCTTTTTAAGAATTAAAACCGAAATTGACTTTTACAAGGTTTTGTTGCTGTTTTGAAAGCATCCTGATTGCTGCCTTAACAGAGGCACTGAGCAGTAAATTGCTTTTGATGCATTACAAACAGATTTTTCTGGTTAGTTGTCACTGACAGTGATGGTTTTGACGTTGGTCTGGTCTGCAGGATTAATCCGAGGACACCCAACAGCTGTTCCTTGGTAATTGTTTCAGCCTGCCCGTCCTCTTCTGGAGGGACACCCATTAATTAGGAGTTTATCCAGTGCAACATTCTGAATCCCTCATGCTCTTCCATTGTGACAGATGTTGTCTTATTCTTTGGGTCTTGTCTGGCAAGGACTTAAGCACCTGGCCTAGGAAGCTCTTATTTTGGATGTAGAACACTGGAATAAATAATTTTCCTCCAAAGCACTTCCCTTCTCTGGGCTGTTCCATGTGCACTGACCTACAGCTGGCTGGAATCACACTCCATGTCTGTTCTAACAGCAGGAAATGTGTCAGCAGGACAAGGAACACAGCTCCGGTAGAGGGGATTCTTCATTAGTATCTTGTCAGCCACTCTGTAAGAATTAAGTGAAATTGACTTTGAGAAATAGCATTTTTGAGTTAAACCTAAGATTCTTTCTGGACTAAATAGGAAAATTTCCCCTTTTTTGTCCTCTTTTTTTCTGCAGAAGCTCAAGGATACGTTAGAGAACATTGTCTTTAATGAAGAAATGTCATTTAAGCTGCCCCTCTTCTCACCCTTTCCTTCTTCCCTGTGCCTTCAGGTTGATCCCATTGTTCTCCATAAATGAAAGCCTCTCTATAGAATTGGCTTTTCTAAGGCTTGAACAACTGTTCTGGGATTTCTTCTCCAGTGTAGGTATGGTCATTTAGTTCAGCATTTGGTGTTTTCCTAGTTCCATCTGTCCAATATAATACAATCTTGATTGTGTTACAGTTGCTGGGTTTTCCACAGTATTTACAAGATAAAAGCTAAGGTACAGAATGGAAGGTGGGATATAGCACAGTGAGCTGTATTTTGGAACAGGCCTCAGGTGTTGATCACCCAGAGAGGGTCTCACAGCTCTTTCCAGGAAGAATTAAGGTGTTGGACCAAAAAAGACAGATTATTAACACAAAAGACAAATCCAAGTGATGATGTAAAACTTATTACTTAAATTACTGACAAATACCAATAAGGAATATATTTTTTGTTAACAATTCCCATCAACATTCACAATTATTTTGTATAGCAATAGAACTTGCAAGGGAGCTACATTTTGAAGGTGTCACAATGCAATCTTACGAACTATAGTAAAGGGTGATCCCCTTATTCAAATTACCTGTTTAATAACCTGGATCCAGTAAACAGTACAGCACCTACACTATTTATTGTTTTGGTTAAATTGGAGGAACAGATGGATTGCTAGACTAAAACTGCCCTGTCCTATGGCTTGCAAAATAGAATAAAACATCCTGTTACATCTTCTGAGTTAATCCATACTTGGAGAAGAACATTTCAGAAGAACTATCTGCTACAGTTAGAAATCCCAAGACCAGGTGAGAATTTTAATAAATACTGGAATTATGATCTCCCTATGTGATTTATAAGTCCTTGAGTTACATTTTTAAACAAACATACAAGTTTTTGCTGGATGGCAATTTAATGGAAAGAGTGAAAAAGCATATAATTATCTTCCTTTGAGTGCTGCTGTCTGATTTTAGTCCTATATTCAGTTTTGCATTGCTCTGGAAGATGGTGATCCTGTCAAATTGAGCCCTTTTCCACTTGTGGTGATGGATTCAGTGGTCAGCTCCACTTTTTCTGCCTGAGGGGGTTGCCTCTGGAGCAGGATGAGTGAATGGCACATAATGTCACTCAGGAATAGTCAGTCTGGCATGTTAACTTAACCTGTCAGGGAGGGCTCTGACCTCCTTCCTTGTGTCTGGAAGTGCTGGTTCCAGTTTTGGGAAAAGATGGTGATTTGGCAGTAGAAAGGCTGATGTGTCTTTCCCATGGATTACAGAGAGCAGGGATAGGCCAGGTCTGTCACTGCTCATTGCTCTGTGACCTCCAGAGTGTCCAGGGCAGGTGTGGCACTTTTCAAGATGTAAAAAAAGGGGGGATTTTGGTGATTCCAACCTTAAACTGAAATTCAAATCCTTGAATGCAGGATACAGCAGTAGCTTCTCAAAACTGCAGGGGGAAGCAGATGACTGCTAATGAAGGACTTAGAATTGGTATTTTGAAGCTGAAAAATATATTCCTGATCTGTTTAATTTCCTTATTTCTGTGCCCCATTTGAACTCGGGTAATTTTAAATTCACTGCTTCTTGGTGACCTTCCAGAAGGGAGTGTGAGGTGCAGGTGTGCCTTGTCACTGTGTATATAGAGGAGAGAGAGCACAGTTTGCTGCTCCTGCCAGAACTGGAGCCAAGAACAGTTCCCTGGCAAAGGTAAATCAATGGATCAAACAGATCAAAATGCATAGGAACAGCGAGAGGAAGGATAGTTGGAATCGTTACAAACTGAGGGTGTTTGTCCTTCGACTCCCATTGACTCTGATTAAGGATTTCACTTCCAGCACTTTCATTGTATTGGTTATTTCCCATCTAAACAGTGCAAATGTGTTGGTTGCTTTCTTCTCTCTTAGCAGAATGATGCTCTAAATGCTTTTATTTTTAACCCTGGCAGAGTAGCTGAGGTGCAGGGATGGTCTGTGATGGCCTGTCTTTGGAATTGTGCTTTATTGTGAGGAGGCCAAGCTGTCCTTTTTCATGACTTCAGACCTTTCTTCAGTACCTCTGGCTTGCCAGGCAGGTTTGTGTTAACATATTAATTTCAACAAAAACTAGTGGCTGCCACTTGGAATTTGTCATCTTTGCATTAATAGAATTTGAAAAAAACCCCAAACCTTAAGGTTTTGCTGACTTTGAATAGCAGAAAATCATAGAATGGACTGTAAATTGGGGAAGTTGTGCCTGACCCCAGTGTTGTACATGAGCAGCCTCAGGGAATGGAGTGGGGAGATGGCTTTTCCTTAGGCAGAGCATTCCAGGAGTTCAGGCTGACCTACTTCCCTGCTGAGGAAAGGGCAGCCTGCCCTGCAGCTACTGAAATCTTCTCCTGAAAAACGAGTGGGTGGGGACACTGAAGTGACATTGTGCAAAATTTGTCCCAGGGACAAGTCACTTGCAATTTTTTCCCTTTGGACTGATGTGATCACAGCAAACTGATGACCAGTCACTCTGCAGTTCTCCATGGAAGCTGGAAATGTAACATCCTGAGCAAAGAGTTCTGTCCTCTCACAGTGGTTTAGTTGTTTGGGTGTTTTACCCTGAATGTAAATAGAGGACAAGTTCTCCCCTGAGCAGTTCTTTCAGCTTAAATGTAAATTCAGCAGAATCGTTGACTTTCCACTGTTTTGTGTTAGGATTTTCTGTAAATAAATGTATATATGAAGGAATAAATAATGTATTTATTTCACAATCACACAGCCTGCTTTTGAGGGCAGTGCCTTTAGGATGTGAGGGGCTGATACATTTTTTATGCTTTTACATTTTGTGAAAAAGCTGGGGGAATTTGCTTTTATATGTTGCTTATTGGTCAGTCATACTTTAAATGCAAACCCAGAGTGGGCATGAGGTACCCTGTAGACTTCACCTTTTCAAAAAATACCTTGAAAAAGTGGGCAATTTGGAATTGAAATCCATTATAGGGAGATATCTTGAAAATGTTGGTCAGGCTCTAACAGAATACAGCTTTTGAGCCAGGACTGCATTGCTGTGTTGCAGGGAGCTGAGTAAGTTGCACAACCATACATGGTGCTCTTAAAAATGCTGCTTTGTTTCTTTGTCGTTGTTCCTTTTACTCTTTTTTTTTAATAAAAAGCTTATTGTTCTGAAGCTTTCTTGCTGCAAATCACTATATTAGTATTTAATACATAACTAGGATGACATTTTAATATTTTCTAATAATTTTAATAAAATTAAAAAAAATATTGATAATACAGGTAAAACTTTTCATCCAATATTCCTTGATCTTAGGGCTTCTGCCTCAGAAATAGTGTGACCATGCTGTAGTTGTGTTTATAAAAAAAAATTCTTTCATTCTTTTAGAGCTGTAACTCAACCCTGTGCAGCAGTGAATCAGCTAATGGCACTGAAAGGCCACTTCTAAATAGGTCATGAGCAATGAAGTCAGTAGGGCTTGTGTTTCAGGCATTTCTTTTCTTGAATGAGGGTTGTCTATGGAGATCTTTCCAGTAGGATCATCGTCTCCAGACCTGTTCTGTACTGGGATCTGGCTGCTTTGTTCACTGGTATGAAAATGTTGTGCCAACTTTCACTTTTGTGTGCTCTGAAGATGTTTTGAAAAGCCCTTTCTGTAGAGGCCCAGCTGTGTGTCATAGTGACTTTGCTGGGCTGTTCTGTCCCAAAAATTTAGGTGTAGCAGTTCCATATTCCCTCTGCTGAACAGCATGTATACAAAGAATTTGTGATCCTAATGCAGCCTCAGCCTGAAATGTTGAATGTGTATGCTCATATTTAGAAAGCTCGTGGACATTGGGGCATTGTGGAAGGGTTTGGGTGGGTCTGTCAGCCCACCCTGAAGAAAAGTAGTTTCTAAATAGTGGGACATATTTTGTCTGCTCAATGTTTTGTGATTTTTTTTTTAATGTGACGAGCAATGAGTATTATAAAACATTTAATGGGCAATAGGAACAAAATTCGTTATATGGCCATGTATGGAAAGGGTGAGATGAGATTTTGCTGTGTAATCTTGTGTGTCCCACCTGAGTGCTCTTCCCCTGAGCCTGCTTTGCAGAGCATTGTGATCTGTTCTTACTAAGGGTCAGGTGAATTAATTCCCCAAGCCAATATAAGCAGGAGGAGAGCAGCCTTGATTTTGCATTGTTTGTCAGCTCCTTGGCATAGCTGTGAGTGGTGCAGTGCTCCACACATAGGACTATATTTAGCTGTTTCCAAGGAGATGTTCTGTGCGATATTGATAATTGCATTAATCCTTGATTCACACAATCTGCAGGAAAGGAAACTGCTCCTTTCCCTAGTGTTGGCTTTTTAATTGCTCAATGATCTGTAATTTGCAGACACCTTGATTTAGGTCCTTTGTGTGTTGGGAGGAAAATCAGTGGTCAAATGTTGAATTTTCTACCATAGAAATGACTCATGAACATGAGCATTGCTTTTGGATGTTCCTGTGCCTTACACTGCTTTGTTTTCCCTGCTGTGAGCAGTGTCTGCCTGTGAAACACTTCCCCTGTCAATAGGTTGAAGGGATGGCTCACTGACATCCTGTATTTTCTGTGTCAGAGGTGAAGAGTCCCGCACGTCAACTCCACTTGTGCCAAGATATTCATGGTTGAAAACACAACTCTGCTCAGCATGTGCAGTTCTCACTGTACAATAGAACAATCCTCCTGTCTCTGGTTCTGATGGTTCAGTTGCTCTCTGCATGAGAAATCTTTCAGGGCAGTATCAGCCACGGACCTTTTCTAATGCAGTCAGCTCAAAGTGCTTTGTACATCCCTGAAAGTAACTGGGAATTGCTGAGGTGGAATTATTTCAAGCAAAACTTTACATTTAAAATACATTCTACATAGTTGAGCTGCAGTGATTGAATTAAATTCACTTGGAAAGGAGAAGCAAACAGTCAGCTAAAATGCTAACAGATTGGTTTAAAACATATAATTCACTGTGGATGCTCTTCATGCACACTGCTGTCCAAGAACTGGAGCTTTTTAATTGCCTTGCTGTTACACCCCAGTGTTTCATGGATATATAAAGTATATCATGTGGCTACAAGCAAGCAATCTTGGTGCTACTTAAAATTCTTTAGGTTATGTTTTATTCTGATTTTCATTCATACTTTATTTGGAACTACAGCTGACCTACTTGTTCATTTCAGTTAAATACTTTGAGACATTGTCTTTTCTTTTGTAGAGAAGAAGAAAGGAGAGCACAATGCTGAAGGAGAAAGGAAATGAACAGTTCAAGAAAGGAGGTGGGTTGATAATCTTTTAACACTGTATGGATGTTAGAGAATCTCAGATTAATAGTCAGCCATCGTGGTGATGTTGCAGAAAACCCACAGGAAGACTTCTCACCTATCCTTGTTCAGTTTTATCACCTAGTTCATTTATCATCCAGCTTTGGAGAAGAGAAAGAGATACCAGACCTCCTTTTGAGTTGTTTAAATCACAAAGACTTGGATTACTAAAGCAGGATTCTCACAAAAGCTATGTTTAATCCAGGAATATGGTACAAAACTGTCTTCCAAGTGCTGGGGTTTCTTTCACAGCTCAAAAAAGGCTTCCCCTGGGCTCTGAGTTTGGCTGATGCCTGTGCTTAGAATTGATTCAGGACTGGGGGTCTGTAGCTCTCTCATACCTTTGTACATTGCTTTTTATTAAAAAACCATAAAGGGGGAAGTGGTTCTGACACCAGCCTCTCATGTAATGGTCTGGTGGGTGGAGGATTCATGAAGAAACCAGGAAATGCAGATGCCTACTTTCCTCAGTCAGCAGGGACACAACCGAGGAACTGGAGTATCCTGATAACCAGACAGTGGCCTTCCTACTGTGGGTCTCTTCTTGTGTGCTGAGAGAACAGGATTCCTGGGGAATGAGTTACCAGTTCAGGGAAGCATCAGAGTGGCAGAAGGAGACTGACTGCCCAGCCCATGAAAGCCACAAGCCTGCAGTGTTGGCTGAGTCATCTTGTGAAGGCTCATCCACAGCCTTTGCTTGATAAATTCTTTGGCAGATCTCTTCAGTGCACTGAAGAGATGCACTTTGGCAGCCTGTCCCTGCCAAAGTGCTTTCTCATCACAGACCTCACACAGCCTTTGAAGCACCTATGTGGCAGCAAAATACCTCTGCAGCTGCTTTGAACAGGTATCAGTGCAGTGACATGTTTGAGCACACGCTTCCCTTCGGATCAAGGATACACTTCATCTGAGGAGATTCTGCCTGTAAGGCTGGTGCTCAAATAGAATTACATACACATCATGCTGCACTTGTCACATTGAGCTCAGGACTGTATTTCTGCTTTTATAAGGGTGTGAATTTTAAAGTAATTGTGTTTGATCCATGTACTACTTAATAATGTACTGAGAGATCAGCTACTGATTCTGGTTTAATACTGCATCATATATGGAGAAATGTTTCCAAAGAAATCTCAGCCGTGTGGTTTATGGATTTGACATAAGTGGTCTGGTTTGGGTTTGTTTTGTTTTTTTCCTATTGAATCTACAGATTATGGAGAGGCAGAAGACTCTTACACAAAGGCTCTGCAGATTTGTCCAGCCTGCTTCCAGAAAGATAGGGCTGTTTTGTTTTCAAACAGAGCTGCTGCAAAAATGAAACAGGTGAGTGTTCTTTTTATTCTGTGTAACACTGTATTGGTTCTATGACAAATGCAATAATGAAGTGATTAGGGCTGCAGAAAAGAGGGCAAAGAATAAAGTAGTCGGCAGGTTTTGCTCAGTCTGTCCTGCTCCCAACAGAATTCCTGGTACATGTGGTTTTGCTGAGGATGAATACAAACCTGGAAGTTGCACTTGAAACAGAAAAGTAGCACAGGAACTCCTGTTCTCAGTTTATGCTCCTGCAAAGGGAACTTTCTTGCAGTGTTCCTCCAGGACTGAGATGTTGCTCTGTACATTGTAGCCATATGTAAACATAAATAAATTCTTACTCAGCATAGAATATTCCTGTTTGGTTGACATTATCTGATACTGAACTGTTTGAGTAGCAAGAAAAAAATACAATAAAATCTGTATTAACAGATGCTGGTGTATCTTTCAAATATAGAAGCTATAAACTGCAAAACCTCCTCATGACCCAAATATTAACTATTTGTATCCATGGGAAGCTAATCCAGTAGTCCCCAAAGGAGCCCAAGATGATACAAGAATTGCATAAGCTAGCGTATCTCACCTGTACAGATCAGTGGAACCTGACAGACCAACACATTATTCTGAAAATCAATTCATATTATTAATATCTTCCCCATAAGTTTGTTCTTCCATATGTGCTGCTCCCATTTCAGCTTGTGAGGCATTCTTCCAGGGACAGCTTCTGTTTATGGAGGAGAAGACACTGAGAGTAGATCAACAGGTACAAGTTCAGAACAGCCTGATTTTTTTAGATGAAAACAGGATCCTTGATTACAGAAACATCTTAGTCCCTTGGATGCGACACAAACCTGATTATTCGCAATTGTAAATAATCTGTTTCCCAAGAATCCCAGAATCACTGAGGTTGGAAAAGACCTCCAACATCATTGAGTCCAACCTGTGACCCATCCCCACCTTGTCACCCAGACCAGAGCACTGAGTGCCAAGTCCAGTTGTTCCTTAAAACACCTCCAGGGATGGGGACTCCACCACCACCATGAAGAAATATGACTGAAATCTAACAAAACTATCTTGTGTTCTTTCTAGGACAAGACAGAAGCTGCCCTGAGTGACTGCACCAAAGGTACCACTTTTTAATTTTTCTCTGTGTGCTGCACTTGTGCCAGATCTTTCCTGCATAAATTATGCCATTTATTGCCTTCCTCCAGAGTGGTAATTTTGGGCATAAGGGTCTTTAAAGAATTTAATGGAAAGCTGTGATGGAAGGCACATGATTTGTGTTATTTCTTTTGTAGAACGCCTCTCCTGTACCAATAATGCTGCTCTTTGTACTGCTTTTTAATAGGAAAGTCTTTTTACTATGGAAACTGTTTCTTTACACCTACTATTTTAAACCACTTCCACCTGCCATTCCCTGCCAAATCTTGGTTTAATCCCAGATTCCAAAGAACTGTGAGGCCTTACAGAGTTAAAAGCATTATCAAGTCCCTTTTCTGCACAGCTTTTGCTTTGTCACAAGGGCTTGTGTTCTCCCGTTCTTGCCCTGCATAGTTTTCTCGCTGCACCTTCTGGTGGAATAATTTCAGCTGTGCTTTGCTTTATTGCTTCCACCCACTCACCCACACTGAATATTTGTTAAACTCCCCATGACAGCTGGGGAAAAAAGCCCAAATTACCAATCAGAAAACTAATCCAGTGGCTGTGTGCCAGTACTGCTTGTACGGTAAATATGAGTTTGTACATGCTAAAAGTACTCCTGAAGGTACCAAATCCCATCTGGCCTTTGTCACTGGGGGGTTTGGTGGTGGTGCAGTTTGAAAAACACTTCTAATTTTGTAGTGGCTGAAAGGGAATCAATCTGCTCTGCAGCAGAGAGACTTAAACTGCCAGTGGCTGACACTCCCCAGGGACTGCAGTGCAACACTTGGAGCACAGCAGAGCAATTCACAGTAGCCTGCACTTGCTGACTGTAGCATTGCCTTTGTCCTTCCACAGGAAATAACCTAGAATATTTAGGTAGATAATCCTGGATTTAATTGTCCCTAGAACCATTTTAATGGGTTAGTAATTATAAAATGGATGGACCTTTCATAGTCCCTCTCTCTGTGATGAAAAATCTTTCATACTCCCTCTTTTTTGTGATGAAAAATGGATGAAGGAATTCTTGAGGAATTAACATTTGGAGGTTACTGTTAAGTTTAGCCTTCAGTCTGAACTGCTACTGAAAACAGTCATGACTGCCAAGGGAATGAGGAGAGGAAAAGCTTAAATTCAGATAGGATGCCCCTCTGCTGGGTTGTAGAGCTAAAATAACTGTGGATTCCCAATTTTGACAGTTTGATACTAAATTCAGAGGAGCACCAGTAATTCTCATGGAGTTTGTCTCAACTTGAACTGAGATAAGCATGGAAATGCTTATTTTCCCTGCTATGTGTAGCTTTAGGTATATTTAACTTTAGCTGTGATCTAACAATACACACTTTCTAAATACACAGAAGCTGAAATATCTTACAGATCCTTAAGCTTTCTGAAGCATCACTCAGAATCTCTGCATGTATAGTATTGCAAAAATTCAATGTTTGTGCATTATAAATCACTTCCATCTGTGATAGATTATGGACATTAAATGAAATATGATCATTTGCATGAGACTTTCCCAGGCAGCTCTTTGCCTTTCTGAATTCTGACTTAACTTAGAATCAAGCAGAGCTTAAAAGCTACATTACAAAGGTAACTTAAGAATTTAATACACACTTAAGAACGCATTTGAGGGATGTAGAAATGTTGCAAGTAAAATACTATGCTTTGGTTTTGTTTTGCAGCTGTGGAATTAGACCCTCACTACATTAGAGCTTTGCTGAGGAGAGCAGAACTATATGAAAAAACAGAAAAACTAGACGAAGCTCTGGAAGATTATAAGGCAGTCCTAGAAAAAGACCCATCAGTTCATCAAGCCAGAGAAGCTTGCATGGTAAGCCTTTTGTAGTTTGGCCTAGCTTTAGACCTAACTTTGACTTCTTTTCCTGTTCTAAATATTAAATGCTGTTTGTTTAAGCAGCTTCCTATGTAGTGGTATAACTTTTTTCAAGTCTGAGAGAGCAGTGCTTTTCTCACCTGGTTTTACTTAAGATTGAATGATCTGCCACAAATTCCATGACAAGTCTCAGGTCCATAAAGCGGAATGCTCATTTTACCTTTGTAAAATGAATGGAAGTAAATGTGTGTTCTGAGCTCTGAGCATCCAATGACCTGTTGAGCTGTTGAGCAGCTCACACACACTTTCCAGTTCTCTGATCAAGGCTCTTAATTGTATTTCTGCATGTGCTAGAACAGGTTGCCTGAACCTGCTGCATTTTAGTGCCATCATTTCAATACAGGTCTGTAATTTGGAGATCAGAACAGAAGCTCCCTGTAATGCAGCTCTTGCTGACTGGTTCATTTGTGACAGTCTGTGTCTCTTTCAGGGGAATTATTTTTCTGACTGGTTAATTTGCAGTCAAATGTCTTTATGGCATACGTCCTTTTTTTGATTATTTGATTATATAACTTCGAGAATGGCAAAAAGACAGTCTGTATGTTTGTATCTACTTTAAAATGTTGATATTTTGATTCTTGATTCAGCTGTTTCCCCTTCTTGTTCTCTGCTGTGCTTTCTGTGTGTATTGGGCAGTTTGAGTTATTTTACTAATGGTGACTGAAGTCTGCTATTAAACTTTCAAACCTCTGCCTTTTGCTGCAGCAAAATGCACTTGGTGGCTGCAAACAGCCTCTTCTGATTCAGCTGCCTTCTTCTAATATAAAAAAGAATTCTGCATCTTAGTAATTCTTCAGGTCAGTCCTTTATTCCAGTGTCCACTTTCACCACTTTCAATCAAATTACAAATACGTCGGGTGAAACATTTCATGCAAAATCTTGGCCATATCTCTGTGTGTGTAAGGAAGTGCTTTAAAAGCTTCCTTGGTCTTTAGGATGTGTCAGCTTGGATGAAAAAACATAAATCCCTGGCACTTCCTGAAACCCCAGCCTAACATGTAAATAATCCCTCCTCAATGGAGATTTGAAGTCACTGCCACAACCTGCTAATTTGAGCTTTTAAATAACTCTTTGTGCAAAGCACCAGCAGGATGTGATTTTTCTAGTGTTATTTAGTATGGTATACTCAGTGTGGGAATAGCTCTGGATGTGACAAGCCCAGAGGGGCTTCTCACAAGGGCAGCAAGAAGGGAAGTCTGTTTTCTGCAAACTTCTTACAGGCTGTTGTTCTGGTTTTTGGAAAGAGGTTGTGAAGGTTGTGCTGAAAGGACAAATGTGGTAGAGGTGCAGCCATACAGGTGTGGTTTTGAAGGAACATGTGCTGATGAAAGGCAGCCACTCTAAAAAGTGCAGGGGTTGTCATTTTTTATCCAAGTGGAAGCTGCAGGGCATGGCAGGGGAATGGTTTGTGGGCACCAGAGAGCCTGGGAACAGCTGAACATCTTCTGCAGGTAAAACAACAGCCAAACTATTCCTTACTTCTAAAAATGTTTAAAAAAAAATATTAAAGGTAAATCGATACGATTTGAAAGTGTAATTCTTAGTTGGGCACCCAAATCTGTGACAATGTTTGACTTTATTGATAGCTGGTTAAATCTTTAAAGGGTGTCATTATTTTAGTTCAGCTTTGCATCAGTGAACCTGCAATGGATTCTACCCCAGAAAGAAAAAGAGTCATTTGCATAACCTGCAAATTTGTCTCTAAACCCACTTTGAGTATGTTGTTACAAAAATATTTTTGAAAGGCTTAATTGTTTTAACTCTCCAATTGGGAAAATAAATCATTAGTAGTGACTCTCCTCCCCCCTCTCCCCATACTGTGGTGCTGTAAGTGACAGATTAGAAATGGCCTTTATGGCATATTAGGCAAGAAATCTTGCCTGAAATGATTTCCTTTGGGACTGGATCAGTTGCACTGATGGCAGAAAAATACTCTGCTTAACTGTGTAACTCTGGTTACTGGTAAGGGTGTGATTCCCCAACCCAGCTGAGCTGACCTACAAACCTTTGCTGCCTGCAGGGTCTTCCCTTGTGCCAGGGCTGGGACCAGCTCAGGGCTGACCAGGCTCCCCAGGGCAGTGGGCACAGCCCCAAAGCTGCCAGAGCTCAAGGAGCATTTGGACAAGGCTCTCAGGGACAGGGTGGGGTTGCTGGAGTGTCTGTGCAAGGCCAGGGGTTGGATTTGATCTCTGTGGGTCCCTTCCAGCTCAGGATCTTCTGTGATTCTAAGCCTGACCCTCGGTGATGGCTGGATCTGTTTAGGCTGGTTGGAATGCCCTGAAAGTACAGACACTGCCCTTTATACCTCAAGCAAAACCATCATTTTCTCTCAGTGACTGTGCCTCTGATAATCTCACAAAAGAGCCCTTGCTCAGTCCCCAGTGAATCATAAGTGCTGCTGTTCCTCCTGGCCATCTTCCAGGAATATTTTAGAACAATCAGTAATTTATTCTTCATTTTTGTGGCTGGAAGTGTAGAGGTTGACTGTTACATGTACCTTCTGCTCCTTGACCTCATTTTTCCAGGCAGAGGCTTTGGGCTCACATGTGGTACAGAACACTCTGTACAAAATGCCCTCAATTTACACTGCAGTGGGATTTAGGATGTTCTGCCCCGAGTTGGTCCCTCTCCTTGTCAAGTTTCAGGGGAGAATGAATATATTGAGGCTGAAGCTTAAAACTCCCCTCTCGAAAAATTGTTAAGGAAATCATGACAGTTTTACACTTCTTAAATATTCATCATAAATCTTTAAAGTTCGTAATAAACCAATTTCAGCTGTAGTGTGGACTCCACATTTGTGGTTAATGCATCTGACATGCAGGAGCTTTGCTTTATTGGAAGCTAAAGTGCCTCTGCTTTGCAGAAATACCACAGCAGTTTTTCCCCCTCACTGGTGATGAAAATGATGCATCAAGAGAATCTGCCAATTTGTCCCATTCACTGTTAGAGCAAATCTTCCTCCTTTCTGTACCTAGAAATGATTTCACATACTGCTTTAGGGAGTGTCATGACCTTGTTAAATGACAGTTTAAAAATATTAAGTAGACAGTAGTTATTTGTTGTGATTCCTGATTTGGTACCTGCTCTCGTACTTAAGCTGTTTGTATTTCAGGAGTGCAGTGCTGGTATTCTGATTTAAATCCTGGTGTCACCACGCCATTTACTTTTGAACCTTCAACATCAGCCTAAACAGTTTGAAATTATCATGTTTCATGGTCAAATAATCCCTATTGCTGCTTTCCCAGAAAGTTTAATTATATGGAATCAAAGTTTAGGTTTTGTTTTTAACAGGTGTGTGAGTGTTGTGAATTTTTAGCTTCCACACAGTTTTTGAGGGATTGGCAGGGCAGATAAACTGCTTTACCAAAAGAAGCTGCACGGTGAGATAAATATCACAGACAGCAGATAAACAGGTGTCCAGAGGCACATACAAATACATTTCTGGAGTGAGAAATGTATCCTGGGTATGTGTATGAAAATGCCATTAGCTTACCCTACAGCATCATTGAAAGGATGGGCCTGATTCCAGTTTTTCTCTCTTTCCACAGCGACTACCAAGACAAATTGAAGAGAGGAATGAAAAATTAAAGAAAGAAATGTTGGGTAAGTAGCATGTACACATAACTTCCATAAAAATCTTCAGAGTCTACTAGAAAAAAAAATAGGCATGAATAGAATCTCTTGTGTAAAATTTAAAGAGGGTAAATCTTAAAGGAAATATTTGTTCTGTGTTAAACAAAGCTCCTGATTTCTTTGTAGTTCTCAATAGATTGGTTTCACCTACAGTAAGTGCTTGACAAATAATTCTCCCATAAAGAAAGTTACATTTAAAGAAAGAATACTTAAGACCTTCTAAAACAATTTAATATTGATGTATGTAAAAGCTGGGGGAAAATGGTTTGAAACCAACCAACTGCTCTGCCCTTTCTCCCTCCAATAAACCTTAAAAGCAAACATTCCCATGAAAGGGATAAACCAGGGGGTTTCACCAAACCTTTAAGTAAAAGAAGTCACCCAGCTGTAATAACTGAGGGTGTTTGACCTTGGGTCTGAAGAAATAAATTTGATTCTTTCTGTGGCACTTTCAACCTACAGACCTCCAAGTCTTCATGTTTACCTTGATTTATACAGTATTTCATTACTGTTTGTTTGGAGTCTGAATTAGATCTAACCAGTGTTACAAACAGGCCTTGTTAGGAGAGGAATTACATTTCCTAATGGCACAGTTCACCGTGTCTGGACTCTTTATAATTCTATACCAAAGGACTTCTTCGTAGAAAAGATAATTTAATTAATACAACTCATCTGAATGTCTATGCCCCCATCACCATGTTGTATGGTAGTGCTTGGATAACATCTTAACTGCATTGATGGATTTCAAAAGGATAACTACTTATGTGAGAGTGCCCAAGCAAGGCTGCTTTTCCTATGTAACATTAAGTATAAATCAAATATATATACATAACAAGACTATTGTATGGTTAAAGTAACATTTTTGAAGGGAACCTCTTGCCAAAAAAAGGCTGCTGTCAACACTGTCTCCCCATTAACAGGGTTAGTTAATTCTTACAGGTTCGGGCATCCTTGTGCTTTTTCAAGTGAGTTTTTGTTTTTGTATAAATGTTTCATTTGCACTGCTTAGAAAAGTCACACAAAAGAGCAAGGGCAAGTGACAGTGTGAAAGAGACTGTACCTGCCCTGGTTCAGAAATAGCTCTCGGTAGCTCTCTGCTCATTCTGGGCGTGACAAGCAGGAGATGAAATGCTGTTCTGAGATGAGTAGGCTTGGAGGGTTTGTGATGGGAAGGGGAAGGCAGGGTTTTGCTGTTCTGCAGAGAATCAGGTTAAATGAACTCAGCCTGTCGAACTCAAACATTGATTCTTAATATGTGTGGGAAGAAGAGACTGTTTCAAAGGCTTGTGCTGAAGCTGATATTTTTCTGTAATTTCCTTTCCTGCTCTGCAAACTCTGATTTGCTTTTGCTTTGTACCTGCTCTGACCTGACAGTGTCAATGAGGGTTTCTAGGGCTTTAAAGGATCAGATTGTGTCCACCATGGTGCTTAGAACAAACCATAAATAAGGAAGGGTGATAGTGCTATAAATAAATGAGAACTGCAGAAAACCTCCAGAAGGATCAGGCCCATTTGTAGGGCATGGGATGGGTCTCAGCACAAAACAACGTGAAAATTCATGATCTTTTTTGAACTCTAAAGGGCCTCACTAATCACAAGGGATTTTACTGAAACAGTAAATTCAAAGTTAGTTCTATACTTCTAATTTTTTGCCTAGATTTCAGACTAGATTATGATCTTTTTTTTAAAGGGTTAATACTTTAAAAGTGACAGGATCTCAGAACTGAACTGGTCCTTTGGGAACCAGTTCAGAATATTCATATTTGGGTTCTTGAGAAAGAAATCCCTTCTCAAAGATGTTACAAACATACAAGGAGTTACAAACAGCCTGGAGAACCAGGCTAAGTGGCAGTACAACATATAACCTTATGTTCATCCACACCCTTTGTGTGTGACAGGGTTCATCTAAATGGTCACATGTATTTTTAAATTACATGGTGTCAATGGGGCAGGTGATTTTGTTTTCTTAGCACTGCTTGTGGTCACCAATATAACATAAACTGAGGGGGTCTCTATAATAACAATCTCTGAATAGAACATTTGAAATTAAGTCAGGAATATGGACAGCTCATTTTCTTAAGTGTTTTAAGACTCCTTATATCTTGTAAGTAAGAGAGACAGCAGTGATGTCATGGATCTATCCATGGAGTCCTGGGAAGGAAATATTTCCCAAGGTTTACAGACTGCTGCTGTTCTGTCTGAGGTCAGGGGAAAACCCTCACAATGAAGAAGAGGGTTTAGAGTGGAGTTCTGGAAGGAATGGAAGGTGACAAACTTGATGTGGTGTGGTGGTCATGGGATTCCTTTGGATGAATTTTGTTGTACAGTGTATTTGTTTTGAGCTGTTTCCACTTTTCTCTTCTAAGACCTTTGTTAATGGTATTTTCCAAGGGAGTCCTGTATCAGGATAGGCAGTGGCTTGTGGCAGTCTGTCAGGGGATGGACTGAGGTGCCAGGTGCATTCTGGCCTTCTCACAGGGTCAGCTCAGGTGTCTGGGTTGTATTCCAGGTATTTTGGTTCCAGGAGAACAAGTCAGATGCATCCTAATAGTTCTAGGCTAGGTCTGCTCCAGGAGCACTGACACCAAATTGAAACTACCAACAAAAATCGTTAGAAAGAATGTCCCAGTTCATGCTTTGGCTCATTTGAAGTTTGGGTATTGAATTGATCCTTGTCATGGTCAATGAATCAGCCAGTACTGGTTTTGCAAAGTTTTTATTCTTTCACTTCAACAAGTCCTGGGGTACCCAGCTAATTCCCACTGTCCTGAAAACTGGAGCTGTGTATAAACAAACCAAAATAAACGGAGTGCATCTTCCTCCCTCCCTCCCCAAGTGTGTTTCCTGTTTTCCACTGCTACAGCTCGTTAGCACATAGTTTGTCAGAAGCTGAAACCACTTCTAAAGTGATTGTGTGTAAATAAGTCAGAGTACACATTCTTGGCTGGATTTTCCTTCCTGACTACCTAAGGAGGAATTCTTGTGTGCAAGTGGTGCTGCATGTGACTGATGAAGTCGATGTCACTAGAAAAATCCTATTTTGTGGCCAAACCAAGTCCATTCTAGCCGTGTGTTCTGCAAGGATCTTATTTTTCCAAAGCTGACCTTTGTATTTAAGTTATTCTCATGTTTTCCACTGAGCCTTTGCAGGTCAGTTCACTTGCCACTGAAATTTACTCAGGGGGAAGTGACCTCTGAGTTTCACATCAAAGAAAGCTGAACTTAGAGCACACTTGGGAACTGCTTTGAAATCCACCTGCATCTTTCCCTTTATGCTTTCATAGCATCAGCATCCTCTGCCTCAGTGGCTGTCCAAGGATGTGAACATACAATGACCATTTTCTGTCTTCTTTTGTATTTCTCTTCTGACCTCAAAGCCAGTGATTTCCAGCTCTTGTGCAACAAGCAGGTCTTGTTTAGAGAAACTATAATTATTGTGATAACTAGGATCACTTGTTTGGGGAGAGGGAGGGAGGAGAGGGGAAGTTTGGGATGGTTTTAGGAGCTTGGGGGCTGACAGTGATACAGCTCTGCACAGCTACAGGGGAGCCAAAGGTATTGGATACAAAACCTGGGATGGAACATGCCAGTTATGTGTAACCCATCATACCCACACAGAGTTCATCAAATCAAATTAAAACTGGAGGTACAAATGAGTGCCTTGCAGAAAATAGGGAACTCTACTGGATTATCAGCGTGTTACTGGGAAGGCTCTCAGAGCACATCACCTGGGCCTTCCTGACAGAAAGAGATTTTCCAGCTACCTGAGATCAGTATTTGTTAGGCTTCATGCCTAAAGAATTTTGTTTTCTGAGGGTTTTTTTTTTTTATACTGAAGGTTGTGTTGTATTTGCAACTAAGCTGCTAAACCAAATACTGCATATTAGGTAGGACACTTTAAATAGTTAAATGAGAGCTGATACAGTTTCCTACAGTTCAGTCCTCAGCATTTAGGGAACAGAGAAAGATTTACCCTTGCTCTTTTAATTGCTTTAAAAATGTTGGTAATGCAGAAAGTTACACAGAGAGACCACCTCATCAGGAAATCTGTCTTTTATAAAAAAAAAAAAAAACAACTTTACACAAACAATATGTAGCTTTCCAAACACCACATTAACACCAGCAAGTAACTACAATTATTGCCAGAAAGACTGAATAGGGATTAATTTTGGCTGTTGCATCCTAATGTAAATTGTGAGGAATCTGTTCCTGCATTGGCCTTTTTCAATGAAGTATTAAATGGCAGTTTAGGTGAGTGATGAATCACAGGCTTCTGAGCCCTAAATTGATTTTTACTGGTTAGTTTTCTTGTTAACCCCTGAATATTGCATTGTTGAAGAAACTTAACATGCTGGAGTTGCAGGTGAAAAGTAGACATGGTCTCTTTAAATGAAAAAGAACAAAATCTATGAAAATAAGATCTCCAAGAGGAGAGTGTGACCCTGCTTGGGGACAAGAGTGTGTGATGGCCGGGAACTCTCTGCAGCTGAGTTCCAGCCCCACGTGCCTTTTCCTTCCTCCAAGCACAGGCTCTGTGCTAAGAGAGCTTTTCTTAACTACAGATCCTAATTTAGGGATGAAAGGAGGTGGGGGAGGAGGAAACAGTGCTTCCCTACAATGATGGGTTTATGTGTGCCAGGACAGCAGGAGCAGCTCCGGGCTGGAGTTCCCGGAAAAGCCAAGGCTTTCTTCTGCCTCATTAACAATTTATATTCAGTGTGGCTGCCCCAGAGCCATTGCTGTCTGTGGAATGAAGTGATAGAACAGGAAGGTGACCTGTGACTGCGTTGTTTGAATTATTCAGTCGCAGGGAGATGAAGAATAAAGTACTAAATCTATCATATGGTCTTGGTTCTCCCAGAGAGCTGCCCCAGCTGCAGGATCCCGAGGCATCTGGGGTGTGTTTATTGGCTCTGGAGTCCCTGGAAAAGAGCATCGTGCTCCCTGCAATTAGAAAAGACCTTTCACAGTTTCCTGACACAGGCAAACCAGCTGCAGGGCCTGGGGGACTCCAGCAATGCCAGTCTCTGCCAGGATCTTCCACACACACAAAGACACCTCTCACTCCAAACCTAAAGCTCAGCAGCGACCAAATATTTGTCCAGAAGTACAAATTCATGTCACTCATAGAAATGCTACTAAACAACTTCATGGTTTTATAATCAAAATGCTTTTAGGGTGCAGCATAAAGGTATGAGGTTAACAGTTGACTTACCTTAAATGGGGTGTATCTTAAAAAAACCCCACCACCAGTACAAAGAAGTTAACCCTCCCTGAGCTGCCTACTGGAGTGACTTTGGCCAGATCCCTGAACCGCCTCATCTGTTAATCCTCACAGAAAAAAAAAATCAAATAGAAGAAACATTGTGTCTCACCACCCAGCTGCTTTGGTGAGGTCAGGGGTAAGGTTGGCTTTTTTCAGGCTTGGATATGTTCTGCTTTGAGCACAGGCAAAGCACAGAGCTTGATCTTCCTGTAAAAAACTTGCAGAGGGCTTTTCTGCTTATGTTCCTGGACTTCTTTCTCCCTGCTGTGAAGTCCAGAGGAGGCCATGAAGTTGCTGAGGGGATAGAGCACCTCCCTCCCCTCTGGAGACAGGCTGAGAGAGTTGGGCTGTTCAGCCTGGAGAGGAGAAGTTTGTGTGGAGACCTCAGAGCCCCTTCCAGTGTCCGAAGGGGCTACAGGGAAGCTGGAAAGGGACTCTGCATCAGGAACTGTAGTGACAGAACAAGGGAAAATGGCTTCAAATTGACAGAGAGTAGATTTAAATCAGGTATTGGGAAGAAATTCTTCCCTGTGAGGGTGGTGGGGCCCTGGCACAGGTTGCCCAGAGAAGCTGTGGCTGCCCCATCCCTGGCAGTGTCCAAGACCAGGTTGGAGAGGGCTTGGAGCAACCTGGTCTAGCAAAAGGTGTCCCTGCCCATGGCAGGGAGGTGGAAAGAGATGAGCTTTAAGGTCCCTTCCAACCCAAATCATTCTATGATTCTATTGCTCTACTCTGTCCCAGCACCAAACAGAACCCAGGTGAGGTGACCACAGTGACAGGTGTTTCCTGTGACTGGAAGCACCTCAGTAGGAATAGGTGTGGCATTTGCATGTTTTCTTACCAGATTGTGGCTGCTGCAGCTGCTCAGGTGGATTTTCTGTGTCAGCTGTTGCTGTTGTCACATTCAACTTTCAGCAAAACAAAGTCCGTTCATTGCCCTGATGGTTCAGTGCAGGTGGAAGGCTTTGGGAAGGTGGGATGTAGCCTGGGGATGAAAAGCCAGGGTAGGCTTCAGTTTGTCCAGACTTCTCCTGTTCTTTGGGAAATCAGCATACAGTTCATCATTTAAACCAGGAGGAAAATAGTGTTTTCTTGGAAAACTGACCATCTTCTTCCTTTGTCTTGTCATGCCAGGGGCTCAGTCAGCCTGTGTTCAGCCAACAGTAAAGTTGTTACTTCTGCTTCTTGTTTCATTTCATCTATTCTTTATTTCTAATTTTTTTGTTTTAAAGTATATTCTTTTTGTTGTCCTTCCCCTTTTATAGGCGTAGTAAGATTCATTTTCTAGAGTCAGAAAGCCTGATGATACATATATATTGAAGTCTTTACATTTTATTAACTGTCATACCCTATGGATATTTAACAATGATTCCTGTTAAGAGCCTAAATATTAACAAAATGCAGAAATCTCCACAGCATTTACCTGAAATTAGTAGATAAATCAGTAGAGCTGGACTGTAGTTGGGCATAATTCAATGGCAGTTTTCCCTCTGCTCAGTTCTCACTGTGCTCCCTTGGCTTTTCATTGCAGGCAAACTGAAGGATCTCGGGAATTTGGTTCTCCGCCCCTTTGGCCTGTCAACAGAAAACTTCCAGATAAAACAGGATTCATCAACTGGCTCATACTCCATCAATTTTGTTCAAAACCCAAACAACAACAGATAACATGGATTCAGTCTGGCTCTGCCTGTGTTCTTGCACGTCCCAGTGATGGGATCCCAAACACCCTTCACCTTCCCAGGGGAAGATGAGACTCAGTGTATTAATTTTCCTGCTTGTGAAATTATTTGCAATGTGGATGTAAAGCAAGTCATTTGACTTCTCGTAGTGATAACTGTGTCCAGTGTGTGATTTTATTTTTTTTTTTTTTTTCATTTTTTTTCCCTTCCCGTGCGGTGTTTGGCTCATCCAACAGGGAGGTTCCTTCTTTTGGCCCACTCAGTGCTGGCAACAGAATGCTAGGACACAGTTCAGGTGGATCCAAACACTCACCCACCTGAGGCCAGGAACTCCTGCTGTCCTGGGAATTAGGGAGCCCACTCAGCACGTGGGTGTGACTGGCAGCACCACGCCACAAGCTCTGCAATCCTGGTTCTTTTGTAAGAAAGGCGTGGTGGTGGTTTGGTTTGTGAGGTTCTTGCCTTGTTTGAGTCTTTCTCAGGGTGGCTCTGTTGTTAAAAGTGCTTCCAGCCACCCATGCATAATAGGCTTGCAAGACATGAATTGGAAGCATTTGATTTTTTGGCCTTGCTTATGGCAATATTGGTAATTTAACCTCAGGCCACCCTCACAGCACAGTTTGTATACTTGTTACTAACTTTTCTGAAGGCAACAATGAATTTTGTGCCTCTTTAGATCTACACACTTTGCAATGGTACCATAAAATTCAACTTGCTTGTGTGCAATTCATTCATGTTGCAGATATCCACAGTGGCAAACATGAGTTGATTGCAAAAGGTCTTCACAGTATCCTGGACCTTGAGGAGTTTTCAAGTCTTTATAGAATGAGGTCCCTTTGAGGTTCCTTCCAACCCAAACCAGTCTGTGATATACAAATGGGTTCTGCTGAGGTGGCTCATTCAGAGTTTGGAGAAGGTGCCTTTTGTAATTCCTGCTTCCTGGGTTTTATCAGTGCTGAAGTGTTTACACTGGAGGCAGATTCTCTGGTTGTCTCCGTGCAGGTTTCAGTATGTGATTTAATTAAATAATTAGCAGTGACTGTCTTGGCTATTGGGTGTCATCTTGAATTCATTTCAGGAAGTCTCTGTGTGTCTCTGAAATTAAGGAGCTCCAGCCTTTCACTAACAAGCCTGAAAGGAAAAGCCTTTCCAGCCATGGCGGGTTTGGGGCTTTATTGTCTTTTTTGTCTCTGCAACTCTAGAGGGTTTTTTTAATTGTTTAACTCCGTCCTGCTGCATTTTTAGTTTACTACCTGTTTATGATCCTCTCTCAAGTCTGCAGTGAGTACTAAGTCTGTGGGAATTAAAATGTCATTGTCAGAAGAGGAGAGAAGCCCTAATTTGCAGCGATGCCTGGGCAGCTCCAACATCTTCTGCATAATTAAAATGTCACTTAAGTAAATAACAACCACCAGCCTCTGGGATTTCCCTGTAATGCAAGTGAGACTGAGACTTTACTGGAGTAGTTTCTGTGCAAGGCTGAATTTCCTGCACTGCTAGAGCTGGGGCAAATGGTTTGGTGTGTGCATGGGAGGTTTTAAGAAAAATTTTACCCCTCAGAACTGCTGGAGAGGGGATTGCCAGGCAGAGGCTGAGCTAGCAGGGCCAGGGGGGCTGATCAGCTGCAGAACCACTCTGCTGCCTGAGCTGAGCTCTTCAGGGAAGGCTTAGAGGCCTGGCATTAGTATAAATGTTAATAATCTTCCCTAAAACCACAGAGCAAAAGTGTCCAAGCTGCTGCAGTGGAGCCCTCGGTTGGGCTGGGCTGAAACTCCTAAGTTTGGCTTATGCCCAGACTGAGGCACTCAGGGGTGTGTGAGTGACCTTCCCTCAAGCTCCTGGTGCAGCAAAGCTGGGCAGGGGGGTCGGTTCCTGCTTTCCCTGGAGTGGGAAATCAGCTGGCCCTGGAAGCAGCTCGGTCTGTCCCTGGAGGGTGGCTGAGGGGCCACCTGGGCTTTGCCAGGTACCAGCCCCAGTCCTGCATCCCTGACTGAGCAGGGCAAGTCTGGGTTTCACTCCCCTGCAACATCTGTACACACCTTTGGAACAAACAAAAATGGAACCACTTTGGAACTACTCTGGGTGCTCCAAATTTTCTATATCTTGTTACAACCAATGAATTTCTATCTTTACCCCCACTGTGTGCAGCTGTTACTCACCCCTGCGTGGCTGCTGTGCAAAGTTACAAGTTGGCTTTCAGCAACCTCCTGCTTCCCTTACCAGCGAGTTCAGTGACAGATTCTGTTCCTTCTATCCTGTTCCTGCTTCACCTCTTTAAGGGCTGGAGGGCTGCAAATATCCCTTCTTGGCTACAGGCTAGGTAACTTCTGGAAAATAAAAGCAAGACAAAACTTCTGAAATTGCTGCCTGCTGTGCAAACACATCCTCAGATCAGTACAACTTCCCTGCCTGATGTGTCCCTGTAGTTTTCCAATGAAGGGAAGGGCAAATGAAGCAGGATTGCAGCTGATTTGCTTCCACACTTGTGTTTGTAGTTCAACTGTATTGTGTGAAAGAGTCACTGGGAATTGGGCACATAGTTCCCGAGGACTCAAACCTACAGGTCATCCCTGCTCAGTGCCACTCTCCAGTTGGATCAGAAACCCCTGGCCTGTGTTAGCTGCCACCACAGCAAGTTCTCCTCAAGGTAAAATTCCAATTAATTGCCTGAAAGTCCCTTTGTGTTGTCCAAATCCTGAACAAGTGCATGTATTTTGCTTTTTAAGTTTTTTTCCATGTCTAAACTAGTCCTCCCAGCTGCCCCCAGTAAGATAACTGGTACTTCCTCCTGGTGCCACTGGCCACAACTCCAGCACAGTGCCAGGGACTTGTGAGTCACAAATGTTGGACTTACAACCTCTAATAGGAAAAAATGTTTTATGAAACACAATCTTTTAAATATAAGTGCTCTTAAACCAACAAATCCCTTGCTCATTTGTTCCAACAGTTACTCACCCTCATTGTAACCAGCATGTGCCTCTTCTCCACTTGGAGTTGTCCGTGCTCAGCTCCCACCTTTGTTCCTTCTTCCTTTGCCTGCCAAATACAAAACCTTTTAGTACCTAGGCTGTTCCCCCTGGATGTGGCTGCACAGAACTAGAGACCTGTTGGTCTTGTCTGGGAGCTGAAGAAACAGGGCTGGGTTAAGTGTCTTCCAACAAAGAACTTTCTCCAGGATTTCTGTAACTTGTGGCTCAGACCTTTCATTTTTGTCATCAGAACTGACACTGGGATTTGTCTCCCTTCTGCTTTATGCAGGTTTAGGCCTCACAGAATCCCAGAATGGTTTGGGTTGGAAGGGACATTGAGATCATCCAGTCCCGTCTCCTGTCATGGGCAGGGACACCTTCTACTAGACCAGGTTGCTCCAAGCCCTGGCCTTGGACAGCTAATCCTGGTCTGAGAGACCCAAGGCCTGCCCTCAAAGGAGCTGAACACCTGCAGTTCCCTCAATCTCACCAAAGATTTGGGGGATTGAATATCTCTTAAAGGATTTTTTTTAAAAGGCCACTTCCCAATTTGCATCTTACAATCTGTGTCCCACAACACCAGCCCCAAGGGAGGCAGCAGGAGGCCACTATCCAGGACTTGGGAACAGGCCTGGGGCTGACACAGCTGATGTCCTCCCACCCAGCAGGATCCAAAATCCCCCTTAGCTCATTGCATTGGGATATTTAGGATTTGATAGAGCACCAAGATTTGAAGCTGAATTCTTCCCTCCTTGATTAGCACATTTCAGCACAAAACTTCCAGGAGATCTCCCTACCTCTGCTTAGCACAGACACAACTGGGGAGAGAGAAGCTGCTGGTCACCAGTTCCTAGGCTTTAATTAGCTGGGTTATTCCCAAGGGATTACTGCACCAGCCAAGCTCTGCTGCAGCCAAGAACCAATTATATCCAAGTGCCTCCTCTCTTCAACACTGGGTAAAGATGCATAGGGGCACATTTAATGTGCAGCATTAATACATTCCTCATTCACAAGCTTTCCCTTTCTGGAAGAATCCCAGCATTTTCTTGTTCACCAACTTCATTCTTTCAAACCTGTGCAAGGCTGTCACTGCTGGGGAGTCACTGCTGCAGGGGGCCCTTGGCTGCCAAGGCACTCTGGAAGTTGTGGAATCAAGGCAGAATCATCACCGCCTACCCTGACAAAGATTAAAGGTCCTAAATCAACTGAAAACTAAAATAAACCACTTTTTTTTCCTGATTCTGCATGTTCAGTGAGAATCCCCCAGGTAGAAACCATCTGCAGCTGCAGCCCTGAGTCCCCAGACTGCGCCTTTCTCACCCACCGGTTCTGCAAAGGACAATTTCCAAATCCAGCATTTCCTAAGCAGACACAGCAGAACCAGCTCTGCCTTTCCCAGCCTGGCTGGGAGCAGAGCTCTGGTCCTGGCTCCCAGCACTGCCTGCCAGGCATCCATCAGCTCCAGGCAGTGACTGAGTGCCATTTCTGGGAGCACAAGTGGGGTCCCTGCAGCTGCTGCTCAGGGACCTGCCCCCCGAGCCACAGCACAGGAGACTGGCAGGATCCAGGCAGGAGCTGTGCCTGTTCCTCTGGGATAAGCACTCAGGGGCCACAGGGGTTTTCTGTTCCTGACTCTGGTGTGTGAACTGCAGCCTGTCCCTGGAGTGTGGTCGGTGCTCCTGAGCAACACCCTCCCTGCAGACACATCAGGGAAGAGGGATGTCAGGAAGAGAGGGGAAATGTTGTTATCTAGTCTGGGCAGTGGCTGCTGGAATAGCTTCCTAAATGTATTCCTGAGTGCTGCTGGCAAGCGTCCAAGGATGCAGCAGGTCCCTGGAGAGGCAGGGGGGGTGGGAGCTCAGCTCACCTAATTGCATTTGTTGTATTTCCACGAGCTCCTTTGGTTCTGACCCTCCATTGGGCGGCATTTCTCTGTCTGAGGAAGAAAGAATTGCAGTGTTTGGGAACTTTGGGAAAGGAGGAGGCTGGAAGCTTACAGATTTACTGCCTAACGCTCCAGCCCTGATGGCCTTTGGAGTGACAGTTCTCGCTGTGCCCCAATGTACGTGTGTGTCCCTGTTCCAAGCTGGAATGCAGCTGAGGCCATGGAACCTGCAGCCAGCAGCAACTTTTCTAAGCCAAGATGCAACTGATGGCTCCTGATTCGATTTTGCAGTGTTAATGCAGAGGGGTGTGAGGTCTGGCCACCCCAATCCTGCTCTCACAGCTCATCCCCAGTGTTGTCTCTTTAAAGGCAAACAGAGCAAAGTGAGTGAATCACAGAAGGATGATCCACATCCATCTGAGGAGTATTAGTATTTCTGGCATCTCATCCTTAGCAGGGTCCAGTATCACCCCTGTACACTCTGGAGCCCCCAGCCCCTTCCTCTGACAGCTCAGAGCCTTCAGGGTTTGGCTGAGCCCTCCAGGAGACACAGCCTCACTTTAAATATTTAATGACCAAGACAACCACACTTGGAAATTCCATTCCCTAAACTCAGCTGAAAATCTGGAATTCAAAATTAGAACTACCCCTCCTGGGCTTGGAATATTTACTCCAAATTCAGCATAAGACAAAAACATCTGCCTGGGTGTCCAGTGGAGCACCCACAGCTTGTGCTCCAAACCCAGCAAGGGAGGAAGAACAAAGACCACAGAAGAAAAGCAGGAGCAGAACCATAAAAACCAGAATGTGACTAAAACCCACTTTACGAACCAGCAAACACAACCCTTTTCCTGCTGCCACCCTGCACTGCCCGTGGAAAGCGTTCCCTCCCAGCACCGACAGGGAGAACAACAACTGCACCACAAGGTCTGGAGCGGGGACACAGGAGGAAAAGGAACGATGGCAGGGAACGATGGTGGCCACCAAGGCCACCTGCACAGGGCTTGTTTCTGCCCCAGCCCCGCTGTGCACTGACACTGCTTTGCCTGGAGCAGAGGGATGAGCTCTTCCCAAAACCCTCGGGGTCTCTGCCTCACAGTGCTCAAACACAGCTCACACGCCAAAGAATCATCCCAGCCAGGGGCATTCCCAGCTTTCCATAACGTCCTGAAGCAGGAGAAGCCCCCCTGTGAACCTCAGCAGCCCCAGAGGACACTTGAGCAGGGAGATGATCCCAGGGAGCACAGAGGGAATGGGATGGGAGAGTCCCTTCTGTGAGTCCCTTCAGCACAGCCGAGGCCTCACACACAATGAGTGTGACAGTGCCTGAGCTCACATCTGTCCCTGATCCACCATGTCCTTCAGAGGGGGCCTGTTGGCCTCTCCCTCCAAGATCCCAGCTCTCCGTACGCTGCCTCACACTTTGGCTGGGAATCTCTCCAAACTCCGGTGCCAGAGCTGCTCCGGGCACTCCTGCCCTCGTTCAGTGTCACCCTTGGGGTGCTCCAGGGCAGCAGAAACCCCATTAAGGGGCATTGTGCAGGCTTGGCTTCGCCACTGAAGGCTGGGCACCTTTATCCTTTTGCCACCGAACCACTGGAGTGAAGATTAATCCCCAGGGTAATTGCAGAGCTCTGAAATCCGCCTGGCCAACCTCTCCCGGCTGCCCAGCAAAGCCAGCAGCCTCCCCAGCGCTGCTGCCAGCCCCGTGGCACAAAGGAAAAGCCATTAGCGAGCAATTACATTGCAGCAGGATTTCCCCTCCGCAGCAGCCTAATGAGGATCACCAATTCAAGGGGAACTGCTGCAAGGATGAATGAATAATGAGAGAAAGGGGATGGGAGTTTCTGTGAAGTCGACAGAATAAGAAACAACCCAGTGAAGGAAAAGACAAACATATGCTGGAGCTCCGCTCCGAGCCACAGCCAGATGTGGGTGTTTGTCACAGTCACAGGAGGCACCAGCTGCTTCCAAAAGCATCCCAGGGCCGAGCCAAGTCCACACAGTGTCCACCTGCACCAGCACTGCACTCCAGAAGTGTATTGGGTTCTGGGGGAACACTGACCAGCAACAAGTCACTGCAACACAGCCCCTCCCGGCAGGGTCGGTGCCTCTGGGTCACCCACAGCTCCTGGAAGGCCAGAAGGAAATTGATTCCTTGAAACAAGAATGTCCTAGACACCAAGTTTACTCGAGTAGCATATTATTTAACCCAGGAGCTCAACTCAAATTAGGTTGTCTTTCTTTACAGTAAGAAAAATGCAAGTGGAAAAAATGTGGATAAGTGCTGCCTTCTATTTAATAGGAGAGTGGAATTCACACAGAGTCTGCTATTTCACAGATTCATGGAATCATTAAGATAGGAAAAGACCTTTAAGATCATCAAGTTCCAACCAGCAACCCAACACCACCAAATATTTTGAAGAAATACTCACTGGCATGGCCCTCCTTCGGCCACAGTGCTGAGATGGAGCCCTGGGACAGGAATTACCTGTCCAGCACCACCTGCTCCAGGGAGCACAGCAAGGAAACACAGCTCAGGGCAAGGCAATTCCTCCCTGCATGGAGCAATACCCTGTTACACTTACCTGAGAAGGCCAGCCTTGTCTGAAACTGAGAGCAATCCATAAACACCAGCCCAAGGACCACATGTGCCAGGGCAGGAACCCCTTCCTGTGCCATCCTCCTCCTCCTCCTCCACCTGGGACTGTGACCTGGGGCTGCACCTCCGCCATAACCACGGGACAGAGCCAGCAGGGCTCCTTTAGATCTGTCTTTCCCATGTACAATTATCTTTTCTTGCTAATTATAATTTTTTTCTATTGCTTGTGGGAATCATCCACCTGGCTGAGCATCATTTGGAATCTTTTAGCCACTGCAGTGAAAGGAGACCTGTCCACAGGATGGACTTGAGCATGGACCAGCAACCTCAGTTTAATCATTGTTTAATCCAGAAAAACCACTTTTAACATAAATCAAAGGCTTTGGGGCAAAGGACTAATAAAGCAAGAAAGTTAAGACATCAAAACATTATTTCCCTTTAAAAGAGCACTGAAAAAAATCAAGGCTTTATTTGAATAAATGTTACACAACATTCTTTATCATTTACTTCTCAGCAAACCTTAAAGGGTGAATCATATTTTCCTCATTCAAGTCTACAAAATGAAAGAGGCATAGTGACCATTCAATATACAGACAAGAAGGTAGCACGGAGCAAAGCTTAAATATTAAGCAACTAAAGCAAAAAAGTGAAAAGCAATACATTACTGTAATTCTCTATCATTAGAATATCCCTGACAATTTCATTTCCAAATGAAAATCTGGTTTCAAATGCAATGGCTGCGATTCTTGCTGTGAAAACCAACGCAGACACATCAGCTACCTTGTCTATTTGATGCTATTTCTATATACCCATATTCTCCAATGCAGACCTGCATCCCTCTCAAGTGAATTTCTTCTATTTCAGCTGCTGTGCACAAGTGCTCCCAGAGGGGAGGGAACGAGAGCCCTGGTGAGATCGGGTGTCACACAGACAGGCACTACTGGCTTCCACTTACAACATCAATCACTTCTCCATCCAATGTGCAATAACCCTGCTGGGACAGTCCTGGGCCTTTTTCCTGAGCAGAAACTGGTTTGTGCCACGTTTGGTGGCTTCTTTTCTGTTTGGTTTTTGTGGGGGTGGGTAAAAATGATTAGGCCAAGGCCCCCATTCATTGTCAATCCAATCGGGGTTGGGTCCCTGGAGGTGAAAGGCTGGCACATACCCGGCACCAAATCTCCCCTTTCCTCATGTCACAAGTCCCAATTTTTCAGCTGTAGTCAAATCTCAGGCCTTGAGCAGGAACAGACTCCTAATCCTCTTCAACTGGTGAAAAGGAAAAGCACTGGAGGAGAAATATTCATCGCAAATTAAAAAACAAATGCATAGTTTATGATGAAATTATTATGAAAAAATGGTAAAATTTGAACCTACTGTACAGCATTACACAAACAGTTTTTAAAAAGTAGGTAGTGAGTACCCAATGTCTGGATCTGTAGATAAAAGAGTTTACCTCTGAAAAGCAGACTGAACCAGCTTCAGGCAAGAGCTGACACACACACTCAGTATGTGCATCCCTGCTGGGCCTGCCTGGGATTTGGGTGCCTGTCCCAGCCTCTCACTTCCCCCTCTCCGATTGTTTAACAAGTATAAACCTGTTGCCAGTGATAGAGTTGTCCTAACTTCAAATTCCAAGTGATTAATTCAGGCTCCAGACACAAAGAAACTGTCTTTGTGCTGACCCAGAGGCCTCTCAGAAAGGTCTCTCTGGTTTTAAACGATCCAGACAAAGACACTTTATTTTCTCCAATTGAACCAAGGGTATTATTAAGGAGGAAAAGAGTTTACTACAAGTCTTTTCATCTCTACAGAAATAAAAATTTGACTTTTAGTAGATTATGTGCACATTTTCATTTCTTCAAGACAAATATTTATTTTCCCAGGTTACACAATAAATCCCCTGCTAAGAACTTTAAAGAAATGATTCTGCCAAGACAGTGTGCACACAATGGAAATAATTAGTGACAAATAAATTAATATTTAATAACTCAAGATTTCAGCAGCGTGTCCAGCATTCCCAAGCTCCACTGAAGTAAGCCTTACCCAAGACCTTTGGGGGAGGGGAATAAAATGGATAAAACCCACTGGGGTTATTTTTTTTGATTTACAGCTTTTCAAAGAAGTCAACGCAACTCAGATCAACAACCATCAGAAACACTAAGAAAACCTTTGCTCTCTACTAGTTACCTATCTGAAAAATATTTAAGTCAAAAGGAAAAAATAACCCATGATCTGAAATAGAAATGCCATCCCATTTAATCACTCTCCATTCATTATTCCCATCCTGTTATAGGATTATAAGCTGCTCTCTGCCTCGTAGCCCTTCTCAACGTTATTCCACAATCCTCAATTCCCTAAGTGTTACAATAGCATAAATAAAATGCAACCATATTCACACAGAAGGAGCTTTCCCATAAAACAGAGATCCATGGAGTTTGTGGTCACTGTCCTTTCCATCAGCTCTATGGGAAATGTTGGTCTCAAATAGCAGGACTGTTCATATTTCACAATACAACTGGGTTTGGACATGCTTTGATCACAGATCACAGCTCTGCTAACACCTGCACTAAATACTAACTAAGCCTCAGAGAATGGAAAATTGCAATGCTAAAGTCAAGAATTAAAAGAAAAAAGTTCAAAAGTTACAGTCAACTTCCCAGGCAATTGGCTCCGTCACTGGCACCTCTCAAAACATACAAACGTGACTGTCACATTACAAAAAACCCAGTTATCTGCAGTGAGTCTTCATACTAAGAATTCAAGTGGTTCCTTGCATGTAAGTGTCATATAGTCTTTAATAATTTCATGCGTCATTTATTGCAAAAAAGTTTTATAAAATATTTCCTAACATCTTTTTAAACTTTAAGGAAAATGTACATTAGGTACAGGTGCCCTAACAGGGTGTGAGGGGGGGCTTTAACATCTTTACCCCCTTTCCCCTTCAAAAAATGTTTACTACTTGGTGAAGATTTCAGAGGAAAAATAGGACAACTCAGTCTCAGATTTCTTTCAGTCCTGATGAGCTGGTGCTCTTCGTGGCAGTGTAGTGAGGTTCCATAAAAACAGCGGATGATTAGTGTCTCTGAGCTGAAAAGGGGAGAGAAAGGGAGAATGGTTAAATGTCTTCCAGTACATATTGCAAAAGTAGGTAAAGCAAAATCTGAGGTGGCCAGAAAAGTTACTGGTTCACCTGCTTTGTGCATTGTGTGCAGAAGACAAAAAAGTAGATTTACATCATCACCAGACATACACGAGTGAACAAACTCCTCCGCTGGCTGCAGTTTGAGGAGGAGCGACCGTACCAATCCGTGTTAAATCTCACCCCGTTTCAGCATCCAGAGAGAATTCCAATTGTAAAGACACTTACAGACAGCTCAGGAGGGAGGGAGATGAATTCACCAAATCGATACACTGATGTGTAGCTCACAACACAAGGCTAAACGTGACCCTGCAGTGCCCTGCAAGACCCAAGTGTGTGTGGGAGCACTGAAGTATAAACCTGCTAGTGAGTGTTTCTTTTCCAGGATTGATTATGTTTTCCCATTTAATCCACAGAACTGGAATAAATTATGACAAAGCAGACAGGAACAGTCCAAGTATTACATACTGCATGAGACCATCACCAGTCAGACACCATTTCTTACTGGGAGGGTGGGCAGGCCCTGGCACAGGTTGCCCAGAGAAGCTGTGGCTGCCCCAGCCCTGGGAGTGCCCAAGGCCAGGCTGGACAGGGCTTGGAGCAACTTGGGATCGGGGAAGGTGTCCCGGCAGGGACATGGCAGGGGGGTGGAACTGTATGAGCTTTAAGGTCTTTTCCAACCCAAACCATTCCATGATTCTATGATTCCAAGTGCTGAGAGCAACAAGGGCTAAGCCTGGTAGAGAGCTCTGCAATTCCACAGGGAGATGCAGTTTTTGTTGTTATTATTGTCAGCTGCAGGAATCAATCTTATTCCACAGAAGGAACATTCCCTTTCAGTGGCAGCAGGATAAAGGGGCAAGATGTTTGAAAAATTATGATTGTGAAGGTCACTTTTTCTGTCCCTAATATTCATTAGTGGGATTATAAATTTAGTATGACTATATTTGTCAACATCTTACCCAGGAACAGGTTTTGGTGCTTTCAGGCCTGTCCCAGAGGTTTCTCCAAAAAAGCTCTTTGGGACACTGAGCTGCGCACACAAGTTCAGTGCTTGTGCTCATGTATTTAAAGAGCAAGAGCAAACATAAAAATAGGTATGTGCAGCTAAACAGCAAAGGCACAAAGGTCACGCACATTAAATTCCATCTGCATGTGTAGGTTAAGTAGAAGGGAATATTCATATATACTTTGTATCTATACATTTATCCTGTGTATTGTTTCTCAGGCAAAAGAGTGCAAGACTATTATTTTGGCAAATGCATTGATATACCAATATCTTTCTTTATACCAGTAATTTCAACTCCGAGCTTTGATACTGTAAAAAAATAAAAAAGAAAAAGAAATCAACAGCAAATCAAATGCTCAGACATGAGTGTCTGAGGAAAAACACATGACTATTATGCTTCAGTTCAAATCCAGCTGGTAGGCTTTAAGGTTTGATAAACTGGATATTTTTATTGATTAAGGTCTTCCCAGTGACAAGATTGAAATGGGAAGGAATTGCAAAATAGTGACCGAGGTGGTGCAGAATGGAAATGACTTCACCTGGACACAGCACTTCCCAGGAGGCCGCACCACTACCAACACGTTCTCAGTTGGTGTAGAAGCAGACATGGAGACCATGGGTGGCAGAAAGTTCAAGGTAAATTCATTTGGCCCTTAAGTTCTACAGTCTCAGCTGGGTTTGAGTTTAGGATGAAAAGCAAACCTGTCTCGGGTCTAGTGGAAGGTGTCCTTGCCCATGGCAGAGGCTGGAACGAGATGGGCTTTAAGGTCCCTTCCAACATAAACCATCCTGTGATTTTCTGATTTTGTGATCACTTGTCCATGCTGAATTCTGGGATGTTTGCTGGCAGCTTATCTGAATGTCTGAGTTTACTGCCTCAAAATTAACTCTTACAATCCTGCTGTTTACTGCTCTGTCAGAGCAAGAGAACCACATAAATCCCTGAGGATGGAATGAGAAGCACAGCCTGTAGTTTGATCATTTTCAGAGCTATCAATGAATAGTGTGTAGATATGGAACCTCAGGTATTGTTGGAGGAACATTTTTTCTATTTAAATTGTGAACATTTAAGAACTAAAGCACGAGGATTTCAGTTCTATTTGTGAGGCTGAACGTGCAACACACACACAACTTCTACCTTTCTAAAAGTAAAAACTTTCAGCATCAGGTATACAGATGTTTCCAGAGTATCTGATAATAGAAATTCCAGGAACATTAACCCTTTCTCTGTTACAGGCAGCTGTTAAAATGGAAGATGGAAAACTGGTAGCTGATTTTCCCAACTACCGTCACACTGCAGAGATTTGTGGAGGAAAACTGGTAGAGGTGAGTGCTCAAATATCCAGAGTAATTTATAAAAAACAAAAACCTCAACAGCACTAGGACTAAAATTTTCAAGTTTAGAAAAAATCTTTAGAAAGCAAAGCAAAACTATTAAATAACTTTGTCATTCTCTCTAAATAACCTTCTACAATTTTGTTCAGGTTTAATCAAAAAATTAAATGAACAAACTTTTCATCTTACATTTTTGATTAACTCTGAGTCCATCCCCAGGGCTGCTCACCTTTGACACTGAAACTCTGATTACACCCTGCAACTTACGTTTTGGTTTGTTCTTTTTTCCAGATTTCTACTTCTTCTGGTGTAGTCTACAAAAGGACCAGCAAAAAGATTGCTTAAGGCAGCAAAGCCTGTCTCTTCCAGTGCACTAAAAACCAACAATAAAATAAATAAAGTGCTGATTGTGTTTCTTTCTTTCTTTGTATTATAAGCATGAATAATTTTCAGAGTAATGTTATCCTCATGTTAATGCTCACTCAGTCCTAAATACCTGACAAATACTCAGAAAAACAGAACACAAAAATCAGAAGATGCAGCAAAGCACTTAATGATGTTGTCTAGGTATTCCAGGGTATGATACAGACTTGACATATTCCAGTATTTCCCACCTACCACCTTCTTAACAGGAACTCTATTCAGCTTCTGCTTAGAGAAAGGGACAATTCTCTGCCTGTTCTGTACATCAAAATGTAAAACCTGATGAAAATGTTTTGCCTCACTGCTGGTTGGAGGGCAGAAGTTTAGGGGCTTAGAAGCAAGAGAAAGTCAGTTTATCACTCACTAGAAGAGAACAAGTTTCACACTGCCAGCATGGTTTTCTCATTCTGTATGTCGGTATCTGCTCTTGACACAAGCTCTTAGAAGACATTTCAGGTTTTATGGACAGATTCCTGTGGGAAAACTTGGAGTTGTATTTTCTCATTGCAATCCTGGTGTTTACACGGGGTGCACGTTTCTGGAGGGAAGGTCTGTGCTCCCACACTGGAGTCTCACTTGTGATGCTCATCCCCCAGTGTGGCTCAGAGCCCCAGTGTTTGTTTAAGCCCAGCCAAGCCTCTCAGAGCCGCTCACTCACTCCCTCACCAACACGATCGGGATGGGAATCAGGAATCCCATGAAGGTGTTCAGCTACCACCAGAAATGCCAGACTCCATCACATGTGACAGTGACTTGAGAAGAAAAATCTCTACAAATGTCTCTCTTTTCCTCCTTCTTCCCTCCACTTTATACATTGAGCACGATGTCATGGTCTGGAATATCCCTTGGGTCAGTTGGGGTCACCTGTCCCAGCTGTGTCCCCTCCCCAGCCCGGCCCTACGAGGGGCAGGAAAGACCTTGGCTCTGAGTAAGCTGAGCAGTAACAAAAACATCTCAGTGTTATCATCACTGTGCTCATCCCAAACCCAAACCACAGCCCCATTCCAGCCACAGGGAAGAAAGTTAACACTACCTTGGCCCAAACCAGCACAGACTTGCACAGTCCAGCTTAGGCTTTGTTTTTTTTCATTTCCATGCTTTATTATAATAATGTAATAATCAAAGTATTCTGCACCAGTATTTGAGTTACACGTCCATGGCACATTGGAATAATCATGGAAAACATAATGGATGGCTTTGAGATGGAGAGATTCATGATGGCTTTGAGATGGAGAGATTCATGAGGCTGCTTTAAAGTCCTGGTACCCTGTGGACTTGTTGATGACATCAAGTAAATATCTAAATAGCCAAGAGGCTGTTAGTGCCAAAGTTGTGGAATCCTCTGGTAATCCCAGACACATCCATGTACAGGCCACACTTTGCTGGCTGGAGGCCTCACACATCTCCTGGTTTTGCCCACAGGCTAGTTTCTCATCCTATATTTCATTGAGATAATCTTGATCAGGATAGATCAGGAACCCAGTAAATAAGCTGTCTGTCCAGTAGGGATCATAAAAGAGCCCGTTTTGTTCTGAGTAAAAGATTTGCAGCCATACCTCATCCTCCTGCTTCAGAGAAAGGATGGTTGACCCAGAGGCAACATCGTGGTTCCCAGTGTTGGCATCAAATGTCTTGATCCGGTACTGCCCATTGTGGACCAAGCCAATGGCCAAATGTTTGTTGGCCAAAGTGATGTCATAGGTGAAGTAGTAAATACCTGGGATGCTGCATACGAATTTCCCACTGGAAGCGTTGTAATGTCCTCCCTCATTCATCAGGATCCTGTCAAATTTGATGGGCAGCCTTTCCCTTGGGTAGCTCTTGGAGACTGCCACGGAGAAGGCAGATTTGGCTTTGTTGGCATTACAGGTGCAGGGTCCTGGCATCCCAGTCTCGCCCTTGTTCCCTTTGGGCCCTTTCTTTCCTGGCGCCCCGTTTTTCCCAGGATTACCCTTTAAACCCTTGGGTCCTCGTGGGCCTGCCTTGCCAATAGCTCCTGCTTTCCCCTTCGGTCCTGGCTTGCCAGGGTTTCCTGTTCTGCCTTGTGGACCTAGAAAACAAATAACCTCAATTTTTCAGTGAAAGTGATGATATGGAAGGTGGAAATGCATTATATCATTGCAGCAGGGTAGTTCATTTAGGAGGAAAACCTTGCTGGTGTGAGAATCCTGATGAAATACCACCTGGAGCTGGACATCTGCCTGCACTGACTATCCAGGTAGTTGGTGTGGTGACAGGGGAACTTGGGAGCAGGAGAGTCTGCCTCTTTAAGGCCCAAAAGCCTGGTTCTATTCTCTGCCTCACTTGAGAAAAATAAGGAATTAAAGAACAGGCTTTAAATATTTGGTTGTTACAGGAGTGAGGCAGGTTTGTGAAACTTTTGGAACCTCGCTTTGAGCAGGTAGAGAACTTTTAATCTCCTGTCTCTTTTTTTGTTTATTTTACATTTAACATGAAACTGTTTTAAAAAAAATAGTAAAAATAAATCTAGGTGTAATAAAAGGCCAGCCCTGCACAGCAAACACTGGGGACAGAGACGGGCTTGAGGTGGGAAATGGGAAATGAGTTGGGCTCTCACAGTGATTTTAATGCGGTAGTATCTGATGTAAACGAATTCATGAAGATTTATGCACTATCTTGACCTGCTGTAGCAAGACTGGATTTCAAAGCAGCCGTAGCTGGAAATCTGTTCTCCAGATTCCCGGTTTTGGGGGTGGGAGAAGGGAGTAAGAGGAGGCTGGGCTGGCTGGTGTTGGCTGAAGCAGGAGTGCACTCTAGTGTGGCAATGGGAAATCACTGCTCTCCACCACAGCCGGTGCTGGCGCCTCCTGGATCCAAGGCTGGATACAAAGGGCAGCGCCACCTCAGGATGAAAGAAGGGCTGTTGTTTGATTTGATTTAGGTCCAGCACGGCCAGAGCAGGACCTGTCCCCGGATACAGTGCTATGGGCAGCGAGTATTAAAATTTTTCACCTGGCTCCGTTTTGCCTGAGAGCAGGAATGAGACCAGCACTTTGGCTCGTCTAGGGAGCCTCTATCAGAACAGGGCAAACCTCACTCTGTAACAAGATGAACCCAATAGGAATTGCACACAGTGGGACATGATGTGAGTCTGAAATGCCTCTGAACAGTGGGATAAGTTTGAGGGAGGAGAGTGGAAATTTGTAGAAGAGTTTCCTCTGAGATGTTGCCTGTCCTTGGGCTCAGCTTTGGGTGACAGGTTGCTGTGAATGGGGCTGTTGCACCATGGCTTTTACATGTTCCCCTTGTTGTGTTGAGCACTTTTCCCTTACCTTCATCTCCATGCTCGCCTTTGTCCCCGTCCTTGCCATCCTTGCCATCTTTGCCTGGGAAGCCCATCCTGCCGACTGTGCCTGGAGTGCCGGGCACACCTGGGGGGCCGGGGGGCCCGGGGGGGCCTGGCAGGCTGCAGGCCAGCTGGGGGCTTTCCTGCAGCTCCCTCTTGGCAAAGCCCCCGAGGATGTGGTTTGCCACACAGGGCACGGTCCAGAGGAGGAGCACAGCAGAGATCATGGCTCAGCCTGTGAAGAGGAGATGGGATGTGGCAGCAGCACGTGGGGTACGGCACCACTGGGGTGGGGCGAGAGACTTGTATGAAACTGGGAGAGAATTGGGCTTTTTTTGGCAGGGTCGGGGAGCTGTTTGTTTTGGTGTGACATGAATTCAGGGACCTGGCTCATGGAGTTTTCTAGGTCAGATCAGCATTCTTTTCAAGCTTACTCTTCTCTAAGTCTGTATCTGTGGCCACCCCTC
Organism: Xenops minutus; assembly: GCA_035221455.1. Classification (NCBI taxonomy): domain Eukaryota; kingdom Metazoa; phylum Chordata; class Aves; order Passeriformes; family Furnariidae; genus Xenops; species Xenops minutus. The sequence goes on from JAWWEE010000025.1 coordinate 17,226,500, forward strand.
ATTTTATTTTGCTCCCTGGGCCTCTTTTTCCCCAAAACACATTGAGCAATGTCAGAGGGGTGCAGAAAGCAGCTGCTTGGGATGAGAGTGGAGGAAGGGGTTTGGTGTGGCCGTACCCAGTATGACCTGCCCTGTGGTTGGGTCACTGGGGTTTCTTCCCAAGCACAAATCTGTTGTGTGATGCAGGGCAGGATTCAGGACACAGGCTGGGCAGGGTTTGGGCCAGTCTTTACTGCCTTTTGCCTGTCAGAACAAACTGAACCTCACAGGTAACATCCCACTCCCCAGTGCAGCTCAGCTCATCAGGAGGCTTTAGCAACTCCCCAGTAGTAACTCTTGCACTAGAAATAAGATCCTTAAAATAGTGGATAAATTCCATGTCGGTCTTGGTGTTCTCATCCTGGGATTGGCTCCTGAAGGGGTGGAAATGCATATTTAGATGCTCTAAATCCAGTGAATTGATGCTACATATTTTTGCTCAGTGGGAGCCTCCAGTTCTGCAATATTATAATTAAGAACATGCAGAGGAGTGGGAAATGCAAACCAGATCTCTGGGCTGGTTTTGGCTGCTAAACCATTTTGTTCTTCAGCTTTCTCTTGCTACTCTTATACTTAAATTTATTTGCTGCTGGTGAAAGGTGTTGGTTTAAGAGATTCATGAGATGGAAAACACCAACCAGAATTCATGTGGAGAGTTCAACAAAGACCTCTCAGATCATGGAAAGGGAAAAAAAATGTTAAAATGCCTGTGAAGTGGGGAGATCACAAGGAGATCTACATCCCTGCTTCCCAGGAACCACCTCAAACAGGGCAGAAGAGAAGCAAGAGGCATCTGGTGGTGGATGACGCTAACAAGTTGTTGCTAAAAAAGATGTCATTGGGAAGCATAGCCTGGAAAAAAAGCTGGGAATGCTTCATGTAGAGAAGAAACGGGGTAGAGGGAGCACAGGGTGGGAGGGCAGCTCCTTCTCTGAAAGCTTCTTACCGTAAGTACTTCTATTACTTTGAGACAACCCAGCTCTCAACCTGATGGGATGAAAAGTAGCAAACAAAATACCCCAAGGCTGTGAGGTCAGTAGTACCAGTACTCAGACAGATGGGGAATATCCAACTACCTGGAACTGTGCTCTGGCACAGCTCCCAAATTGGTGTTAATTAAGGGTTCCACAAGAACATTTCATCCCATATCACAGCAACATGCGTGGGATGCAAAGCACAATCACATTCACAAGAGGATCTATAAATAACCTCTTAAAGAGATCTTTTTGAAAGAGAACAAATCTCATGCTGTTCCACCTTAAAAGGAAAATTGTTCCTCGATGTAGAACCTACTATGAGCTCCAAAAAGCAAATTGGAAACAGATCAGCATCTTTCCTCTCCATAGTATGGGCAGCTGGCCCAGCACTGGAGGCCATGCAGCATGAGGACTTATTTTTCTAATGACATTTTAATTAATGTCTTTGTTAATAGGGTTAGAGACCTTTTGGCGACGACTGATGCCTGCTGTGCAAAGAGGAGGTGTTTCTGTAAGAAAAGGTTTTGTCTGTAAGAGTCAGGATCAGTTGTACTTTCTGCTGCGTCTGGTGGAAATCCAAGAGGGAAAATCCCTGAAGGCTGCCAGATGTGGGGTGGTTTGGTGGCACGTGCAGTGGCTGGATGGTGATCTTTGGCCAGGAAAGCCACCCTGTGCCATGTGATGGTGAGAAGAGGAGAGTCTGGGGGAATTGCTGCTCGGAGAGACAGAGGGAGGGAGGAACAGGATGGTCTGAGAGGGGACCCAGCAGTGAACAAACACTGTGACTTTCTACTCTGTTTCCTTTCAATACTTGAGGCTTTCTCAAACAGAACAACCATCTTTCTACTCCACAACTTCCTAGTGCACCTCAAGGTGTCTTAATTAGTCTTAAAAATAATCATTATCCCCATGAGCCCAATTCTCAGTTCTGGTAGATGCCCTGCAGTGTTCCCAGGGTGGAAGCAAAAGGAGCCTGTGGCTGTGCAGGGCTAATTTAGGTAAAATAAGGTGTGTTACCAGTGACAGACAGCAGCTGAAATGGATTTAACTTCTGAAATAAGCCAGGGAAGTAGTTATACCAATATGGGCTTGATCTGCTATCTGCTGCTGCGCAAAGCAATGTCAAAGGAGAGCGATGCACCCTCTGTTCCTGAACTTGCACTGGTGTCTCAGCTTTAGGCAGCCAGTGATCCCCATGGCAAACCTCCCCTGGCTCCCAGCAAGAACTCTCATCACAGAAGTGCTGGTCAAACCAGAGCACAGGGATGAGGTGGGTGCTCACAGAAACAGGCTGAGGAGCGTTTCCCCGATGGTGTATTTCTTTAACTGGCAACTGTTGCCTTTGTGGATTCCGGTATAGGCTTTGGAAACCTGAGTGCTCAGTGACTTAGACCTTATTTGGGAAGTTTTCAAAGTTAAGGTTAAGAGGAGGGAGAGGGGAAAAAAAGGAAAAGTGAATCTACTCACCACGACTAATCTCCTGTGAGATCTTGACGGGCGCTGGCAACCAGCACGTTGGGCAGATGTTTTGCTGCAGGTCCCTGTCACACGCAGAGCCCCAGCCCCGTCCTGCTGCAGCAGTGTCCTGAGGGCTGTGCAGGATTGACTCTGGTCCTTCTTTTTATGATTGTTTTACTCCTTTTTGTGCGTATTTTTAGCGTCCTGCAGCAGCTCCACTTTGGCTCCACGTTGCCAAAGGCATATTTTTATTATTGTGTAATGGATCTGCGCCTCTTCCTCGGTCACGTGGCACGGGAAGAAATTTTTATGCACATATGGCTGGAAAGCTTTTGATGCTGGGGGAGCTTTTCCCTTTCTCTCGCTCCCTTGCAGTCCTGTAGGAAAGGCTCAGGAGTTGCCTGGATCATTTCTGACTCATGCTGCCCTTCTGATGTAGTTGCTGCCCAGGAAAGCAGGGGATGGGTAATGCAGATCCAACTAGGGGAAGACTTTGACACTTTATCCTGGAGCACTAGCAAGGGAAGAAAATCTTGTCCTAAGGGTGGAAACTCATTTCTAATTACTACAGGTTTGAATTAAAGATATAGTCAGGAAGCAGAAGCTTCGCAAATGCAAATTTTGAGAGGAAACTTCTTGTCCCTGAGCACTGCTTCAGGTGGATGTCCTAGACAAAACACGACTTTGTCAGAGGGATGTCAGGGCTGGAATGCTTCTGTCTTGGGGAAGGGTTGGGATTTGTTTCAAACTTGCAAAGTTATTACAAACTCTCAGCAATTGCTTTGGGTAAGGCAGGAACAATAGAAGCAGTTGTTAAAGCCTGAGTAGGATGCTCTGGGGCACTACCAGGGTTTATATTGACCAGAATCACCTTTTTGTTGTGGATTCCTGTTTTGGCCCAGCCAGGATCCTGCACAGGGCCTGGGATAGGTTTGTGCTTGGTAGCAGAGCTCCAGATCCTGCAGCTCTCCAGCCAGTAAATCATTTCTGCTCAGTACAGAGTACCAACTGATTGGGAGCATGCTGGAATTGTCGTTCCTTACTCTGCCTGAATTCATCCTTCTCAAAGCTGTTGTGGTTTATTTTTAAGCTTTCCCCTGTGCTTGCTTTTGGAACATGGTGGGAACAGATATAACATAAAAACGAAGTATGTACACAATTTACTTTGTGAGCTGGGACCAGTTCAGATGCTCATGGGAAGAGTGGGAATGTTTGGCTGAGGAAGCACAGGGCTGCTTTTGTGCTGTGCCAATAGTCCTGCAGAGCCAGTGCCTCAGCTTCCTGTCACTCTGTGATATTCCCTGCCACTGAACAACCTCCAGAAGAACCACCCATCTTCCCAAACCCACACAGTCATCACCTGAAATTTCACTGGGAAAAGGGCTGTTGTAGAAAAGCTGCTGTAGGTAGAGACAGACCCAGACACTGCTCCTATGGCTGCTCTTCCCTGGAACAGCTCTGATGATGGGTCAGATATGATTATCACTTTTTGCCTGTTTCCATAAAGTTTGGAGGAACCCAGTTCTCGTGGAGGGCCTCTCCTGCCTTGACATGGACCAAAAGGCTCCAGACATTGCAGGTGCACAGGTCTTGCCTCAGTTTTCTTATGAAACCAGATGAAAACGTCCTGTGGGCTTTGCCATGGTGCCAGTCAGATTAGCGTGGGAAGCCACAGTGTTTTCCTCAGACACTAATGGTGTTGGAAAGAAAAATACCATTATCTTCTGCCTATTCTGCCCCTGCTCCATGGCAGCTGTGCTGGGCCACTGGGGCTTTGGGATGGACATGAAACAGGCCAGGGATGACATGATCCTTGAACATGCAGCAGTCCTGCCAGGCCACTCCAGGTGTGACCAGGGAATTCACAGTTACAGGCGATTTTGAGCCCAGATCCACAGCATGTTGAAGGCAGCAAGAGCCTGACCTAATTCGTCAGCGTGGGAAGAGGCAGTGCTGGGAAGCTCCTGCCAGGCAGATGGAAAACATGTCTATGCTGCATGGCCAAGCCGAGCTGTGCCGGGGTCCCAGACAGCTCTGCTGGAGAACATGCTTGGCAGCACACAGTGTTAAATAAATAAACCACCCATGCACAGGGAATCAGAGCAGCCCTGATACTCGTTTCTCAGTGCACTTTGTTTCAGAGACACATTGCAGGGAAGCACTAGGGCAGATCATGTCCCAGCTGTGCTGCTCTTTAGCAGAAGCCTCCCTGCTCTGGGTCTCACCAGGATTGCAGGGAAGGCTCTTTGCTGCAGCACAGGGAGCTGGCTCAGCCTGACAGCCCTACTTGCAGAGCTCTCAGGGGGGAATGGAGAAAGGGACTTACATTGCTTTTGGGGCTGAACAGTGCTGAAAACAGCCTCACTCATCAATCCCAAAGTTAAACATCCCGAGAGTGAGGTGGAGATGCAGCAGATGGTGAAGTATCAGATAAGGGAACCAAAAAGTGATACTACTGACAATTTATCTCAAGCTGCAGAGCTGGCACAGCTGACCTGGACACATCTGACTGACAGTCCAGCACTTTATATTATAAAAGCACAGTCCCACTTTTTAACAGAGGGTCTTTCAACACACCCCTTCTTGGAGTGTGTGTGGAGATTCCCTCCTGGAGTGGGGACACCCCTCAAGGTCACGCCAAAGAGATTTGCCCACAGTCATTGATCTGGGTGAGTAACATCAATCTCTACTAAGTAATGGTTTTTGCTAGCTTTAGTATAATTGATTCAATATAATTGCCTTAATATAATTACTTCAATTTTGCTTCAAAAATAGTATACTATATAGTAGTTATAGCTACCAATATTATGTAGTAAATAATTCTGATTAAGATCTTTTAGTCTAATCATTATCTTAATAAATCATTTATTTTTATATAAATATATCTGCCATCCTTAATCCTGCAGGACAAAGTTGTATAAACATTCAATTACACCTTTATAATCCTTTAAGCAAAAACTGTAGACAAAGTCCAGAGTTAAGATTGGATCCTGCTGCACCCAGGCTCCTCTCTGAGGAATTTAGGAAGCCAGAGAGCCCTTTCTGTAAGTCCTGACTCAACAGGATCTTTTCTAATAAATTTTGCCTAAAGTTCCCACTGTGCCCGTGACAGTCCCCATTGTGGATGGGCTGCCTAAAAGGTGGGTGACTGCCCTAGGGCAGCAGGTCTGCATCCCAAGAAGGAAAGATTTTCCCTTATTTACTTTCAGAGCACTAACTCATTTCATTGCTAGGTACTGACCTTGCAGCAACAACTTTGTAACCAAATAAAATGATTCAGCAAATGCAAAACAGCTGCAGTTCACCCCGAGGCTGGAGGCAGCCAAAAATCCAGCCTTCCCATGGCCAACAGCACTGGAAATGCGCCTCTCATCAAAGATGAGTGTTGGTGCTTTGGGGTTTTTCTGGGAGATAATAATTGAAGGGAAAAAGCATTTTTCTACCCAACAAACCTCCAGTCTTAGTGAGGAATGGTGACTTGAGTAGTTTTTATTGCCCTACCTAAAAGGAGTTTGAAGTCTGTAATCATTGTACAGAGAGTGATTGTCCCTCTCCAAAAGCCCCCATAAAAATGAGTCAAATCTCTGTTTAAACTTAAAGGGTGCCCTTGAGACCATTATCTCTGCTTAGGAACTGCAGCCCTAACCCATTAAGATAAAAATAAATAGAGCTTATTTTAGGAAGACGGAAGTGGGAACCAGCCCAAGCACCAGTGAGCCACCGCCAGCACAGAGCAGAGGATGTGTAAAGGTTGGGGCTTTTTCTTCTGTTCCAAGCACCTTCTAATTCAAAGTGAAATTCAGCAACCTTTTTTAACTCCCTACACTTGGATCCTGCCCAGGTGTCTAGTAACAGAGTTAAACAAGAAAAGGCTTCTGAAAATGCTTTGTGTTTACCAAAAATACGAAAATCTCCATACTTTCTGCTCTGGAGTCTGTAGCAGCAGCAGCAGCAATCCCAGTCCCTGGGGACATGGGCAGCATTCGCCCAAGCCAGGAAAGCCAGTGACAAATGTGTGAAAAAGTGACTCACATCTGGTGCACAGCAGGTTACCTGCCCTATTTGCTGCCTGAGGTGAGACTTGAGGCAACAACAGCAGGCTCTCCATTTTTCACAGTTCTTGTTCTTCAGGGCTTTCTTTGCTCTCCAGATTGTAAGCAAAACCTTTCCAGGCAGGAAAATAAACCAGGAAAGCTGAAAGAGAAAATAACGACCCTTGGAAATGCAGTTTTCCACACCAGCACACAAGGAAGAACAACCAGTATAAGATTCCAGTTTCCTAATTTTTAAATTAGCTTGCTCCAAATATTTTCTTCTTCCCTTCTGAAAAAATGGGAAGGGAGAACTCCCGTAATCCTGCCTGCACATTTCTGAAGAGGAGGGAGGAAACAACCCCAGCTAAACAAACAAAAAGCCCAACTAAGTTCTACCTACTCATTTACATTTTTTTACTGAATATTTATAGAAATCTACTGTATCTAAAATATATTTAGCTATAGTATTGTATAACTTCAAGTCACACCTAAATTAACTGTAAGATGTTCTCAAAGCACCAGGTTGCTGTCTCTCACCTTATTCATAAAGGAAAAGTATACAGAAGGCTTTACCACAGCTTTATTCCAAGTGAACAGACAGGAAATGGATCCTGGTGAAAACTATTCCACCAGCACACAGAAAGGGGCTAAAGATTAAGAGCAGTATTATTTAACTTTATATATTCCTGCAAATATACCAGGACTAATTAGACCAGGCAACACTAAGGTCTCCCTAGCTCCCTCTGCGGGCTGGCAGGACTCCCGTCCTGTAATTTCCCATGTGAAAAAGGTTAACTCAGAATTAGGGTCTCGTTTATAATAAGCTTTCCCGGGCCAAGGCTCATGACCAACTGCAAAGGAGCCTGTGATTTCAGGAGCCAGCTGCAGATCTTTCTCTTTACCTTCTAATCAGAAAGAAACCTCCCTCCCATTCCACAGCTGCAACATATATAAGGGCTCAGGCAGAAGCATTCTTGTTTTTCCTTGAATGTTTTAGAGGAGGTGTATTTTTGGCTGCAGCCCTAGGGAGCATGGAGAGCACTTGGAGAATCTGTGTTTGCTTCTACTGCTGCCTGCCCTGGCTCTCTGCTGGCACCCAATGCTCCCCACGCTCCAGGGGCCGTGGGGGCTTGGAAAAGGCGCCCGGGTTTTTGGCAGCTCCTGAGGATGTTGCCAGTGAGCTCAATCCAGTGCTGCAGCTGCACAAAGGTGCAAGGCGAGGTTATGCCCTCCTGCCTCCCCTCCTCAAGGTGCTGTCTGACCGGGGTGCCCGGAGCTGGGATAGAGAGGTGCCCAGGCTGCAACCAGACTCCAGGGCCCTCCGGTTCATGAAGAGGCTGTATAAGATGTCAGCCACCAAGGAGGGGATCCCCAAGGCCCACAAAGGCCACCTCTATAACACTGTCCGACTTTTCACTCCGTGTTTGGAATGCAGGCACTGCCACAGGGACCTGGTGAAAGGTAGGTGTGCAGTGACCTGGGTTGTAAAGGTTAAATGGGGATTTTAGTGTGTTCTGTGCTTGCAGTGTGATGTAAAAATACCTTACTTCTTTAGAATTGCTGCTATTTTAATCCTGAGGGCTCTTCTAAACTGTAGGAGTTTTTCATAACCTACTTCTCCTTGAATGGCATTAGGTACAGACTTCACAGTTTGGGAAACACCACACAGATGGTATGTGCAAGACAGTACTGGTGTGTCAGGCTGACTCATCTCATTATGAGTCAGAGAAAGCCACAATCAGGTTTAAGTAAAATAAGAAAAGTGGAAAAGATGTTTAGGCATAACGGGCAGCATATTTCCTTCTACTGCCTGACTTGGTTTTGCTTTTTTTCAAAAAGCCCACAGTACTGGAATGAGAGTTGTACCAAACTGCTAGAATCCATTGCCAGAGGATTCCTCCTCATGTCTTGTATATTTGCTATGAAAGAATCATAACTAAAGTCTGTGACTAACCTGAAGGGAAGAGTAGAATTACTTGTAAATCAGGCTCCGGCTTGAAACTAGGATGGCTGGGCACACTTTAACTTCTGCTTTCATGGTTTTCTGAACTGTGGGCTGGTCACAACAGCACCTAGAAGGTCTTGGGCATTGACTCTACTTAAGTGACTGCTTATAGGTGATCTGAGCTCTCCTCACTTGGATTTTTTCACTAGAAGGACAGATAACCACAGAAAAACAGGTAAACACAAACACCATACTCATCATATTTTTACACAGGAACAGTATTTGGAGATGGAATTCATGGTTTGTACTCTCTGGAGTATCCAGCTCCTGTTCCCCCATACCAGCACTAAATAAACTCCTTAATTCCTCCTGTACTGTTTCTTTTAATGAAATGAATCCTAATAGCTCTTAAAGCCATTGGTTTTCTTGGGTTTGTTGTAATTTCACATTTCCCTGCCCAAAGTAGAAACTCCATGTAATAAATGTAAGGGGGGGTGGGTATCTAAATTGGTTTCTTCTGCTGATGAATTATTTCTACTTACCCACTGGTGTAGTATTTAGGTGGAAAATTAAGACACTCTAACAGGATTCTGTTTCCCTTCTCAGGAGACATTCACTCGGTGGATTTACTCTTCAACCTGGATCGTGTTACGGCTCTGGAGCACTTACTCAAGTCTGTCTTGCTTTATTCCTTTGACACATCCATTCCCATTCCCTCTTCCATTACTTTCATATGCCATTTATCCATTAAGGAACATGATTTTTCCAGCCAAGTTTGTCCCAGCATTTCCCACTCTCTAGCTTTTAGCCTGCACTTTGGAGTTAGAAAACGCAAGTGGGTGGAGGTTGATGTGACTTCTTTCCTCCAGCCTCTAATTGCAACAAACAGGAGGAATATCCATATGGCTGTGAACTTCACTTGTCAGATGGGTGACCCACAAAGGAGCACAAAACTGGAAAATCTTGCTAATGTGACACTGGTTCCCCCTTCCCTTCTTCTGTATCTGAATGACACTAGTGAACAAGCTTATCACGGGTGGAACCTACTTAGGCACGGGAGGAAGAGCCCAGTGCGGGCCAGGCAAAGGAACAGCCCACTTGTGGATCCAATGGGTGACAAAGGAAAAGGGAATTCCCAGGGCAAAAGGGCCTCTCGACAGCGAAGGAATGAGAATCCGAAAGCAGCACCAGCAACTTCACCTTATAACTTGAGTGAATACTTCAAACAGTTTGTGTTCCCTCAAAATGAGTGTGAGCTTCACAACTTCCGCCTAAGCTTCAGCCAGCTAAAATGGGACAAATGGATCATCGCCCCGCACAGGTACAGCCCCCAGTACTGCCAGGGGGACTGTCCCCGGGCCATGGGGCACAGGTATGGCTCTCCTGTGCACACCATGGTGCAGAACCTCATCTATGAGAAGCTGGACCCCTCTGTCCCCAAGCCCTCCTGTGTCCCAGCCGAGTACAGCCCGCTTAGTGTCCTCACCATCGAGCCCGATGGCTCCATCGCCTACAAGGAGTATGAGGACATGATTGCCACCAAGTGCACCTGTCGGTAGTGGTGTGCTCTGGTTTTACTCCAGTTTTGGGTATTTATGCATTCTCAAAGTATCTGTAGCTATAATCCACTGAACAGCGTTGGTGTAACCTCATTGGGATTTAGCACAGAGTTAGAGGAGGTGTTTTCATCATAGCACTTATTTTTGTAGTCACTCAGCCTTTCTAGAATGTGCAATTAAATGTAAATAGTGTCTTTTTATTGGAATAATTATGCATTTAAAATATGGAAAATATTTCAACTATTAAATGTCTATTTTAAGCTGCTTTCTTATAGATTTAAAAAAAGAAAGAGAAATAAATGCCTATCACTCATCCTCTGACAACCAGTACCTTCTAGTCTGCCTCTCTACAGAAATCTTTTGTGTGGCATCTCCAGCAAATGTCTAGGAAGAAAAGAAAGTCTTTAATGTAAAAATTACTTCCTAAGTTGCATGTTCTTTTTCCCTATCAGATTCCAGCTCTTCCAAGCAAGAAGCCATAAATTTTCCTCAAAATTCTGTAGAGACACCTGGTTGTTTCTTGCTTTTGTTGCACTCTTTGGGCTTTCTCAAGAAAAAGGAGGGTAAGAATTTAAGGGCAGCTGTGGGGTAGCTCGTGAATACTTAAATCACTGAACTATTTCAGTAAGAAGTGGCACCAGCTGACAGGTGAGCTGTTAAAACCAGGGAGGCTTAATCTGGTTCAACAAGGAACTGCTGTCTTTGGGGTGAGGGCACAGGATTGTCCATGTGGAGCCACACTACCACTGGTTTCTAAACTATGAGGAAATGTTTAAATAGCTTAAAAAACCCATCAGGCTTTTAAAAGCCTTAAGTGAGCTTCTGTAAATGCTGTTTAATTGGTGTAGTATTCTGAAATGTGGGGCCACAGCCTCATTTCCTCTTGCAATGGAACTGTAGGTAACAGTGCCTCAATTCCAGATGCTTTCACACCAAATTTTTGCTATGACTATTTTCTCCTCTTAGACTTTTCTAGTTTTAAGAATTGTGTCAAAAAGGCTGTTTTCATGCAGGGCACCCAAACTAGGAGAGATTTAGTTGGGGTTCACACACAAATGTTCCAGCTTTTTGGTTTGTTTGGTTTTGGGGGTTGTTTTTTTTTTTTTTTTTTGTTAATTAAAGGCTGTGGAGCAGAACTGTCCTGTAAAATTCATTCAGAATAGCCTTTAAATTTGACTTGCTAAAAGCTACCCTTCTCCAGAGGGCTGGGAATTCAGCCTGGCAGGGAAGGGCTGTCCCTGAGGGGATGGTGTGTGGTGTTACATTGCTCTGGTGGTTCACCTGGTCACTGTGAACTGCTCAATGTCAGAGTGATGCCTCCCCAAATTCTGATCCCTTCAAACTCTGGGAATTTGGCTGCCAGGGGGAAAATTGAGTTATTTCTGATGGAGAAACCCGGGGTTTGAGTCAGTTGCAGGAAAGCAGCACCTCAGCAACGGGGTCAAGACCAAGAACTGCTCTCCAGGGAGGGTTTTGGGAGCTGCAGCACTTCTAGTTGGCAGGGATGCACATGTTGGTAATTCCACTAATATACTCCAATAATCCTAACAAATTCTGATAATATTCATTAATGTTGAAGATGTTTAATATATTCTAATACTTCTAATATCAAATATGTGTAATATTCTACTAAATCTAATATATTCCAATAACGTTGAAGATGTCTAACATATTCTGTGATATATATTCTAACAATTCTAATAGATGCTAATATTCGAATAATGTCTAAATATGTCTGATAATCCTAATATGTTCTAACAAGAAATCCAATTATGTGGAAACTGATTAATATATTCTAATAATGTGGAAGATAATGAATACATTATAATAATCCTAATATAATAATTATTCCAATGTTTAATATGTATTATATTCTAATGTCAAGATTATTGAAGATGTCTAATGCATTTTAATAATTCTAATAATTTCTATATCTAATATACTCTATTAATAATTCAAATATTATAGTCTAATAATTCTAATATAGTCTGATAATTTCAGTGATGAGGTTTATTAACATATTCTAGTAATTCTAATAATTAGTCCAGTAATGTGGAAGCGGTCTAATATATTATCATTCTAATATATTTTAACAATGTCAATAAGGTTGATAACAAATATAGTCTATTAATAATTCTAATAATATGAAATATATCTAATATAGTGTAATATTTCTAATATATTTGATTAATAATTCCAGTAGAATGGAACATGTTTAATGTGGTCTAACAATCATTTCAGAGATGTGAAAGCTGTCTCATATATTCTAATAATTCCCGCAGTGTTTACGTTCATTGCAGGTGCGCGTGCGGAGTATTTAACCTTTGAAAGCCTTTCCCACCCCAGTCTGCTCCCCACTCCCCCCTCGCTGCAGCATTAGGACACCACAGCGCCCTCAAGAAGTGTCCTTTACTCCGGACACTCTTTATTTTCGATGCTTCGAGCGCATTTTCCCGGCCCGGGGCGGTGCCTCCCTCAGGCCAGGGCGGGCCTGCCCCACACACACCCTACAACTGTCCTGCCCCACACACACCCTACAACTGTCCTGCCCCACACACACCCCACAGAGCTGCCCCACACACACACCCTGCCCCACACACACCCCACAACTGTCCTGCCCCACAAACGCACCCCACACACCCCCTGCCCCACACACACCCTACAACTGTCCTACCTCACACACACCCT
>JAWWEE010000025.1:17239299-17297047 GCA_035221455.1 Xenops minutus
CCGATCTCCGCCCTCAGTCCCCGCGCGGCCCCGGAAGGCCAAGCGGGCCCGGGGCTGTTCCGGGGCTGTTCCGGGGCGGGCCTAGCGCGGGGACACGGCGGGGACATTGCCGGGACAGCGCGGGGACAGCGCGGCCATGGGGAAGCACTTCGGGAACCTGGCCCGGGTGCGCCATGTCATCACGTACAGCCTGTCGCCCTTCGAGCAGCGCGCCGTGCCCAATGTGTTCTCGCACGGCGTGCCCAACGTGATGCGGCGCTTCAGCTCGCAGGTGCTCAAGGTCGTGCCCCGTGAGTACGGCGGGGTCCCGCCTGGTGTGCCCCTCGGCCGCGGGAGTGTGGGGGGACTGCGGGGGAGGCGGGTTTGTGGGGCGCTGTGCCTCGGCGCGGGAGGTCCGTGCCCCCATGTTGTGAATATCCCCTTGTTCCAGTGTCTCCATATTGTGAATATCCTCTTACTCCAGCGCCCCCATATTGTGAATATCCCCTTATTCCAGCGCCCCCATGTTGTGAATATCCCCTTATTCCAGTGTCCCCATATTGTGAATATCCTCTTATTCCAGTGTCCCTTAATTGCAGCATCCCCATATTGTGAATATCCCCTTTTTCCAGTGTCCCTTAATTGCAGCATCCCCATATTGTTAATATCCCCTTTTTCCAGTGTCTCTCAATTGCAGCATCCCCATGTTGTGAATATCCCCTTATTCCAGTGTCCCCTCCTTGCATTGGCAGCCCCCCGAGTGTCCCCTCATTGCAGTCTCCCCATATTGCAGTGTCCTGCCATTGCAGTGACCCCTCGATTTAGTGTCCCCTTGTTTGTGTCCCTTTATTGCAAGTGTGCCCTTATTCCAGTGTCCTGTCATTCTGGTGCCCCTTTATTGTGATTGTCCCCTTGTAGCAGTGTCCCCTCATTCCCATGTCCCCTGATTGTGCCTGTCCTCTCTCCCTCCCAGCCTTCGTGGTCGGATACCTCATTTATTCCTGGGGAACGCAGGAGTTCGAGCGGCTGAAGAGGAAGAACCCAGCTGACTATGAGCACGACCAGTGACCACGTGGCTCCAGAGCCTGTTCCAGCACTGTTATGGACCTGCTGTGCTTGTTCCTGTGGCCAGAGGGGATTAACAGGGAGATAAGTCTTGTCTAATAAATTGTAACTTTGACCCGTGACTTTGTGTGAAATCCGTGTCTTGAGCTGTTTGAGGTGAGGAGCATCAAATCCCTTGTCTGGTTCTCTCTGTACAGGTAGATAATCAGGCTGCAGTTCCATATGTTCGGATGTTTTTATTGTACAGCACTTCCAGCCTTTGTGATTCCTGTTTCTTTGAAATGTTCCTCAATCAGCAAGGGCTGATTTGAAATGAGAGTTCCTTGTTCTGTTTATTTTCCCATCACTGTCTGCTGTTTTTTCTCCAGCCTTGAGATCTGTGAAAAACAAACATTCCCCGATTTGGCATCGATTAAAGCTGAATGAGCTGGACAGTGGCTTGGGATTGGGGATGGACCCTGACCTCTCTTCATGGGAGCCACGGCCAGAAGATGAGGGGGAACAGGAACAGGCTGCACCAGGAGAGGTTTCATGTCCATGTAACAAAGGAATTTTTTCCAGTGAGAACAATCAGTCCCTGGAACACCTGGCCCTGGGGAGGATTTCAGGAGGTGACTGGACAGGGTGCCAGGTAACCTCATCTGGGCTCCCTTCCCACAAAAGGCTGGACTGGCTGATCTTTCAAGGTCCCTTCCAACCTGGGCTGTTCTCTGATCCTGTGATTCTAATTACCTAGTTATATTAATGTTAATTGGGTGATTAACTACACTCTGATACCTGGTTATTAATGGGCTGCCTTAGAACTTTCTTGAAATCTACTGGAAGAAACTCAACTGATTAATGCCTGAAGATGATTAAAAAGCAGCTGCTAGTAGTGAAGTCACTTAAATAGGTGAGAAATTCACCCTATGGCCCTGAGGATAGAAACAAGCTCCACTGTTTGAAGTTCAGGACACTTGGCTGGTTCCTTTATCCTAATTTTTTTCCTTGTAGTGTTCCGCTGACTGCCTCAAGCTCCCGCCCTACACAGAGCAACACGTTGGTCTCCCTGCTGTGCTATTCCTGTAGCTGTACTGGGAGTTTATCTTATCTGCAGGGCAGCAGTGACGTTTCTCTGTGTGCTCAGGGCTAGGAGACAAAGATGCTCAGGCTCTCACTTCAGGAAGTTGGTGGGATGTGGTTTTAATAGGGCAGTGCTTGAGTATGTGGGGACTCAGCTCAGTTTCTTGTGTTTCCTCGAAGCATAACCTGAGGTTGGCATAAACTGCAGGAAGACCAGGCAGCCAGTGCTGCAAGTTATGCCAAAAATATTCAGTACTTAAATTTATCTGCATTTTGGTTCACTGGTGTTTTCTAGGTAGCTTAAGCAAGCAGGGAGCAACAATTGGCTGGTTGTGACAGCTGACAGAGATGTCTAGAGGTGTATTTATAGAATCATAGAATAGCCTGGGTTGGAGGGGACCTTAAAGCTCATCTCATTCCAACCCCCTGCCATGGGCAGGGACACCTTCCCCTACCCCAGGTTGCTCCAAGCCCTGTCCAATCTGGCCTTGGACACTTCCAGGGATGGGGCAGCCACAGCTTCTCTGGACAACCTGTGCCAGGGCCCCGCCACCCTCACAGGGAAGAATTTTTTCCTAACATCCAGTGTAATCCTGCCCTGTCAGTTTGAAGCCGTTCCCCCTTGTCCCTTTACTCTCTGCATAAAATGTCCCTTTCCCTCCTATTTACAAGCCCCCTTAAAGCACTGGAGAGGAGATATTTCATTCAGAACTTTCTGTCCTGCTTACGGAGCAGAGAGTCCCCAGAGCAGCTGCTGGGTGGCCTCAGTGACAGCCCCTGGGAAGTTCTGTGTTGGCAGCTCAGTAAGTGCTTGGTTTTCACTGCATTTTGTCTCCCAGCTCTGCTGAAGGCCAGCGCTCCCCAGGGCTCTCACGAGGTCCCTGCCCTGCTCACAGACAGCTGAACTGTGTCTGGACTGGGTGCCAGACTAATGTAAACGGGGGCACTGGCACTGCGGCCAAGGGCCGGCCCTGGGGCAGTGGCAGGGTCAGCCCAGAGCTGCAGGCCAGGCCTCTGTACCTGCTGCTCCTCTGCCTGTTGCTACCCTGCCCAGCTATCCTGTAAACCCTTCAAGCCAACCTCCCTCTCAGATGCAGGGCCTGTTCCCTGCTGGGATGGTTCCCCCTGGACCCGTGGCATTGGCAGTTCAACCCAAGGGTGTTTCAGAGTGAATGAAGTGCTCAAAAATGTTTCAGTCATTAGTTTATTTTTGTTCTCCCTTTGATAATCATTAGAGTGGCAACAGAGCAACATCTCTCTTCTCCCATCTCTGCTGTGGGTTCTTACCAGCCTCCAGGACTTGCAGGCATGGAAACAACTGGCTCAATTTTGTCCTTTTATCCCCAGCTTCTTACACAGTTTGCTGCCTGACAGGTACGTGCTGATGCTATTAGTGACCCAGAAGGACACACAGCAATTCTGATGGATAAGTACAAAGTACCAGCCTTACCCAGCCAAAAGAGTTGAGACATGATGACTTACAGAGGGGTCTGCTGTGGTTCCAAATCCTGTGCTCCATGGATGATCTGCTGCTGCCTTGTTCTCCTTTCTTAGTTCTGTGTTAGTGCCTAGTGGAAATAGCAGAAATTATTACTCGGATGAATGTAAAGGAAGGATTTCATGGGAAAAATAATTGAGAATTCCCAGCCAAATGTAAAAGACACTTTTAAGTTCAGCTTCTTGACGTGCCATGATTTACTGTCCTATTTCCTTCCTGTCCTAAGATTCAGGAAGGTGAAATAATGAAAAATTTTGCTTCCTCCTCCCAGAGAAGCGAGACAAATAGGGCAGAGGAAGGAGTGTAAGAACCACCCTAGGAAAGGAAGAGATAATCCAATAGTGGATTGTAGACAGTATGCTGGTTTTAAATTAAAAAAAGGGGGTTAAAATTATTGATTTATAGAAAACTTGGAAAGTTTTTTATTTAATCCCAGTGAAATTTGGGCTAAGGAGTAATCATCTGACAACATGGCATTATCTTAATCTAAGTCACTTGCCCTCCACGCTGGCACTTGTGCCTTCATGTTAAGCAATCAGAGAAATAGAGCCTGTGACATCGAGGTTCTGTATTTACAATTTAGCTAAAAGATAGTTCACTATTTTATGTAGTATCTTCCTACTTGAAATAATTTAAAACATAATGTGTTCCAAAACTCATACATACTGACACAATTAAGTTGGAATTCTCTTTAGGTCGCCCTGCAGTCTCAAATATTTTGACCTGATGAATTCAGGGACATGGGGCAGATGTGGGAGCCAGACAGAACCACACACTGGTTTAGGTTGGAGGGGACCTTAAACCTCATCCAGGTCCACCCCCAGCCATAGGCAGGGACACCTTCCACTAGCCCAGCTTGCTCCAAGCCCCATCCAAGATACACAAGCTTGCACAGATGAGGAGACACCAACATTGGGACAAGTGGGAGAATTGTGTAAACAGAAGATGACAGAAGAGATGAGAGGTAAAAGCTCTGCTCAAACATTCTTCCCTGCTGCTGCAATCTCAGTCCACAGTGGAAAAAATTGAGATTCCTCTTAATGACAAACAGCCCATCCACATCCATGGGAGCTGCTGGCACTGTTTGGAAGCCTGAGGGGTGAGTGAGATGGCACAAGAGACAGCTCATCTAAGGAAACCACAGTCCTGCCACATGGAGCACATCAGCTACAAACAATCCTTGAGCAGCCTCTTCCACTATCTATCCAGAGATGCTTATCTTTGATGACACCTTAGGATTCCAGGGGGAAGAGCTCTAGGAGTTATTGTACGTTTCACAGTCCCAAACCCATCTGAGAAGTGTTACACCTGCTTTTTGAGCACCATGGGCCTGCAAAGGGAGGCTAAGCAATTTCCTTACAGTTATTTCATGTACCAGCAGTGAGAAGCAGAATCAAAAGCACAATCCTCTGCTCCAAATAAGCTTGGTAAGACAACACTTACCCCTGGCTGGCAAACTCAGAGCTGCACGTGCTGTGAGCGGCACAGAAGTTAAATAAGGTTATGGCTTTTGATCTTGACCATAATAATTTAGGCCAACCCCCCCTTTTGCTTGCAAATAGACCATGGAGTTCTGGTAACAGTTTAGGTGGGCTTTAAAAAAAGGAACAGTTGGCACAACAGGTAAGGTGACCAGACAAAGTACAAGTGGAAAGGGAGTAAATCATTAGCTCAAGAGACAGGCCTTGAACCAGATCACTTCAGCAGATGTAGACTTAGCAATTCCCTCTTGCTCCAAACTGAACTTTGTTCCTGTAATAACTGGCAGCTGATGCAATGATAAGAGAATGAAGTCTATAAAAATCTAGCTGAGAGCCTGGGAAGTTCTGACTGGAGCTCTTCCTGCCTCTTCCGCCCACGGCTGGTCAAAGCGACAGCTCACGCTGGGAAGATGCACTGGTGGAAAATCATGGCAGTCCTTTTGCTCTGCTCACTGCTGCTCAGCCAGGTAAATAGAGACAACTACTGAAAAATAACTATTGAAATAATTAGAAATGAACTATTTAAAGCGCTAATTCAAATGGACATGTTAATGAAAGCTGTTGTGATTTGGATGGAGAACTGGCAGGAGCTAGATGTGACTGACAGTAGAGCTTTTTTTAGAGGATTCAATGTCATAAAAATGCAGAGTAACTAATGAATACTGAGCTACTCTGAGCCTTAACTCAGCAAGTGATTCTGCCTTCCCTCCCAAGGAGATTAAAAAACATTGTTAAGTTTGGTACTTTGTTCTTCGGGGTTGGGCTACAAGCAATACCTTAACAGAGCGCACTACAATCTGAAAACCAAACATTTCAAGTGCTTCCCTTAAGATGACTGACCTCAGCATCAGAGCAAGCAGCTGCAGCTGCCCCCGTGCTGACAGTCACCCCTGCTCTGTTCCAGACACACGGCATGTCCCTGCCCCAGCCCCGGGTGCCCCGGCAGCGGCGGATGACGCCCTTCTGGAGAGGAGTGTCCCTGAGACCCATCGGAGCCTCCTGCAGGGACAACAGCGAGTGCATCACCATGCTCTGCAGGTAACTCAGCCTGGGCAAGGCAACCCTTCATGTTCTGTGATGTAAAGGAAGTTCCCACTTAGTCTCATCCAAACGGGATCCAGAGTTCATAAAAAGAAGATACCAGGAACAGGGATGAGGCAATGGACTGAGACTCTTTTGTAGGCACTGCAAACAGAGCAGAGTCCAAGTAAGATTGCCAGACTTAGTCCTTTCACTGCAACCCCAAATAACCTGGCTTTGCAAAAAAGGAACAGAGGACTCCAGACAGTTTTTAGGTAATCACAGACCTTAAAATTAATCCTTCCTGAAGGCAATGCTGTTGTCTTTAAAGCATGCATTAATTAAAAGCAAAAAGAAGCATGTATTAATATCTTCCTCTAAATTAACTACTTTAAGGTGCTTACTAAGCTCATAGTTTAAAAGACAACTACAATATCAAATGCTATTTAGTTCTCATGAACACTAGATGTGAGAAAATTTTCCAACTATATATAGTTAAATATATAGTTAACTTGATTAGTTAGAATTCCTACTTAGTGACTGAAAGGTGATTTTGTGTGGCACCTGCTGTACAAATGTACCAGAAATCAGAGACAGGGTAGAACACAGCCATTTTCTACTATATGTAAATAGCAGAAATGATTATTATTATTACTATTATTAATAAATATAAACAAGATTATTTCACACTGTATTGTAAATAAATAGGATAGATAAGTAAATAGGACAGGGTGTTCAGGCTACTATGCTGTGTTTGAAATGAATCATTGGGTTCTGATTCCCAGAGCTGAGCTGGAACAGCTCAGGAAAGCACAGACAGAACAGGACCCTGTGGACAGGACTGCAGTTCTGTACCATTTCTGCACAGCATCTGAGCATATGGCCTGGAAAACACACATTCTGGAGTTATTATATAAAGAAAGAACAGAAAATGAATCAAGACAAACTGAGTAGAGTCAGAGGTGAATACATTGAATACAGAGCTACCTGAGCTGACTCCAGCACTGCTGGCACACCTGGGCACGAGGAGCACTGCCAAGGACATACCTGGGATACAGTCTGAGCCCAGCTCAGTGGCAGTCCCAGCTCTCAGTGCCTCACGATGGTTTTTCTTCCAGGAAGAACCGCTGCCTCCTCACCACGGCCTCGGCGTGAGCTCACGATGACAGCACCCCTCACTGTTACTGCTGACAATGCTCCACACACTTGGGACATATTTATTGACTGCTCAGAAGCTGGACAGTGACTCAAGCAATCAGTGTATTTAATATTTCTGTCACATGTGCTGATAAAAGGACTACAAAGAGCTCAAGACCATCTCCTCCCATGGCTGTGCTCTGTGCCTCAGGATACCTCTGGCCAAGCTCAATAAAAGGGCTCTGCATCTCCTGCTCGTTTGGGGTTTTTTGTAATGGTTCCTATTATTTATTTGAAAGTGTGAATTAAAATATATGTTCAGCAAACCACCTTGGTTTTCCTTGTATCCTGTGAGCAGAGTGGACGGTGAGTGCAGAGCTGGTGCTGAAATCCAGCTGGACTCTAGGCATTTATCCTTCCACCTGGCAGGAGCTCAAAGTAGATCAGGCTCCATCTCCTCAGTCCGACAGCTGAACTCTTATCAGTCCTCAGATAAAGGCCTGTTAGAAAGAGGGAGCCAAACTGATAATACTGCTAGCAATTTCCATATCCCAAATATATCCAGTGATAACTGGAAAACTGTTTACTTTTAATTACTTCTAATCAAATTTACTTCAATATGTGTCCTAGACTGAGTTTTGCCACTGACCTTATCTCCTATTTTAAAATAAACTTCATCAAAATGCTGTTTTGAGCTGCTGGTTGTTAATTCAGAGGGCTGAAACACAAAACAAAGCATTTTGGATTAAGTAACAACACACTGGACACTGCTCTCCTTTTGTTACACAGAGCACTAGGACCAAACAAAGAGAATTCTGCCTAAAAATGCACTTCCAGGGAGGAGAACACCCACAAAACAGATACGAGCACAGGGGATTGGAAGTTTAATACAGAAAATCTATTTGATATTTATTAAACTTAGTTTCTCCAGTTACAGTTTTGCATTGTACAAAGCATTTTAATGACACAGTAGTTAAAAAGATCTTTACAAATTGAAATGTGATACCCTTTTCTCCAAATATTTTAATTGCCATAAATTTGTTTAAAAATACACATTAAACGCATGTTTCAGACACTAAACTTTCTATAATCTCAATACCACAAAATACATAGAATATACTATACAGATGTGGAAAAAATCTAGTTAGTATATAATACTTTGCTCACCATTAACAGCTTTATTACGTGAAATGCACATACTGACTTAGAAATCCTAATTTTGAGCCCCAAAGTACCCTTTGAAATTTCAAATGTATTGCAACAAATAAAATCACAGTTTGTTTATTTTTTTCAGGTTTTGGTTGAAGACAGATGCCCAAATCTTTTGATAGAAAACAAAATGTAACACATGGACTTGTCATGTACAAAGCATAAAACAGAGACATCCCATTAGTTACTAACAGTACCTTTTCTGTAGGATTAATCAGGGCTTCATTTATAAGTGACAGATTAAAAGTTACCTTCCCCCCCAGCCCTCCCCCAAAAGAAAAACCCCTTCTTCACCAAATAATAATTTCAAATAAGATAAAGGATTTTTAATAAATATATAAGCACTTTATCCTCCATATACAAAATTTTTTTAAAACAATTTTTAAAAGGGGGACCAGATACAAATGTCAGGAACTGTGCTTGAAGAGTCATTCCTGGTCCTTAGAGTTGAGTTTGGGATGTGGAATGCCAAGGCAGCCCCGAGGAGCTGCTGCAGCAGCACTGTGCCCCCAGCTCCACCACAGGAGGGTTGCATATAAAACTGAAGACAGGGAACACTGCGTTCCCATTTTCCTATATCGGCTGGATCCTATATCACCAGGAATGGGCACATTTCCATGAAGTTTCCAGGTGAAACAGAACAGGTGAAGCATGGACATACAGACAGCCCAGCTTATTCCATGCTGCAGCACAGCAGCTGGAATTGCTCAGACAGTGGCTCAAGAGACACTCGGCTGAGCCGGCGGCTCTGGAGGGTCTGAGGGGAGCCCAGCAATGCCATACTCCCCCTGAGAACAGTTCCTAATGGCACAGGTGCCTCTTCCTTCCTGGCCACCCCCTCCCAGCTGGCACCCCAGACCGAGTCCTCAAACAGTATTGGAGCTGAACACACCACAATTCCTCCCGACAACTTTCCTGCTTGGGAAACCCTCTCCTGGAATAGCTCTGGCTCTGTGTGAGTTGGCAAGCAAAAGCTCTGGCTCCTCTCTGAACTTTAAGATGTCTGGCACTAACTTTGTTGCTTGGAAACACGGGGTTTTCCGTAACACTGACACATCAGAAAGAGAAATTTAAACCCTGACCAAAGGATTTGTCGGAAAGGTAAGAATTTGGAAGTTGTTTACTCCCCAATGGGTAATTCAAACTTGACTTGCTCAGGCCCTCGTGGATCTGCCTCAATACAAACACTGCAGTGACAGCAAAGATCTGTTCAGAAAATGACATTAAATACAGCAAAGGTAGTTTCTCTCTCTTTCCAGCAGTTTGCCATCTGGGCAAACTCCGTAATTCTCTGCCTACGGCTTTATTTTACTTGCCCCAGGCAAGTGCTACATCATTCCCATAAATTCTGACTCTCTGCGTGTAGGGGCCATTCATAAATACATTTCAGGGCATTTTTTGTTACCACAGCAATCAAGCCTCAGCAATCTAAAGGAATATACATTGCACTCCTGGATAATATGCAATATTTATCACCAATAAGATGGTGACTCAGCACTCAATAAATAATATATCAATATAGTCAGTTGCACCATAATCTAAAAACAAGTATAACATATACTTTGGACAGACTGAGTCATATATATATACATATATATTAAAAGACACATACAATACAAATTGCATACTGCCATCGAAAGCCAAGGAGAGCCTTCCGCCCGCTCTGCTTTATGGCTACAAGATTCAAATCAAAACAAAACTCTCGGGCTGGTTTACTCTGGTGTCCTGAAGATTCGTTTGGAATTAGAAATGGTTGCACCTTATCACCTGGAACCTGCAAGTCTGAGAGCAAAGTCAAACAGCTGAGCAAGCCTAGTCTGATTGAGCCAGTCTTAAGATTCACCAACTGGGACCGCGATCAGCAAGGGAATTAAAACTACGGTGTTGATATGTATTAATACACAGCTGCCCAGGGAACCATTTGGGAAGCCAGGAGCTGGGGAGTCCCTCCTTAGCCACCACTGTGATGGGTGTTGGTGCTGCAGTGACCTGCACTCCCACTGTGGTGCTGGAGGTGCAGGACAGGGACAGACCCTCCCCTGCACGTGAGCAGAGGGATGGAAACCTAGGACATACTTGCATTCTTTTTTTTTGGCTACGAAATCTGACAAAGAACAATAACTTTCTTCTTGGAAACAATGGCAAAGCCCAAATTAAGATATGCTTTTGGAACCGTGAAAGTTAAACTGATCTGTTTGCAACAGCCCCAGATGTACAAGCCACTTCGGATCAATAACCAAGCCCACTGCGGATCCCCTGCACCTGGGACAGCACTCCAGAGGATATTCCACCACAGAGCACACCATTCAGCTGGGACACTTCCAACCAGCTCAGGTCCACATTTTGTCATGATGCAAAAAGCCTTCTGCTCGTTTGAAGACTATTTCTAAGATCCACAGATCTGGGGATAAGCGATGCACTTTAAAGAGACCAATTTAGCGCGACACCAAAAGGTATTTGTGGGACTCTAGTTAAGGAAAAAAAATTCCCAGAGATGAGACCATTCCTGCTGAGAGCAATGGTGACTGTGCACAAAGGAGCAAGCCAAGAACAGCCATGCTGGCTAGTGCAGCACTACACACAAAACCAACCATGAATGTAACTTCTACAAAGGTATTTCTACAACGTCAGAGGTGTGCGAGGCACTTCAGAGTAGGAAAGGAAACACAGCTGACAGTGTCCCATGCCCACGATGGGGAGTTTGAGGGTACAGAGTTCTGTCTCCAACAGCAAAGACTAACAGAAACGTGACCTTGCACAGTGATTCCATAAAAAGGATGCTCCAACAGACCTGAAGAGTCGATTCAGCGACCAGGGAAAACCACAGGTCTGTTACTCAATGTATCAATCCGGACGTAGCAAAGCTTTTCTGGAAGTACAAAACACGCTGGGACGCAAAGGAAGCTCTACGAATATGCAGCTACCTTGTAGTAGGTTACTAATTTGCAAAACTTCTAAACTCTTAAAGCCCATAGGACATACTGCAGTACTAAGGAGCGTAGAATTCTATTCCTTCTCTCGAGGTTGCCGTGATTTTGGCACTTAACTACACCTACACAAAAAATTTAGTGCAATAATTTTCCTGAACATGCACGTTCATATCTGGTACAGAATAAAGGGTTCAATGGGAGAGAAAACAAAGCAGCATTCCACAATCTCACTCCAAAGGATTCAGAGTTGGACTCTTGGAAAGGAGACCACCGCGATGAGTCAGTTTACGTGACAGACACTGGGACTTGGAAAAAGGAAATGGAATTTTACCCAAGTACTGCAGAAGACCACTGCATACAGTATACCTGGTCCTGCTGTAAAACATCTTGTAAACAGTTCATAAAATCTTCATCTAAAAGTAAGGCATAAGGCACACCAGACATGTTGGGGGCACTAAGCAATACTGAAAGCAGTAGCATTTGAAACCTTTTACTCAGACAAGCACCTCATGTGAAAGGTACTTTGGTTTGCACTCTGAGAGCAGCCAACTGCAACTCCAGAACCACTTGTGTTGCACCGAGTGAATGTTACGCTCCATCAAATGTTAACGGGACCTTCATCACCACGGGGCAAAGCCAAGTTTTAGATCCAATCTGCACCAGAAGAGTCGTTTCCCTGCAGGAGCAGGGGAGCTCCCACCCCACGGTGGCTGCAGCGCTGCAGCCTGTAGTGTCCATCACCCAGCAGACCCTAAGAAGACAAAATGGACCTCGAGTTCTACCAAAGATTCCTGGTTTCTCAGTCAATGGAAAAGATGCAAATGACAGTTCTGGAAGGTAACCACTGTTGGGTTTTTAACCACAAAGTTCACCCATTTTGTAAATGTCAAAAAGTGACAAGCACGGAAACGAAAGGTATTTTTAAATGAAGAGATGCAAAAAAGCACAAGATTGTCCTTTTCCAAAGCCTTTCCTGTTTGCATCGCACCCATCAGACTGAAGGTCATTCCTACACCATTACTTGGATGTTACATTAAATGCAAATTACTGTAATGTTTTGTGATTGCTATAGTGTTAATCGATGGCTTGAAACTGCCTTGAAAACAATCCAAGTCAGATCCAGCTAAATATTTCTCCATATAAATTTCTTTATAATTCATTTAAATGAAGTATCTCAATACGTAGAAGAATATCTGGAACTTTTCTATTTAGTACAAATTCTGCAATAATAAATCTGTAGTTGTCATTTATTAGTTGACTCATAGGCATTAGGCATGAGAAGTATGGTGTTCCTACACGTTAGAACCTATCAATCCTAGTTCCTTTTACAGGCTCTATCACCACAAGACATTACAGAGTAACAAAGCTCACAAAGTACTTAAATAAAGTGTCTAGGTTTAATTTCTAAGTACTCAAAAGGGAAAATTTAGGGAAGAAATAGCTAAAACCAGCCCCAAATGGGGCTTTTCAAAATTAAAATTACAAAAATTAAAATAAATAGGACTTAAACTGACTATTTGTGTATTGTGACTGGAATTCCAATGATCAATTCATGACAGATCAGCAAAACTACAACTTTTATGTAGCAAATTTTAAAATATTTAAATAACTTAAACCGGGAATACTGAAGAAGTCCATGAACCAGCTGACTTGGGGTTAAACACAAAACACAAATGAGGATGGGAGACATGGGAAAGCATTCCTTGCTCTTAGTGTCAACTAAGCAATGTGTTATGGCAGTCTTCCTTATTGACATGACACAGTGTTGTGGAGAGAAATCAGAGGCAGCGAGAAAAATGGGTTTGATTTTGGGTTCCTTCAGTTCCAGCCTCACTTGGCATCGAGGCGCAGCCAGTGCAGGCCCTGCCGGGTGTAACGCACCAGCTCGGTCATGATGCTCGTGTTAAAAACCAGAGGGCCCATAACTTTATCCAGTTCAGCAAAGAACTCTAAAACAACAGAAACACGAGTTAAAGAGGCACATGTCGGGATATGGGAAATAAGACACCCAACCCCCCGTATTTTCAGCATGGAGCTTTTGGGTTAGGAAGAACAGCAGCGATGAGAGATGGCTGAAGGGTGGAAGAGTAAAGGAAAAAAGGTCTTTCCTAATAAATTTCTTTACTCTTTTTTGCAGAAGACTGGTTGGAAATAATTAAACTATTGCCAAATTTCCTTGGCTTCCCCCCTCAAACGTGTATTTCACTCTAGAATTCAGGAAGGGAAATACACCAAGTTCCTCTTCCTACACTGAACGTTTTACAGGAAATGCAACTAAGACTTTTATGTTACATCTCCAACACTGCTTTGACAACCACAACACCCAGCTCAGGTTATCCCTGTGATCCAAGGTGTAACTTTGCACCTTGTTTTGCAAAGGACCTGGTTCAGCATCCTGTGCACCATTAACTGCCCATCCAAAACTAGAAGCCAGTGAGTGTTTGTACCCTCTGGAAACCTGAAGTTACAAAGCACCTGTGCCAGCCCTTACCTTTCTGTTCTCTCGACAGCTGTTCTGCTTGTTCCCAAATTTCAGTGGCATAGAGGAAGTTGGACGTGACCTGGACGTAGCTGGCAGCCATCTGATGGATCCTCTGCGGGATCGTCACCGAGGACCCGCTCCCTGAAGGATTGGCTGCCCCAGAAGAGTAATTTCCTGAATTCCCTGGAGACAGCTTTGGAGAGACTGGAGACGGCATCCCGACAGGTTTGCTGCTCACCCAAAGGAAAGATTAAATTGGAGATGCATAAATACAGGAAACTTTAAATACACCACGCTGTGAGACCTCTCTGCCCACGCTCAGGGGGTGGGATGATCAAACCCTCCCATTTTACACACCAAATTAAATGCTTGAGGTGGTAACTGCTGAGGATCCTCCAGCTCTTATTTTAGCTTACAAAACCTAATTACCACACCTCATCATCTCTTAATTCAATAAAATCTTTAAGTTCACTGTTTAAATAACGTGAAGTTTAAAGCATGAAAAAATTACAGCTACCTGGTAACCACAGTCCCATAATACTACATTATATAATATTATTGCAGATAACAGAATGGACATCTGAAATGACCTCCTGAAACTCATTGAATAATTTACCAAAGGTCCATTTTTGGATTTAAAAGAACAGAAGTAAATTGCTACGCTGCAAGTACCTGTAACCATATGGGCTTGTAGCATGAATAAAACTCTTGTTTTGGGGAGGGAAAGCACTCAAACAACAAAACTCACTGAGGTAAGTAACTTGTGGGTTAGTGACCCTTTTTTTGCCTGACAAACCCTACAGAGCATCATCACCAATGGCAGCCTCCCTTCACAGAATAATTACACAAAAAACGAATCACAATCCACACCCTTAAAACTATTACCCCAAAAGCTGCTCTCTGAGCACCTCAGGCACACCAGCTAATGTGGAAAATGTGCTGTAAGCAGAGAAATACAGGTAACAGTTTTTCTACTCACCTTCCCATACCAGGTGATGGTGCTTGAGAATTATTGTAGCAATTCTATTTGGAGAGAAAGACATATGTCACCTGGTTTATGTTTATACTTTACCTAATTACATTTTACCTAGTTATTTACTTGGTTATTTTTGACCAAATTAATTTTTGTAGTTTTTCTTTTAAGCAACATTCTCAGTAATATCACAGTAAACTGAAATTTGGGAAAAGATCCTTTTTTACTGATGACTAAGACATAAATTAAGGGATTATTTTAGCAACACAAAGAAGGATTGGAGTGGTCTTCTGCTCTAACCATTAGATCCCATTATCCCTTATGGGAACATTTTTATATTTTCAGCCTGTTAATAGAAAGAAATCTGTTACTACTGGCATTGAACAACTGAGGATCTCCCAAATCTGAGAAGTCTGGCATATGACAAGCCTGTTTGCTCTCAGCATTGACAGCTGGAATTTCAGAGGAACCCAGTGACATCTGCTGCCCATCCCCAAGTGTTCCTTTGAAAAATCTCTGCCCAGCTGAAGGACTGACTAACATTACAGAGGTATCACAACTAGTTTTCTCATCTGCAACATCTTGATTCAAATAAACTCATCCAAAGGACACATCCCTTGATCCCCTTTCCCTGACAGCACTTTTAAATGAGGTGCACAGGAATTCAGATAAACTCCTGGGGAATTTACCTAAACTCAGCAATCACCCCACTGCAAACAACCTTCTTCTTGAAGCATACTAAATTTATTAAGGACAAAATCCAGATCAAATAATAGAGCTGTCATGCCAGGACCAGCAGGGTTATGACATCCAAGCTGTCTCTGCTCATCTTTAAGCTACTCAATTTTAATATACTTTCAAGGTTCAGCTCTAAATAGGTGTATTTCAAGTTCACATGTAGCAGTCTGAAAACTGGATCTAGGAATTTTAGGTGACGTAGAGCTTTAGTATAATTTGGTTTTAATATTCTAAGAAAATACAGATGGAATTACCTTCAGATGTTCGGTCAGAGTTTTTGAGTATTTCAATGCACTTTCCTTTTTCAGTTTGAAAAGCCTCAGGTACAGCAGAGCTTGGCACCGAAGGCTGATCAAAGACAGGACAAGAAACAGTCAAAGGTTTATCACAACTCAGTGAATTTCAAAAATCTAATAGCTGTATTTTTAGTTTTCTCTACCAGCTCAACCAAAAATCCACAACCGTCTTTAATTCTCAAGGAAACTGAAACAGCTGAAACTTTAACTTTCAGTGATCCTGCTGATATAATGAGCTTGGGAGACAACACAAAGTGACTTTCTAGACAAGGGTTTGCTCTATTTTTCACCTGTGTCAGGACATCCTGAGCACTGTGCCGTGGCCTCCCCTTTCCCTTCCCCCTGAACCAAGGGGTTCTGGTCCTCCACACCTACTGCAGCCATTCCATTAAAACCTATGGGGCTACTGACACTTCTTGCACCCACTCCAAATGGTGACTTGTCTCTGCAAGTGCACAGGATGGACCCCCATCCCTTCTCCTGCTACTCAATGTTTCAAAGACTTGATCCCCATCAACATCCCCTCTTGCCCGCATTTACAGCAATCAAATATACAGCATTAATCTTTATGTACAGCCGAGTGAAAACCTCCTGTATTTGGCTCAGAAAGACCCAAGAGCTCAGTGTAACACAGCACTTCATGCAGATAAAACATGTGAAAGCCATCAGTGCACTGTATGAAGCTCAGAACACACGTACCAAAGCACTGCCAGCCTTTTGTCCGCAGCCGTCGCATCCGGCGCCAAGTAATTCTTCAGTTTCATAGTGTATCTGCAAACAAGGCATCAAGTGAACCACAAAATTATAATTACAGTTTAATTTATCAATCACAAAACACTGATGGCTCTTATGAATTTCTGATTTCAGCTGTCTTCACTTTCAGGAACCTCTCTCAGACTCTGAACAACACACTGATGGGGCAGGAACTGGAATTATTTTGCTTCTCATTGTAGGGACAATTGAAGAGCCTTAGCAGAAACCATCTTGACCTTCATGGAAACACTTTAAACCTCAGCAACTGGAACGAACTGGTCAGTGATCCAGTTTAAGTGGAGAATGACAACAGATCTCAAAAGTCGGTGGCCAAGCCTCAGTCCATGTGGCAGCTCTTACTGCCAAACCCCTTCCCACCCACTTGCCTTTGCATGTGCTTTGCAATGCTTACTTGATTAATTCCACAGTTTCTGAATACATAGGGAACGGGGACTTGGATTCCTGAGCATTTTTCTCCAATGCATTCCCACACTCAATGAAGGACACGACAGCATCCAGGTAGTACACGGCCTTCTCGAACCTGTCTGACTGCGGAGAGCGGAGAGACACTTTTAGGAACAAAAAGCAGAGGGAAGTACAGGAAAGTTCCAGTAGAGAAGAGCAGCAAAGTGGCAAAGGCAGCAAACCAATCCCAGGATAACGTGGAAACACTGGGTGATATTGGAGGTTCACTTACCAAAGCATCTGCATTGTGTTTCAACTTCTTTGCTTCCTGCAAATAATGATCAGCTGAGTAAGTCCTGCAAGAGAGGACACAGATTGAGAGACTCAGTCCCACCCATATTTCATGGCCTTTTATTACTGAAGCTTCTTAGTATTGCCAAATTTCAGGTTTTTTTCTGTCCCTAACTCGAGCAACGCTATGATAAAACCATTAAAATAGTTTCAAGTTAGTTCTCTGGTTTAAGGTAATTCAAACATATTTCAAGTACATTGATTACCACACATGAATTGGTTCAATTTACTGCATTTGGTAGCCAAGCAAACCAAACTTTTGACCAACACCAGAGGCAGGGGAAGGAAAAAACCACAAAATCTGAGGACAAATTAAACCAGTACCTCCAGGACTTACATTAGTAAGGATGTGAAATATATAAAATTATGACATAAATCAAGACGCATTCAGGTGTTAATTGCCTTTGCTTTGCCACCTCAGACAATCAATGCTAAATGATTTTCTCAACTAGATGAGGACAAGGAATCATAAAAGTGTAATGATACATTTCAATATATTAACATATTACCTACAAGTTGATTAAAGTTTGCCATAAATTATCCCATCCATCCTATCTTAGTTGTCAAAGAATTAAAGATATTTGAAATGAACATTTTTACCAGTCCACTTACAGGAAATTGATGCCATTACAAAGACAACAGTTAATATTAAAAAGATTAGGTAACAGTAAAATTATTTCCATCAGTTCCAATCCCAAGAAATCCTAAAATGGCTCTGTTATAACATGTCACAATTGCTGCTTCTTGAAGTGGGCTCTCCTTATGCTTTCTATACTTCCATACAAATTCAGGTTTTAACTTTTCCATAAGTTTGATCTTATCTCAGTTTCTTGGCTCTACTTTCTCTTGGGATAATAACAAAATTTCCACATACTATTTTGTCCTAAATGACTGTTCATGTACTCTAATCTTCAAATTTGCTCAACTTTTTTTTTTTTTATTCATGAAGAGCTTTCAACCAGAAAGTTACTTTAGTATTTAGTCCAAACAATTTTATCTGTAGAGTACATTTAAAGAAGTGCTTTCAGAGCAAACCTTGTGCTGAGATCTGAATTGGCTGAAGTGAAACTTGAAGACTGCACAAGATGGTAAAAGATTTATTTTCTCTTCAAGGTATTTTCTTTGACAAAGAGCTTTCATGTAAGATCTTTTGTGAAGCAAAATGATACCTCTTCTCCGTGGGGAGCTGGCTGCCCCTGATATCTGCAGCCACAGAGAGGGAAAGGCAATTTTCTGTTCTTACCTATCATCAAAAACAAGCTTTGCTCTCCTCGACTTTGCACTTTCCGTAGCCTGAGCAGAGGCAGGAGGGCAGCTGGAGGAATTGTTCACAATCTTTTCCTGAAAGGGAAATCGATGGTAAATAACACATTTAAGCAACAGTTACATTTTCTCTGCCTTCAAGAAAAGCATTTGTTGTATAAATTTCTCCCACGACTTCACACATTTTATGCTACAAGTACAGCCTGCAGCTGCCTGAGCTGCCACTGAGCACAGGGAATAGTCAGCTTCCAGGAGGCTCCCACCTAATGCTGGCACAGAGCAGACACCAGGCTGGGATGGAGCTCCTCACTCCAACCCTCTCCATCAGAGGGAAGGGTGCAGCCAAGGCTTCCTAGACACACATGGACCCAGGAAATCCCTCCCTCAATCTCCCATGTCACTGTTTCTAAATCCTGTTTTTCCACTCTAACAAAGAGATGATGAGGATTTTGATTTCTCATTTCTATCAACAACACACTCTGCTGAATGACTTTGCCTTGGGAAAAAAACCCTGTAAGAGGAGTAGGTACTCTGTTGAGAAGGGCATTTTTAAGTACAGCTGAAGTATAAAAAGATAAGCATATCACAAATTAACAATCGGCTTACGGACTTCTGTATTTTTTAACTCCATCACATCTCAGTATTTTCCCAACTGAAATTTCTTAAAAACCATTTCCTGCACCATCTTCATGTTTTTTCCCTCCCAACCACAGAGAGCTCTGTAAAATCCTGAGCTAAAATCATCTTTCTGAGCTCTTACAATGTCATAAAATGAGAGCTAGAGCTTCCCATCCCAGCACTGAGCATGGATCAGGCTCCTGCTCCTTAAAAACCAGGACAATTTCTGTACCTGCTTAGAGGAGACAGGCACAGGCAGCCTCACTGCTCCATTTTCCAGTGTGCAGACAGCTTTCTAGTGATATTTCTTATTAACCAACTGACCAATAAACAGGCAGCATCAGTCACCAGGAGATGACTAAGACTAAACCCATTTTGCTAATTAACAGAAGAATTTGGCAGGATAATCATTAGCATTCCAACTCTCTCCCAAGGTGTTTTCTAACTTAGAGACTTCCAAGGCACTTAAGCACTATAACAAGAAACAATGCATATCTAATATTAATTACATTTTAACTTGAACTAAAAATGCTTGCTTAGATCAAACTGCAAAGCAAAGAAGGAGATTTAAGGCATTCACAGAGTGAGCCCTTTACCTTGGCTTCCTTGGCACTGCTGGAACCCTTCCCCTCTGTCTTCTTCTGCTTGGAAGAGGAGCTGCTTTTGCTGCCACTGCTGCTCTCCTTGCCCGGGTTGCTGCTGGATTTTAAGGATGATGACTGACTGACCGTCCTCTTCCGGGACCCATGTTCCTGCTTGGAATCTTTCTGTAGGACTGGGGCAGCAGGGGATGGCAGTAAATCCTTCTCTTTAACAGCACTTGGCTTTGAAGACCTGGACAAAAGGAGCAAATTCAGGGTTAGGGTTTCTTTCCATAAAAAACCCCAAAAAAGCCACCACACAAAAATTTCATTTTTTACTTTTAAACTAAAACCCCTTGGTTTTCAAACAAAATTTTTATCATCAGACCCAGCAAACCAGCTATGGAGAAAAGCAGAATAATTTTGAAGAGTAAGTTTCTCCAAAGCCAGATTGGACTCGTTTTCACCATTTTATTTGTCCTGACCTGAAAACATAGGCAAAACCAGACAAGTTCTAACCATAAAACCACACCCCTACACCAGTTCTTTTAAGAAAAAAACACCATGAACACTCACAATTTCAGCACTGGAAGCCAATGCCAGCGCCAGGCTGTCTGTGCAGACCAGCCAGCCAACAGCTCCAGGGAAAGATACTCCAGAAAAACCTCTGGAACCCAGGGAATGGGAAAACTTCCACAGTGCAGCCTCTCAGGACACTCTTACCATGGCTGCTGAGGGATGCTGTTGGTTATTCCTGGCTTCCCATAATTATTATTTCTACAAAATCATGGTTTCATTTAATTAAATGTCCTTCAGAGAACTGCACTGGCAAGCAAGGAAGTATCAGAAATAACAGGTAAAAAAGCAGAATCAAGCTAGAAGTGTATCCCTTCATTCCACATCTGTTTTCTAACAAACACTAAGACACTGTTTAATTCAGGAGGGGCAAACCAGAGTTGTAGCATCTGATGTGCTGCAGCTTCTCACATATTTGTAATTTGGCAATGACTCACTACAAGTATTTTCCATGACACAATTATACCAGTTTTCAATTGCTTGAACTGAAACAGCAGTTTTAAAAAGCAGTGGAAAAAACTCTTTTCTGTGAATTAACACTAAGAAATAAATCAAATAAATCAATTGCAAAAAGCATGGGAAATTCAGAAATATATTAAACAGCGTTACTGATTTGCTAATTCTGTATTACTTTGCTTTTGGGTCCCTCTCACTTTTCTTTAGCTAAATTTTAAGCTACATTGATGTAAGTGAGGCTAAATCCATGGATCCAAAGCTCAATGCCATCAGGTTCCCAGACAAAGCCACTTGTGTCATTTATTCCCAGTTTACAAACTTGCTAAATGGAGAATAATCAGACTGGGTTAAAACAAAAGCACAGACTTTGCAAGATGAAAAAGCCAGCTGCAGAGCTGAGTTCTAAACCAAATTCAAACCCCACTGTGTATTAGAGAAAACCAGGAAGCAGATATTCCCTACTACACCAACCCTTCACGGGAGGGATCACCTGGCTTCTGTTAAGTAACACAATTATCCTTGGCCAATGTTTTTGGGTATAGAAATTCATTTCCACCAACTGACACACTAGAAATTCCAAAATAAATGTGTTTGAAGGGTAAGAAACAATGAAATTTTACTAAATTATTGAGAAAACACTCAGGATGGAGGAGAGAAGAGGGTGCAGCCAGGCACCATCCTCTCCATGACAACCTTGAGCCTTCAGTGTTGGGAACAGCCACAATACTCACTCCCTACTGCTGGAAGTCTTGTGTCCTGATGGAGCTTTTTCTTCCAGTTTCGTTTTCTTGCTTTCACTGGCTCTGTTTTCATCCTCATTCTGAGTAAAGCAAACAAGAAATACATCCAGCAAACAACCACATTTACAGCTTCAGTGAGAGTGGCAGCATTTCACATCAAGACCCCATTTAGCAGGTGTTTTGCAGTGTACAGAGTAAAATACATACAGACCACAAAAACATGTCCTACAGCATCTAATCCTTATCAAATATTTGACCAGACCCTGATACTGGAACAAAATGAGAAACCAAGTCTGGGTACTAAATTACGACCTGCAGAAAAGCAGTAGCAGCCAAATTGTTCATTTTAGCACAAATATAATATCATCATGAAACACCAGGAAAATCTGCCAAAGGCTTTGGCAAAGATCAGGAGACAGATTTTATGTTGTGGGGTCTAAAGAGTGTCTTATAAATGCCAGAAAAGGGTAAAAATCTAACCAGTCTATTAAAGTAAGCTCAGAGATGTTGAAGACTATATATTTATACAAATATTTAATCCTAAAGTCAAAGGGTCTTGAAGGCAAGTTTCTCAAGCATCTTCATGGAGCACAAGATGGATCAATAGAGTGAATAAAATGGAAAATGGGGCCTCACAGAGCAAACACTCTGGAAACACACCCCAGACTCAAACCCAAAGGGTTTTGATTTTGTTACGCTGATGCTGCAACCCTGAGCCTTGTGAGCAAGGAAACACAAGGCAAACAATGAACAGAAACCAGGGGGTGCCAGTTGTGTTTGGAGCACTCAAATCTAAAACTGGAGGGGTGGGGAAAAGGGGAGTTCTTTAGTTGCCTCGCACAGGATTTCATTCTCTCTGGTTGCATCAGGAAGCATCAAAGGGATCAGAGGCTTCACAACAGTGACCCACCAGGCTATTTTCTGGGATAAAGCCTAAATTAATTGGTTTAGATGTAAGAGCACAGATCTTTAATGCTCTAACTCCAAATGTGTACTGAAAGGCACAACTGGCCAAAGAAAGAGAATTCAGTGAATTCAGACCCACTGGAGCATGTGGGTGCCTTCCAAGGAACATCAGAAATTGTACAGCAACACTTGCAAGAAGTAATTATTCACTGTACTGGTTGGTTATCCCCTTTTTACAAAAAAAGACCTCATTTTCTCATTTCATTTCCTTATTCAGAGAAGACAGGAAGCTTAGTTAGGAACAGTACAGGAGAAATCTCTTACTGCAGTTACATGTCAAGTCTCCCAGATGACACTAATTTCAGCAAGTGATCAAGTTTACTTTGGTTGCTCAGTAGGAAAACTGGTTTAACTGAAATTATCTATCCCCTCAAATGACTGAATGATTTCACAGAATCCTCAGAGTGCAGGTGTCAACAAAGTCTCACAACCACTGCCAAATCCCTGGCAAAATCAGGGTGAAATCCAGAGTAGCACAAGGATTTTTGAATCACTGACCCAGGGCTTCATAGTCCTAAATTCATGGAAACCACACATTAATAAAAACTGAAAGTGGATCACTGAATCCAGCTGACAGCCCCAGGTTTGCTGTGCCCTTGTGCTGAGGTTTCTAAAGGCAGTTTAAAACTACACCATCCACTACTTCTCATATCCCCAAGAGTGCTGTTCCTCCCCTGATTCCTCTCCATTTTACTGCCCCCAGCCATTCCTACTTTTTAGTCATAGCCAAAAAGATTAAACACCTTTTTTTAGGAAAAGATTAAATATTACTATGGAGAGATCCTGCTCCCAGTAAAGCAGCACCCTGAGATCATGTTTTCTGCTGCTTCCATGCCCCAGGTGTAGTCCTGCCTCATCCCTTATTCCGGCAATAGGCAATTCCATGGTTCAGGGAGCTGATCCAACTGAAAACTGACTTTTTGGATTTTCCCCAGGTGGATTTTCCATTGGATCAGCTGCTCATGCTGGCCTGCAGAGCACCAGGAGCTGGTGCCAGGTCAAGGGGAAGCAGGAGAGGGCTGGATGCAGAGCTCAGAGGCACAGAACGTGTGTCACCTCCATGAGCTCTGGCTACAGGGCTAACACTGCTACAGATGTGTCCTTCCTGCAAAGGAAAATCCCAGAGTCTCTCTTATGACAGCACAGGGATGATCCATGTGTTCCACACAAACAGGCAGCACAGCCACTCCCAATCACTCAGTCACACTGAGGTGTGATCTGGATTCTGGGATACACACAATCCACTCTGGGCTGAAATAACAGGTAAATCTCTCTACAAAACTATCACCTGTTTGTGTTTCCTTTTGCCTTTTGTAGAACTTTTGTCCGACGGCTGTTTCTGGGATTCCCTGGGGTGCTTCTCCGGGGCGCTTTTCTTCTCCACTTTGGGTGCATCAGCATCCTTGTAAGGCTTCCCTGGTATTCGGGATAAGAGGCTCAGGTCAATCTTCACAATGAGTGGGTACCTTTCATCAGGATCACTGAGTGGTGAAAGAAGCTCTTTCTCTTCCATAGGAGAGAACATTCTTTGCCGAAAAAAGCTGTCATCCTCCTCCATGGAAGATTTAACAGGAGTCCTATTGCTCTCAGAGTATTTGGGTGTTTGTGATGAAGGAGGCAGACTCTCATTTTCATCTGAATCAGAGGATGAGGTATCTGTTTCGATGAATTCCCTGGATTTCTGGGCAGATTTGCTTGAAGCCTTGTATTTCTTTTTCTCTGTTGTAGGCCGAGGGGAAGACTTGGGCTCTTTCTTTATATTGGGTTTCCTGGAGCCTTTTGTGGCTGCCTTATGCCTGTTTGAAGGGATGTTTGTTGCCATGTCTACTGGGGTTTCACTTTCTATTTTAAGACCTCCTCTAGGCTCTTCCACTGATGTCTTTTCTGCCTTCTTGGGCTGTTTTTTCCCCACAGTCCTCCTCTGTGCTGAGCTGTCACTCTGGGCAGGTGATTTCTGCCTGCCCCGACTGCTCTCTGAGCCCTTCTGGGTGGGTTTGGAATCTCGCCCTGGTGTAGAAGAAATGGAATCCTTGGATCCACCTTGCTCAGTATACCCACTCCCTGTGCCCTGATCCCGTCCCTCTTTTTTGTAGCCTTGGGAAGATGGGATATTGCTGTCCACGGAAGAAGCTGGTGACACTTTATGAGAATTAACCTTGTTCAACCAGTTATCCAGTTGCCACTTGTTTGTCGGTGGTGGCTCTGGCTAAAAACAAATGAAAAAAGAGAGTTAGATAAAATATTTCATTTTTCATTACATTTCTTCCATATTTTTCATGGGACAGCTGTATGATGGTGCATGCCAAAGCAAGAGGTCTACCACAAACCTGAGATAAACCACAAATGAAACACAAGTACAAATAACAGCTCAGTTTTCCCTTCATCTGAAGCAGCTGCTATCAACAGGCAATATTTGATGTCATAGTTTTTTAAGGTACTGTTACCACATCTAACTTCAGCTTTCCAACAGACAACTGGTGGTAAAAAACACCTCAAACATCAAGCATGTGTTTAGATAGAGAATTGTCATATCTGGCTACAGGTACTTCAAGCAGCAGAACAGTCCAGCTTGAAAACAACCTACATTGGTCTGTTTACTTTTTGCCAACAGTCTGAGAATTGATTAATCTTTCCTGTGTTCAAGCTGAGGATTAATGCCAAGCACAGGTCAAACCCTACCTCAGGGGATGCGCTCTGGGAGGGTTCATTGGCTTCACTGTCACTGGAACTGCTTTCACTCTCCGAGTCAGACCCTGAGCTGCTTTCAGAGCCACTGTGGCTGCTCGAGTCATCCCTGGAATTATCTGCTCCTTCACTGTTATGCTGGGAAGGTTCAGAATTGCTGAAAGAAAAATGGTGAAAAACGAACATTACTCAAGGCCCAAATGTATCCTAGAAATCCTTTCATTAGAAATTACAGAATGTAACATTTTAATTAACATTCACTAGAAAATTCAGCACAACTG
Source organism: Xenops minutus (assembly GCA_035221455.1). Taxonomy (NCBI): domain Eukaryota; kingdom Metazoa; phylum Chordata; class Aves; order Passeriformes; family Furnariidae; genus Xenops; species Xenops minutus. Next base: position 17,264,845 of record JAWWEE010000025.1, read on the forward strand.
AATGCAGTCCACCCTTGAAACAATCAACCTTTGGTTCTTCCCCCTTCCCAAAGTGGTCAGTGTAATTTCCAGGATAGACACTATTTGATCACTGATTGAATTCCAATCACCTTTTACTTAACACAAGACAAAGGACAAAAATTAATTCTGGAAATGCACTCAAGCCAAGAGTGCTGACTGGGCTGAATATCCCCCCTCTCCTCCTATGCTGCAATCCCCCAGGAATTCCTACCTTCCAGGTGTGCTCCTTGGCACTGTCTTATCGCAGTCCTGCAAGTAAGAAAAACAGCATGAAGCTTCCAGAAGTTATTTTAGGGCTTGTATATACAATTAAGTTGCAAAACATCAATTTGGAGCCTTTACATTTTTTAATATAGCATCTTCCTTCGGTATTTGCAGCAGCTTAAATTTATCTGCATTTTCCTTACACAGAAAGAAAAACAGTAATTTTCTTAAGGTTTTCACCACAAATCTCTATATTCTGACTACAGTTGTGAGAGTTCCCATTTCTACCACTAATTAGTATCATATTTCCATCTTTTGAATCAGATGGTTCAGCATTTCACAATGATATATATGCCAGAAATGCCCAGGGTAGTTGGAGTTAACTGACCAAATGTATTTATCTCCAAGCTTTCCACATGAAGAAAATCAAGAACTAGAGCTGGGAACAGGAATAAAAGAAACACCAGAGGACTCAAGCTACTGCTGGGCAGCACAGAGATAGAGGTATTTTTATTTCACGTACTAAAGGCCATTTCTGGCAGAAATTGCACAATGTTACTCCTAAAATGAATAAAAAAGAGACTTTTTGATTAAAATAAAGGTGCTGCTGTACTCTTAGTGACACATACAGCACCCCAAACACTGATCCCAAACACTGTCCCAAGGTACCAATGCTCCACACCACGAACTCTTTAGCTGGAATGGCAGAACATGAGGGTTCTATCTTAAATAATGAGCTGTTATTTCTGTTTTAAAGTACACTACTGCCATTTAATGTTCAGAGAAAACCCACGTGAAATCAGTAAATAAGAATTTCTAGATAAAAGCATAATGTTTGCACAAAACAATTTTCCCCCAAGATTACACTTAGGAATACCTGAGGTTTGTCTAAAAACATTCCACTAGATTTTAGTTTCTTAATCCCCAATCTCCTGTTAAGGTGCTCAGTTTGCTGCAGGACTGAACTACGAATGAATGTGGTGTTTTTCTGGAACTCTGATTTAAGGCACATACCTGCTCTCCATCGCTGTCTTCACTACTGCTGAGTTTTAAGTCATCTTTCAACATACTAAGTAAAAGGGAGAAAGTGAGACAAGTTTTTCCAGGTGCTTTAATTACTTTCAAAGCATTCTTCTAGATTTCAACATGCCACTGTTTATCCTACAGAGAGGCTGCGTGGGTGAGAGCCACCAGATACCATTCAAACATTTCATGTTTAAGAATGGTGAGTTGAGTCATTCTTTAGAGAAGAATAAGGATTCAGGTACTTTGACTCCTTAGACCATTCTGTTAAATTTAGAAAGGAAATTTGACACAATTTACTGGTGTGGGAGGAGGTAACTTGTGTATGTTCAACTTCTTACACACAATGGCTAAGAACAGCGTTTTAAATGGAATAAAGAAAGCCAACACCAATGGCTGCTTCCTGTCTTGTGGCAACAGTACAACTGTCCTAAGCCATAATTAATTAATATTATTCAAAGCAATAATTACTTATGGTAGTCATGCATATACACACTATTTCACAAGACTGAAAATACATGAGCACAATGAAAACATATAACAGGGGTTTTATGATTATTGAGAAACATATTTGATTATAAAAATAAAACATCTTACTCTGTCTGGTTCGATTCGCATCTGCAGAAAGAAAACAAGAAAGGATTAAAAATCTAATACTTCTGAGTTTCACAGTAACGCTGTTCTACTGATGATCTGGAAAGGAACACCAGACTCTAGGATCTTGTTCCTGAAATATTTGTCACTGCTATCCTTTTTCAAAAGATGCATTTATCTCCTCTTTAAAGGCTTTTTTTACCAGATCATAATCACTTTCAATAAAAAAAAAATAAGTATTTAAAGCTGTACTGTCACAGTAAACATCATCTAAACTTTCTTCCCATGCATCCCAGCTCAGCATGTGTCCAGTGCTGCCTCTTGCTCTCAGATGTCCTCACATTCCCCAGCTTTGGAAACAGCACAGTTCCTTCTCAGCATCTTCTTAAACTGCATGTTTTGGGGAAACTTACTGTAAAACTGTGTTAACTGAGGGGGGTTTCTTTTTGTTCTATTTCTTTCCTATAGCTCGTGTGCTTTTTAACCTTATCAGTTCAGAAGCAGAACCAAACTTACTTCTGTGATTGCATCCCAACAAATGGTAAATGACAGTAAGTTTTCAGAGTCTACAACCACTTCCATTAACATACAATCAGCCAGAAAATATTTATATTTATCTCGATGGGCATATTTGTTTGGAAACAATCTTTTAACTGCATATACCTGATTTTTAGGTTTGAGAAAGGTGGGCTACAGCCATCTAGAATATTCCAGTTGCTTTTGAATTTTTCTGTGTTGCTGTGTCTGTGTCCATAACTGATAGAAACATTTGTCAATGAATTAAAAGACTGAGCAGAACAAACTTCTCAAGATCCCAGACACAGTTTTCTACCTCCTCCAATGCAAAACCTTTCCTTATCCTGTACTGGTGACACCCACAAGCTGCTTCCAGCTGACAGCTCTGCAAGGCACACGTTTGGTAAGTCCTGTCCTGCCCACTCTTATATACTGATCCTCTTTTTTGCCAGCCAAGGAGAGGATGCTGAAGTGTCTGTGCAAGAACTGGCATGTTCTACTAAACAGCCATTTTCCAAATCTCTTTTAAAATACAACTATTGTTTATGGAACGTTTTCTCAACAGCTACTTACGATTTGGATTGATGACCATTGGATGTTTTGGATGAAGGATTATATCGTTCTGGAAGAAGGAAAAAGAAATGCACAGCTGAAAACTCAGGCAGCAAAACAAGCCACTCCAAAGCTGCCACAAGGACACAGTCATGGATAAACCATGAAGAGCTGAGGGGACAGGACAGAGCAGTAACCAGGTGACACAAGGCACAGCCACCCACAGACTGAAGGAGGGAGAGAATTCAGAAGTACAGTACTAAATACGGCAAATAATCAAGAAAATCTAAAAAAATCATTTAAATCATTGTTGTCTCAACCAATACACACTTAATTTGTTATTAATGTTGTGAAATCTGTTTAAACTATTACCCTCTACATGCAGGATATGGGATATGGATCTGTCTGTTGAGCTCTGGCTGTTTCAGAATCCCTACACTGCTTTTGAGTGGAAGAGCAACCTCCACATCCCACAATCTGACTCGGACACCAATTCTGACAATAGGAATATACACTGATATAATATGCTTTTCAGTTTGGTTTTTTTCCCCTTCCCTTTTCTTTAATCCTTCCAAATACTGACCGTAGCTCAACAGAAACAAGAAGTGAAGCTGTTTAAAGCTTTCCAGAAAATCCAAACAGGAGTTGAAAACTGGCTCTCTGCTTTAATTAACCTTCCTCTTTCCTTTACACACCTAAAGATCAGCTGCTCCTATAACGTGAGCCTATGGTTTAGCATTATGGAATTAAGCTTTAATTTGTTTCCTTAATTCCCCACTGTATCAGGTGTTCACATTAAGCTGCTTGTGAATATCTAAGAATAAACCATTCTTCTTTTACTATGTAAGCTGTTTAATCACTTCAAGAGGGAATGGAAAGACTTTTGGAAGGTAACAGCACAAATCTAACTCAATTTTAGCTGGTATGTTACCTGTGTTAGGTGTTACTTTCAGTAATATTTAAAATAATGACACAGTTAAAAGAAATAAAAGATGCTTTTGTCTAAAATCCAAAAATACATTCTGGGGTGAGAAATTCAAGGATATCACTAAGCATATTATATGAGATCTTGATCAGTTCTCTCTCTTGATTTTAAAATGTCAAAGTGAAAATGACCAGCGAAACTAAGTGCTTTTTTCTACTGAATATAAACAAAAGTACTATTTTGGTTTCTAATGTCCCTAAGCAAAGAGTTGGGTTTTTAAAAGTGTTTTGTTTTAGTACTCAGCTATTTTTACTTCAATTAACTGTGGAGGTATTTTTTAAAGAATTAGAAAATGTGATCAATTAAAAATACTTATTTTTTTTTCCTAGAAAACAGCACCCTTGCAACTCAGTGATAACTTTCTGTACCTGACCAAGAAACATGAAAGAAAACCAAGCAATTGTTTTATAGCTTAAAACTTGAGAAAGCAGAGAAAATCCGAACTCAGACTCCACCTTATGAACAGTCTGGAAAATCTCATTCCCTGAAAAACGTGACATCTTAGGAGATGCTGAGAATACTGAATGGCAACCAAAGCATTAAACATATTCCAGGAACTTTAATGTACTCACTCTGTTCTCCAGTGCCAAAACTGGACTGCTGAGATTCCTGAGGGAAGAAAAGATCACAAGTGGGTTGGGGTTTTTTTCCACTGGGAATTTTAACATACTAACAACCAGGCTGTAAGGGAAATATTCTTTCCACTTCAAGCATGGCACCTAACCTGGAAAAAGGGGAAAAAACTAACAACGACCAGAAAGAGGGATTCTTTATCTGGGCCCCAGAGCAGCCCAGGTGAGGAGCTTCCACTCCTGTCCCTGCTGTGCAGCTGCACTGAATCGTAGCTGAAACTCCCAAATCCATCTGTAACCTCCAGAAATCCCATCTCCCTGTATGTTCAGCATGAAGAGGAATCGTTCAGGATGTTTGTTTATCCTCCTCATACACAAACTTTGCTGCTTGTTTGAAGTATTTTCCTCCCAACCCTTTTCTCCTCATTTTCCTTCTCCAGGCACACAGAGCACCGTGAGGGACAAGCAATGAGGACAGGAAAAACCTCTCAACAAAAAATTTCTCCCAGCCACAAAGGAGCCTAAGGGACAACATAAGATTAAATCGTGACCAGCTCTGCACACTCTGCCCAAAGACTCCACGTGGGTCCCTGGGAAACCCAGCCAGGCCTGGGTGGCCAACACAGCGTTCCCAGAACAGCCAGAACTCCATGAAACCACACAACTCCCTTGTCCAAAAGCCAATAAACAATGATATTATAGATTCACAGAATGATTTGGCTTGGAAGGGACATTAAAGTTCATCTTGTCCCACTCTCTGCCATGGGCAGGGACACCTTCCACTATCCCAGGTTGCTCCAAGCCCCATCCAACCTATCCTTGAACACTCCCAGGGATGGGGCAGCCACAGCTTCTCTGCCCAACCTGTGCCAGGGCCCCACCACCCTCACAGCGAAGAATTTCTTCCTGATATCCTATAAAACTAGCTGTGAGAGATAAAGCCTTGCAAATTTTAGCACTTGTATCACCCCAATTCTGACTCCCAAGACACAGCAGATCATAAACCTTTTTAGAAACCCTAAAATATTGTTTCAACCAACACACGGAGGTTACTGAGCTACTGAAAACACTTCCAGGCTGGAGTGTCTTTTTAAAATAGGAGCTTCCTGACCTCATTTTAAAACGAGGACAAACTGCTGGCCCCAGAAATACAAATTGAGTCAAATATTTTCAATGTTTAGTTATATAGACATGTTTTACTTAAATGCAATGGCAAACCAGAACTTCAATCAAACAATGAATTCCATTTTTCCTGGTACACCTGTGAACCAGTTTTCCCACACAGCCAAGTCGGGGCCAGGCCATTTACAAAATGGAAGTTTTTAAACACACAAAGGTTTTACACAGCAAAACACAGTTAAGATGTTTTCAATTTCCCTTAACTTTGTCTTTCTAAAGTGGAAGCAGTTGCAATAATGCATTGAACAAGTATTTTATAGATGGGAAACGTGATAAGGCACTTTCCTTAGAAGGTGTTTCAAATGCCTCTGATCTTTACTAACTGAAACAAAGGGACAATAAAAATAAAATTAACCTCCATTTAAAGTGCAAAGCGAAGGTGGAGAGAAGTCTTGTGACTTCAATAGAAAGCAGCTGCCACACTTCCTTCAAAATAAAACCTGGGTTTCATCTTTTGCACAGGTAGGAGGAGGGCGGGGTGATTCCCTGATTCCCTTTTGCCACTCGCAGCTCGCAGAAGCCAAGGAACTAAGTCAAAACAGATGTGCTGACCACACAATAACCCAACACGGCACCTCCAGAGCCACTGCACTGAGGGGAGCATGGCATGGGGAACTGGCACCCCTTTACCAGCACATGCATGAGGAATTCTGCAGAACACACCTGCCTAATTCCTTGCTTTAGTCAACCTCCTCCTTGGAAGGCAAAGCACAGGCTCTCAGCTAAGTGTATTTTAATGAGGTGCTAGAGTTAAATGTGCAACTTTTTCCAACACTCTTGCCATCTATTGAATACATATTTCTTTAAGAAACTCAGAGATGAAAAGAAACCCCTCTACTTTCAACTCCAAAGATATTTACAGAGCAGCTTCTAAAGGTCTGCTTCAGAAAGAAATTCAAAACAACTAAAAGGAAGGAAACCCTTTTAACCAAAATATAATAGACTGCTGAGGTTACACAGGGAAGGCACTTCAGCAGGAAACAAAAAGTACGACAAAAAAACATGGAGAGAGGAACTCTCCAGCTGGACAGCACGGCACTGGGGGCAGGACATCTCACAGATCTGGCTGAATGGGACTCATTTTCATTTCATTACTCAAATCTCATGTCAGACCTCATTTTTATTTCTCAGAAGGAAGTTTCAGTATTACAGCAGATCAAGGGATCCAACCACTGGCCCCGGTCACTCTGGCACAGGGCAGGAACGGAGGAGCCCAGAGGCAGGATCTGCCTCTCCGGAGATGCCCTCAGGCTCCAGCAAAGGTACAAAAACTGCCAAGCCTCCCATGGTGCTGGGAAACAAAAACCTTCCCCCTCCAACAAACAGCTGGAGGTTTTTAATATATTTTATAAACATGCCAGTATTTTTGGAGTTTTTGACTGTGAGCCCATGGATAAAATTACAGCGTTAGGTCACGGGATAACATTTTTTTGTCAGGACTCAGGAATCTACATTTTTTTCATAGTATCCATAAAACTTTCCCTGACCTATTTTCATGGAGTTTTATCTTCTGATTCAAAGACTTCCTGGTAAGTATTAGATATATTTATAGTAATCAGAGAGGCCCCAAACAGGAGTTTGGGTTCCTTCGAGTTACTCAGTCTCTACACACAGGGAAAATGATCCCATCCCAACAGTCTGACAAATAAAATCAAGTGGTCCACCAAAGGGAGCTTAATTTTGTGTGAGCAGGAAAAACATACCAACTTCTGCACACAGGAGGAATGCTGTGAAACACTTCAGCATATGACTTGTAATAAATGGAGCACAGTATTAAAGAGAGGAGCTTTGCTGCAACAGAACTGCTTGATTAAAGTAAACCACTGTTTTGTTTTGTTTGGTGAATTCTGCTCTGGGCCCAGACTGCACAAGCCTATGGCTCACTAACTCACTGGAATTCTGCAGAGCTGCTGCTGCCAAGAATGACAGAGGGGAGAAGGCAGAGGAAATTATAGGCTTTGGATGCAGAGAGAGAATTTGACAGAGTTCCATGGCTAAGATGTGCAGGCACAAAATAAAAAAGCTGGCAAAAAGTCAAGAGACTCAGAGCAGCCATAAATGGAATTTTTTGCAAACTGGGTGAAGAAACACAATCCAGGTTGAGAGGTTCAAAAAGCCCTACAACCCAACTTTTTGGTTCAAACATTAAAACAACTGTGCAGTGCTACGTAGCTTCTGTCTCACAGACACGTGGATTTCTGCACACCTTCCTTCTCCCCACATGGAGTCAAACGCCAGGGAAACACAGAAACAAGCAGTTCCAGCAGTGCCACAGCCAAGGGTGCTCAAAATGCAAAGGGAAAATATCTCCCCAAAGTTTCAGGAGTAAGTATCCAAAGCAGTGGAATAAGGACTTTTGTTGATGAGGAAAGGTGTGGAATTTCTTTATCATGAAAGGTATGAATTATTTCCAAGCTGACAGTTTTATACAACACAAAAAATAAACCCTGACTAAAAGTAGTATGTGCAAGATTAATATTGATCTAACGTTAAGAAAACAGATGACAGGATTTATTTTCTACATGTGCCTTCCAAAGTAAAGCCGAGAACTGAGTGGCATGTTCTGCATTTTTTGATCACTGGAGAGAAGCAAAATGCAGTGAGACAGGAACGTGCCACATAGAGGGTGGTGACAGCAGGACTGCCCGTGGCTCTGGGATACCCAGCCAGGATGACAACCTGAACTTGTACCAGTCTGTGGGATTTTTGTGGACATGCACTTCCAACATGGACCTGGAACCTTTGGCTGAAAGAAGGTAATGCCAAATTATTCACATAAGGTGATGGGTTTAGACAGATTACATTAGAGACCTCAGTGAGAAAGTTTTCTTAAAATTATTCACTCTTCTGTTTCGGGAAGCAATTTGGATTAAACAGAAAAATGAGAGCAGCAAGCGGTGCTCTAGAACAGCAGCAGGTCCAAAGAAAGCACAGCCTCAATTATCACAAAGGTAACTTTTAAAAGACAATGTGATTTCTTCAGTCTGAAGCTATGCCAAGTTAGGGGTGGAGCACCCCAATTCCAGAGATATGTTGAGTCTGGAGAAAAATCCTATTGTTGAGTTGAATCTTTCACTGGTAATCAGCAGATACAGGAAACCAACCATGAATTCCTGGATGAGTCATGAATCTCCAAGCTGGGTTTTACCCACAGCTACCTCCCCTGTCTATCCATGGGCTTCCAGGGTCCTGCAGAGCTGCTCTTCCAGGCAAGCAGTTCCCAGTGCCAGGGTGCCCCAAAACCCCACAGCCAGGACTGCCAGGCCCAGCCCCTGGGGAAGGAGCAAGAGAGCTCCGTCCTCAGAGGTGTCAGCTCCAGCAGGTCTCCTGGAAATGTGCCCTGTGCTGTCAACAGCAGCAAAGAGGTGGATTTATCTTTAGAATTAACAGCTTAAACCCTTCAGTAGTTATTACGCACTCAAGAGGTTGGGAAGAGGATCTTTTAAAACAAGTGATCTGAAAATTTCTTTAGCAAAACATCTGATTTTTACAAGGCTTTAATTTTTTGTAACTGAAAATGTAAAAATCTCTTAGAAATGGACTTTAAAATTAAGGGGAAAATTCAGTTTATGCAGAAAAATACATTTAAATTTCTCAGCATTTACCAGTCAGACTCTGTTCCTTTGCTACATGGAGAGGAACTCACTTGGTTCCACATAAGTGGTGCAAAGCATTTCCCTAATAGGGAAAAGGCTCAAAGGCATTTTCAAGCTTCTAAAGTATCCTGAAGGTTTGAATTTATGAAAAAAAAAAAAAATTGAAAAGTAAAATTTTATTATAGACAACTTTGCAAACTTCTGCCTGTGCAAACCAGAGGAAAACTGAGCACATTCCTCGTAAGGCTACTGCTGACAAGTGGTGTGAAGCAAAATGAAGAGACACAAAGCACTGAAACAAACCCAGATTATACAGCATTGAATGTAAGAGTTCCAAAATCCTGATCTTTAATAGGAGTTACTTTTACAACAGCATTCAGAATTTGACTACAGCACTGACCTTTGTTGGAAAGGGGAATTTGGAGGGTTCAGTTTTGCACGGTGTATGGATTGCAGTCAGTGGAGGGGGCCAGGAGTGGGTCATCTCCTACAACCACAACAACAAAGAATGTTAATAAAATTAAAGCAAAGATTTCATTACAATCTGAATTTGAATGGCAACCCTGTCTCTCAATTCTCAGTTCACTGTTCACCCTTCACTAAGATTTATATTCAAATCTTTATTTCCCAAGTATGCAACAAAGACTTCACATGTAAACAATTTAAAATTCAGGTTATCCATGAGAACACATGTTGCATGTAAATCTGAATTTCAAATTGTTATCCTTGAAAACAGATAGTTACGACATAATAACAAGCAGAAAGGCATAAATCAATAAACTTGGTTGGCCTGAACATAAACTCCAGTACGAGTCAGAGTCTGATCATTTCAGACTGTGAAGAGCACGTATGGGATACAGGGACAGAAAGAAGACTCCTAGAAAAGGGAATCCCATAGAGTTTAAGGAAAAAGGGGAAAAATCAAATACCTGAAGCTGGAAAGAAAGTGCCTTACATTCTTTCAGAGCACCTCCAAGTGCTGAAGTACTGAAGGTACTGAAGGTCAGAGGAGATGGAAAGGCATGGAAATTTTCAAGGGGGACCTGATGATCCTTTTCTGAGAGCAGACCCAGGGACAGGGGACCACAGGAGGGCTAAAAAGACTCAGGGAAATAACCCAGGTTGGAGAGAGGGAAAGTTCTGCCATGGGGTAGCAAAACATTTACTATACTCTAAAAATGGGAATTAAGGACTGTATTCTGGTGGAAGAAATGGGTAGTTCTGAATACCAGGGAGAGAGGTGACATAAAAGAGCAGGAATGCAGTGAGGATATCCAGGAGATGATGGGCACACCCACAACACCCACTGCCCAGCTCTGCTCCCAGTCTTCCCCATCTCCCTGTGCTAGAGGAGCACCTGAGGAGCACTCCTGTAACAACCTGCAGCCAAGGCAGTTTGAAAGACAGTAATAACTGCAGAATCCTTCCACCGCCTCAGGAATGTTTGTATTTTCAACAAATAAGTGATGAAGAAGAGCATAGGGAACTTACTTTGAGGATTTCATCCACACAGCTCACCTCACCAGATGCTGATGCCTACAAATCAAAACTTAAGGTTAACATCTCCCAAAGCAAATTTTCCAGGGACTAGAAACAGTTAAAAACAAACTTCAATCCTCATCATGACTCATATGGACTCTACATAGATACAAACAGCCCTCGCTAATTCTTTTCATCAATTTTAATATCAGATAGCTCCACGTTGTTATGGTATGAGTCACATCCAGTTATGAAAAGCAAATACATGAGACCTATAAAACTGTGACAATGATCTCTTACTTTTCACTCAACAGTTAAAGGTATCATGGGCAGTCAGTGATATTAAAAACTTCGAGAGAAGGCAAAGAGAATTGCAGCTTTCGATCGTTTCCTGGAAGAAGCCACAGGATAATATCTTGAATTCAATGGCAGGACCATGAATGCACAGGAATGACAAACTGCATTCCCAAGTAAAACACACATTACAGAGTGATTCCAGAAACAGCAATAATTACTAAACTATGAATCTTCTGCGTCCCTGACTGCCACAAGCAGAAAGAAGCAAAGCTACAACAAGATTCACTGCATCAGCATAGACGTGTCAAATTTTCACAAATAAAATCATTCTTAATGTCCTTACCTGTGTGCTGGATCTTATTTTGCTATTTGTTGAAATCCCAGGAACAAGAGCTTTTCCCTGGCTACCATGATTCAAGCAGTTAAATAGGAGATGCAACAAGATTTTATTACTAGGGAAGGCAATCTCCTTGTCAGTGAGCTGGAATCAGAGCCTGTGCTTTAATGAATGAAGAATCACCAAACTCCTGAAAGCTGTTAACCCAATAGTATTTTATATCCAGCATGACTGATAAAAGTTCTGAACCCTGTTCAATTTGGTGCTTTAGGGTGAGCTTCTTTTCCCTAGGTAAAGGTATAATAATCACATCTAGTAATTGCTACACACTTCAAAAGAAAATCTGATATAAACAGATATTATCAACAAGTTTAAGTCAACGGGGCTCCAGTAACAACAGCCAGTACCCAGCTTGTCAAAGTATTTGTGAATATCCTACTATTTCACTAATTTCTGACTACAGAAATACTCCATGAAAATTCATTTCTCTGGGTTATCTCACCCTTCCTGAATGTCTCAACCTTTACTTAATAAAAATCCCAGTATCCACATGGAAGAAGCAGAAGAAAAAAAACACTTATTTTTGTATGTTCCCCATTGAAAATACAGCCTTCCCTGCTTATGGTTAAGGTGCTTTGTGTAACAAAAAACACAGTGTTTACTAAAAACCCAATTTTGGTTAGGTAGATGAGGTTTTTAAAGAAGCTGGAAAATCCCAGCCCAAATGGATTTACATTTCAGAAGCCGAGAAACAGCCAGCAACTTACATCCAGCGGCTGAGAGGGAATTTTCAGCTTGGTTAGGTGTGCTTTGCTGCTGGGCTTCAGCTCGTTCACGGCGCTGCTGTGGGTCTGAGTGCTGTAGTGTTCCGAGGATAACTTTGGTTCCATGGATTCCTGCCCATCCATCGGCCTGACGTACGCAGTGGGTTTCTGTAACATTGAACTGGACTTGGACATTAGTGACGGTGGAAAAGACTGATTAGAGTGTTGTCCACTTGAAAAGGAGGGTACACGGGAGGGAGAGTCCCAGTTGGCATCGGGATCCCGGGGCGATTTCGACCGTTGATGTTCTTTGCTGTGGTGATCATTCCCATGAGATCTCGAATGGCTGGAGCTCAACGAGGAGACAGCAGGTGGTTTTCCAGGGCTGGAAGAACGGGGTTTGGAGTGTTCAGACCCATGCTGGCTTTTTTTCCTGCTGCTGCTGCCGTAGGAGTCACGGTCGTGCCTCTGGCCGGCGCTGCCCGTGGTGGTGCCCCCGGAGCGCTGCCCGTGCCCTGCCAGGCCCGAGGAGCGCTTCTGGGACTGCGAGGAGGTGCTGGGAGCCGGCCCCACTGGAGTCCATTTGCTGCTCTGGTGGGAGCCTGTGCTGTGCCTCTGATCACCAAAGAAGCTTTGGTTGGATTTCTCGTCGGGTGCTGATGGAACGGTCGGTTTGGGAATTGCAACGAGCTTTTGGAGCGGTCTGTCTCCTATGAGATCCGTCATTTCATCATAGTTACCGAGCATGCTCTGGATGCGACTGGACAACTTGTCTTCTTTGCTGGTCTGGGACAACAATTTCAAAAAATAATGATTTAAAAACAATCACAACTTCACTTTCAGCTAATTGATAACTACTGCTCTTACTCTCAGTTTCAGGGCTAAGCTCATGGTTAGAATCCATGTCTCTTTTGCCATTGTTTCCAATTCCCTGTTTTAGTTCTTAAAGCAGTCAGTAACTTAACTGGCTAAAACATAAGAAAAATATGTACTTCAGCAGCAGGAACAGCTAAAACAGCAGTAATCAGTGCTTCAAATTATGCACTGGTGAGCTGGAGGCAAGTTTAAAAGCTGCAGATGCCTACCATCACCTTAAACATTATTTCTCTAACGCAGAATGCATCAGTCCTAAAAAGTTTTAATTAGCAGTAAAATAAAATAAGCTTAACCTCACCCCTGTATGTCATTTTTAATTGGTATTTATATTGGCACAATGTTTGCTGCCCACAGTTAAAAGGGTTCTTTCTTCTATAACCACTTTATTTTTCAAATTAGGTCTATTGGATCATTCCCCATGCATCCCAACCAGGTCTAGTTAACTTCATAATGGTGGGATATGGTTATCAAGGACAGGAAAGTGATGGGAGGACAGGAATAAGAAAACCCACCAAATATTCCTCAACTTTCCTCCTGCAGGAAGACAGTTTTCACTCACAACATTTTACTCCTTGCAAACCAGCTGAAATTGCAACAAGGGAACAGGTTTGCTTTCAAAGTGAGTCCTGAGCTACATAATTAAAATATTAAATGGTATTTTATTAGTTATCCAGAATTAGGTTATTTTTTCCCATTCTGCTCAGCAAAGTAAACCTGGCAGGAAACCCAGCACAGGCTTCAAGCTATGCAAGATCACAAACAGAATCAACTCCCTCAACACAAACTAAAAAAGTCAGATACCAACTACTGAAGTACTAGTTAGAGCTGGTAATTCCATCATATCTGGCATTTCAGCATTTAAAATTAACTTCTTATTTAAACAATCTCTTTCTGAACTTGCCCAGATCTGGATTACACTGATTAAAGGTTAGAAAGTTTAGCAATCAGCCAAAGCACCCCAAAAATGGCAACTTGGCATCACAGAACAGACAGTTTAATTGTTTTGAGTCATTGTACAGAAAGTGAAGGGAAAAAAAAATTATGGTTTTATTTTTCTTTTTCTCACTCCCTTCAAAGCTTTCCCTCTCTCCTAAGCACTATAAACCTGCCAGTGGAGCTGGTTAGTGACTGTCCAGCCTTATTTCAAGCCCTGCTTAAATATCTGGTTGCCGTAAGAGCTTTGGATCTAAAAAGAATGCAGATAAAAATATATTTGAAATAAAACGTGCATTTTCAAGAGATGCAGGAACTCACCACTTTGTAAGGCTCAGCAAAGAGAGGGGAGTTGGGTGGAAAGGCTTCGTCACCCTGCTGAATTTCTTGATTTCGCCTTTCCCTTTCTTTCATACGCAGCACATTCCGGTCTTCACGGTTCATGTTGCTACGGGCAAAACAGATAATTTCTGATCACAGAGGGAAAGGAGAGGGCATGTGAGTGCACAGAGAGATGTGAGTGCAGAGTCAGGCCCTGGCCCAGTTTGGCCAAAGAAGGAGGACTGTAACTACTCAAAACCCAGATGTTTGTCCCATTTCAGCCACTTCTCCCTCCAAGGAGCTGTAACCCCCAATCCATAGCTGCTCTAACAGGGAAATTTTATGCAGTATTAAAAAAAAAAAAATCCACAAAGTCCTCAGGCAAGTAACTATTTAAAACCATTTCACCCGCTCAACTCATTTCGCTGTCTCAGCCCACACTGCACATCTCCCATTCATTTCTAAAACACCTTTTCTCCCCCACATCCCCCAGATGTTCTGTAACCCCCCACCCATTCAGTGCCTGACTTTTCCTGTAGGTTTGGGTTTATTTTTGGTGCTGACATACCTTTTTCTGGCACCCATCCTCCAACATATTCTAACCTCAAGCTTTGATGTGGTTTCCAGATCTCCCTTCCTCCCTAACTCCCAAAAGGCATTTCTACTCCAAGCAGTAATTTCAGGGAAGTTCTGACAATATTGCACCTTCTGCCTTGAACCATATTGTCCTACTGTAAAAATGCAGATTAAAAACCTGCTAATACCCCTTCTCACAAATATTACTTTGCAGTTTGGTCTTACTGCTTTGTGTTAATACAAATACATCAAACTGTTGCAACAAAAACACACAAAAGTTGGAAAAGATTCCCTGTGAGCCTGATAAAGCATTGGGACTTAAAGGAGTAAACAAAGGAAGATGATAACTAAGGTGGTACTAATTCCTTTAACATTTAATTCCAGAATGTTTGGTGTTGGAAGGGACCTTAAAACTCATCTATTCCACCCCCTGCCATGGGCAGGGGCACTTTCCACCAGACCAGGTTGCTCCAAGCCCCATCCAACCTGGCCTTGGACATTTCCAGGGATGGGGCAGTCACAACATGTGCTAAACCTTCTAACAAGTGATTTAGAAATGGGCTTTACTGATCTGAACAAAGTACAGTAGGTGCTTCCAAGAATGAAAGTGATGTTCTTCCACATAATTTGCAGTCTAAAACAAAAATCTTGGCTGCTTAGAAAACCATTATTTCATGTTTTTAGACAGCTGCCTGATTATTAAAAAGAAAAAAAAACCTGCTACAGCATGACTCTGAAAGCTGTGCAAACCCAGCTAATCCATTCTCAACAAGAAAACTTCAACCCATCCCTCAGTTTTTAAAATACCAATCTTTTCACCTCAATAACATTTTAGGCTCTCACATTTCTTATTCTTTTGGCTTCATTTTGTCTATTACTCTGAAAACAGTGAAATCTCAGAGGATGCCCAAACCACAATGAACTCAAGGTGTAAGTTTAGATCTTTAATGCTTTTTAAGGCGACGGGTTTGTTGTATTTCTCTGTGTTGCTAACAAGGTGCAAACACCAGTTTAATTCAATCAATGATCATATCAAGCCTAGGAATACAATGAATTTTAAACTTAATGTGAAAAAATCACTTTTTTCTCCAGTTCTCCTGTAATCAGCTGAACTCCTGTAACTGCAGGTGACCATAGAGGCCGAGAGGAATCTGTGCACTGCAATGTGGCCAGCAGAACTCTTGGATAATTTTGGTATTGATGACAAACTTGTTTTAAAAGTTTGAGGCTTAAAAACCTCATTTTTCAGACTGCAGCACAATTTCTTACCTATGCAGGATTTAAACACAGACAAAACCCAGATTTAATTATAGACATTGATCAGTTAAAGCCAACTAGAACAGTCTGAGTCTATGGTATTTACTAACAAAGGTAAATTTTGAGGCAGGGAATAGAACTGCCCTGGTTTTGGGTGGTTCATTCCCATCAGTACACTAAGACTGGGAATTAGATACAGTTCTACATTCTGAATGTTATAATCTCAATAAACCTATAATTTCCAAATAAAGGGTTAAATATTAACAAGACCTTCACTATTTTTTACAGAGACAAGGATCATCTTTTAAAATGTTATCAACATTCGCTAAAACTCTTGGGAATGAAGAAAAAAACATTTGTAACAACGCTGTCACACAAAAAGAACATTACAGCAAAGATCCATCTGAGATCTGAGCTGGAGCAAACCCAGAATTGATCTGGCTGTACCTGCTCAGGTCAATGTAAAATTAGTCATCAGAAATACACCAGTTAATCACACTTTTAACCATTCCCTCCCAGTCTTTTGTAGTGCAGTAAATGGTAAAACGCCCTCATGGGTAGTTACCTTGACTGTAAGGGGATTTGGTTTAGTTTTTTAAAATTCTTTTACATTTTTTATTAAAGCAAATAGTTTGAATGTGCTTCAAGTTAGACCTGTTTGTATCTAATCATCTAATCTCTACACAGAGCTATTTTAAGTTCCTATAATGTGTATGAAGCTATTAAAATCACACTACCATTAAATGTGTAAATAAAGGAATTTAGTGAGGCTTCCTTAGCTCTGAACTTCAGACAGCTTCCCAGTTAACTCTGTATCTTGCACAGCCACGAGATGTACCAGAAAATAAGGTGCCCATGTATGGGAAAAGCAAGAAGGTACTTTGAATAAAAAGACCAAAGGCCTGCTGATCAACATTACCAGCAATTACCTTCACTGTAAAGGAAATTGCAAAACTAAGTTTTCAGACCACTTGAATTATAATGATCAAAGCTCTGTACTATTTGCCAGTCCTCAGGTCTTTTCCTCAAGCTGGGGTGGACACCAGTCCCATCTCGCACTGACACTCTGTTCTCTCCCAGTTTGGATTCTGACTGGGGGGAAGGAGCTCTGCCACATCACTGCTCCCACCAACAATGCAGGGTCAGAGCTGCTCAGAGGCAGAACTGCTTCTCCCTCTCCCACCTTTAGACATTTTCCCACAGCACGGAAGAGCCGGGAGCAGTTGGTGCAGCCGAGCTCCCATCTCTCCAACCCCATCCTCTGGGTGTGAGGACAGCACCTCTGCTCCTCCCTCTCTGCACAGCAGCCCTGCAAGTGGAAGATGAAGATCTTGTTGCCTTGTACCTGCTGCTACCAAAAGGATCCCGCTAAAATTTCCCTTTTGCCAGGAGTCCTGAGAAAAGCGTGAAGAAGAAGCAGAGACAGGCTAAGGGAGGCACAAATAACGTCCCTGCAGCAAGGACAAAGTCGCCTTAATTTCCACATGTGGGAAAAGAGAAGTTCAAAACTGAAATTAGAAAACGAGCCTAAAGCACAGCACATTTTTTCCAATTTTAGGAAGTTCAGCTCTACATACTTTGTGTTATGACTTGTGCTCAGCATGTCCAGCTGAACTCCACACAGTCCATGTGTGTGTGACTGCACAGCCGACTGTTCAGATCTCTCACCTCTGCTCCAGCTCAATAGGAAGAGTTGAAAGAAAGCAGGAAAACCAGCAGGGAATTCACAGAAACTTCTAACACCACATTCCCTTGTGTATATACTTTAACCATCATTAACTGCTGCTTGAGGCCCACTGAGCACATCAACTGTTGAGTATCACTCCAATCACCTGCATCAGAAGCACAATCTTAACTTCTCCTTCCAACATCTTCCTAAATCCTATTTGGTATTTCTGTTCATCCTTAATCCAGCAAGGGCATGGCTTTGGCTTGAGCTCCCTCAAGCCACCATCACCTTGGATTTTATAACTAGTGTTATGAAATGGCAGTGCTGGTGCTGCATTCTCCTGCTTCCCACCTCCCCCAGCTCCAGGCAGGGGAGCACATCCCAGGTCTGGGACTTTTGGACCACAATTTCAGACTAAAAATAAACCCCAACCAACACACCCACACTGCCAAAGTTTTTCTGGCAACGCTGTTAAAGGAAAGAGTACTTTGGCCAAACCCTGGGTACAGGCGTAGGTCTGGCAGCCTCTTCTCACCCCCTCGAACCACATCAGGCATCCAAAGCTCCTGCCCTCACCCCAGTTCACCACCAGTGCTATCTCTTCATCTCCCCAGACACCGTAAGGCAAAACCATCAAAGGCAAACGTTGGCCTGAGGAACCCTCCAAGTGCAGCCCGTCAAAAGGGATCCAAAACCATCTCGACCAGCCATTGGTGGGCCTTCAAAGCCTGTTTACAACACCTCCACTTCCTCCGAGACATCCTCATTTAACTCCAGGGTTTCTTCAATTTTAATTGGTTTCGTAAGCAAGAGGAATCAAACGGTTCATTTATCCAGTGCTGGCTAATTGGCAGTGATGAAACACAAATTTTGTTTGACAACATTTAGCCAGGAACGATAAACACGTTCAGAGAACATGGAGCAGCTCAGGCT
This sequence comes from Xenops minutus, assembly GCA_035221455.1. Taxonomy (NCBI): domain Eukaryota; kingdom Metazoa; phylum Chordata; class Aves; order Passeriformes; family Furnariidae; genus Xenops; species Xenops minutus. The sequence goes on from JAWWEE010000025.1 coordinate 17,283,529, forward strand.
CCGTGTGGGGCACACCCAGCTGTGGGGGTACACACAACCCCCATTATTGTATTCTTCATTCTTAAAAGGAGGGGGAAAAAAGAGCTGGAAAGCCTCTTTGTACTACGGAATGATGTTTTAAGAAGGCACTTAAAAATACCTGAAGCTGCCTTAATGCTGCACCCAACTCCCTCCCGAAGATGCCTGTTAATTATTTCAAATATTTTTCTTATTTGTACTACGAATAGCAAGGGGCAGCTCAGGAGCCGGCATGGCAAGCTTCTCCCAGCTCCTGGTCGAGGATGGGATTGCCACAAAGCTGCACTAAAATCACACACACAATCCTAAAATGCCACTCTGTCAGCTTTTAACACAAATGTCCTCACAGAGGAGCTCTTTAAAAAAGGGAGAAATTGAAAACTAACAACAAAACCCCACTGCCACACAACGAAGAACATGCTCTGGTGTCACCAAGAGCTACTTAACATCTCTCACATAAAAGTGAACATGTAATCTTAACTTCCAGATTTCTATGTATGGCAAAGGAGAAAAATGTAGAAAGGAATTACCACATTTCCTACTAAAATGATACAGCTCCGCCCAAAAAAGCAAAACCAGGACAATTCAGGACAAGTTTAAAAGATAATCACAATGCTGCAAATACAGAAGCAGCACAGAGTCATCATCACAGTTTTATAACTGAAATAAGGAACAAAACCAAAAATAAGAGTTTACAGAGAATTCAAATAATACTCATATGTGTCCAGAAACGGGCAAAATCCAACTTCTCAAAAGGATGAAGTTTTCTGTTTCTGTCCCTCACACCTTCTGACACAAAGGCTGCCGCAGCGCTCCGTGCCAAGGGAGGGGATTTGCTTTGGGATGGCTCCAGCTGCACACGGAATCTGCTCCACCAAGTAAAAGGCTGGCAATACCAGCAAAATTATAACTCAGTACACACAGTAAGGCTGCACAGCTCAGCAAGGAAAGCTTGAGCCATAATCTCTTTTAGGTATTCTGATAAGAACAATCTCTTCCACAGCTCCATCTCCAGAAGAGAGCTGTCCCTCTTTCCAAGATTTCATTTGAGCTCTTGGGAATATGATTCAAATACAATTGTATTGGTAATATGATACAAATATAAATCAGTGGTTCACTACTAATTGAAACATAAATGTTTCTTGTTTCTGTAATACAAACACAAATATTTGTATCTCACCCTTCCTATTAGGGATTCCTGCTGCACATTCAACAGGGGAACATAAAGTGACATAAGAGCTGGCCAGGAACACCTTTGTATGTATCGAGAGGTGGGAGAGCTTTAAGTAAAAATAATAAAGAAGCCAGTTGGCCCAGGTCAGGTTAATGTTTGACAGAATTCCCAGGGAGGGCAGAGCCAGCAGTTTGCTGCAGGCACTTCTTCTCACTCGGCTCCAAAGCACTGCAGAAATCCCCACAGAGCATAATGTGCCTGGACTTGCCACTGCTCCTCAGACAGACAAGCACAAATCCCTCACCACCGTTAGCTGAGAAAAATCCCACAGCACTTTTGTAGGAGCACCTTGTTAATTCCAGTGTCTCACTCAAATGACAATGCAGGTAATTACATCCTGCTCTTGAGTTTTATCTCTCACAGTCCCCCTCCATCCATCAAATATCAGGTTGCCCAAGGATCAGTCAGCATCTTCTACCTGAGGAGCCAACACAAGGCAATGATGGATAAAAGAATTGCAAGGATCATTTGTAACTCAACACTAACCACTGGAAAAGGACTTTGGGGGTCTTTTAGAAAGAGGTTCTGCAAGTATAACATTTCATTAAACAAGTTCAGATGAGAGAACTGGTGTATCTTTCATCATACATGAAATCCAGCACACAGAAGCAAGGCAGAATCACAGGATGGTTTAGGTTGGAAGGGACCTTAAAGACCATCTAGTTCCATTCTTTCTTTCCAAGGGAAAGTAAAAGAACTAAGGTAAAAGTGAACACCCAGCAACTGGATTTTAGAAGCCAACTTAAGGAAGAAATTTCTACCTTCAGCACTTGCAATACAGCTCATTCAGAACCAAGTTTTAAGTCCCTTTCTAAAACACACTGCTGAAACAGCCTAAAATTGTTTATACCCAAGAAGAATTTGATGTAATTCACTCAAGGGACCTCAAAAAATGCACAACTGATCCTTTAAAATGTCTCGTTTTTCTGCAGAAATATTACACAGTACGTAAAACATCTGGTTTCCCCCTCCCTGATGAACCTCACACCAAAATAAATTCCCAACTCTTTTCCTTCACAGACAACAGAGCTGCTCACAGGACATCAACTTCAGTCTCTCCTTTCTGTCCTTTCTCTTCAGAAATGGTGGAGAAACAGGAAAGTCTGGGGAGTGACAGCACAGCGTCACACTCCCTCCTCCTCTCCTGGTGGATAGAGAGCAGAGGAAGGGTCATTTCTCCATCTGCTGCCCCTCTCTCCATCTCAAAGCTCCATCCTGGCTGAGGACACAGATCCCACAGCAGAGTGACCCCACTGACTCAGGGGAGGGGGACTGAGCACTGAACAACATCATACAATCAAGCCATGACCTACTAAAATGATCATTTTCTGCACCTACCACAACACCCAGTCAGGATTCCAAGTCAGATAAGGCACAAAAGCCTCAACAAAGTCCTGTCACAAGAACCAAAACCGAGTCAGGAGAGGGAAGTGAAGCTGTTACTGCTCAGCCAAGTTCAATTTCAACTTTGCCTTCTCAAGCTTTTGCACTTCTGTTTGCCTCATCCTGCAATACCAAAGTTACTTTCAGGAACGGGAGACTTTCTTAACAAGGCAATGATACTCTCTTTATCAGCATCTGCAGCTCAAGCCCCAATATCCTACAGCTCAGAAGATCACCAAACCAACAGCCCAACAGCACAGACTGAACTCAGCTTGGCCATTCACAATCTTGTTTCTCACACTCAGCAAACTTGAGCCCAGTTCTATCTCCCAGTCAACCAATATCCTCCCCATGCTTTCCATTCTCCATTGCTGGTAAAGTCTATAATTCACCCAGTGCACAGATGGACCATCACAAACACAACGTTTTTATATGCACTCCTTTCATGTCCACACAGGCAAACTAAAGCATATTCCAACACGGTTTCCCAACAAATTTCTGCCCTCTAATTGGGCAGAAACTTAATAACCCAATTCCTGTGCCTACATGTTCTTCTGCTTAAACTTTGAAGCCAAGACAATTGGTGTTTAAATTTTATTAAGCAATAGTTATTCAGACATCTAACATTAATCTGGCTATTATCATTCTGACTTCCTCACATTAATTTACTTTCATAAAAGACATCATTACATTTGATTGTTATGAACTCTGTGGCACCAGGATTAAGAAAGGATTCACTTGACAGAAATTCTTTGATAAATCTGTTCTGCATAAGATTTGAAACAGCAGACAAGGTTTTAATGAGTTGCCATCTAAACTAGGAGTGAAAAGGCAAAAGGGAAAATCACATTTAAGGTTCATGTAATTCCCCCATCTTAACTACAAAAAAAGGAGAGAAAAAGTTTATCAAATACTTCACCTTGGTTTAACTGTCATTTCCTCCAGCCCTTCTCAAATATCATCTGCCAGCACTGTCTCACAAGACATTTATCTTGGACTTCCTAGCGTGACCAAGGTTCACACATTCTGCTGCATCACACACTGAAATGAACAGCAGGGTCTGAGATAATGAATTCTGCCACTCTCCAAACCACTTGGGTCTTGTGTAACTGCTCGCAGTAGTAAGGTCTCCTCAGCACGACACCGTGTACCCACCGATAGCATCTCTGCCTCTTCCCTCGCTGCCTCAAGCACAGCTTGCCTTCTGAACACAGCTTTTATTTGATGCATCGTCACAACACAGTGAAATATTTCAGGGCTGTTATACCTCCCGTGACCAGCTCTACTTGGTTCTTAAAGCAAAAGAGAATTTTTAGAATTCCAGAGTTTGGTCTGCGTGTGGATGAAGCCCCCATCCAGGGCAGATGTCCACTGCAGTTCCCAATCCATGTTGTGTCTCTGCCCTGCCCCATTCTCCTGACCGTGCTCACACAGTAATTTATTAGAGCTGGTTAGGCTGAATTTGGGAATCTGTGCAGGTTCAAAATATGTATTTTGGGAGTAGGGTTACTTTTAAATATAGGCAAGATTGACTGCTCTACAGCCCCCAAAAGTCATAGCAGCATTAGAGAGCAGGAATAACCAACCTGATTAAAACCTGTTTAACAAAAAACCCCAACAAACAAATAAAACCCAACAAAATTCCACAAAAATTTCATTAAGTTATTGCCTGTTTTTTTGTATCACACTGTCACAGGTGAACTTTGTAACAGGTAACAAGTAACATGGTTATGATGGTCGGAAGAGCAGAAAAGGATGCTGGGGAGCATGTTGGCAAAGCAGCCAGACTTAAAAACTTCCATTTTATGATTTAATTCTTCTCAGAACTCTGGGAAAACACTTGGGGTATGTCACAGAAAGACTGGGAGACCCAAAGTGAACTATGTTTCCAGGCTGTTCCCACAATAACAGAAGGGGTTGGAAGAGAAACATCAAAACCACCTGAGCTGATGTACATCAACCTTATTTTCAAAAGTCATGGCTTGAACTCTTACAGCACCAGTGCTCGCCTTTGGCAGCTGCAGCAGCTCCAGGATTGCTTTATAGTTTGAAGCAGACTTTGTAAAATCCACAATTTTGAGTACCAGAAAAGAGAGAATACAGATTTTTTTTTCCCTCCCTGTTTTCAGCCCTACCTTGTAGGCAAAGAGTTTACCAAACTCATCACTATTTTCTACCTGTCTAAAATCACCTGTTAGTATGTGAATGACATGACAGCCCCAAGACCTGGGATGCCTCCTGGCAACTTAAAACTTTTTAAATTTAAATACACTGAAGATGAGAGCACATGGTAGTTAAACTCTGGAAAAACCCATTGGGGAAGAGGAGCATTTAAGATTTGCAGACAAAGCAAAAAAAATTTGGAAGCTAGAGGAAGGGACCAGAACTATCTACAGAGGGAAGCTGAAATGCAGCAGGAAAGCCAGAGCTTTGATGTGCTGTGCTTCCAAACAAACACTGCTTAAAAATGTTGGAAAGTTTTAACCTTTCATCCTACCTACTAAATGCCACCTGTACTTTATAACCCCCTTAAGCAGATTGAGAAAAACATTAACATTTCAGCCACCACTGAGTATCAAGGCATTTAGTGCAGCATCTATTACTTCAGGAAAACAGTCGATAGATGTTAATTTACCACAGAATATAGAGTTATTTTAATCAAATTACATCACCTCATTTTCCCATAATGATGATGTTTGGGTTTTTTTCCCCCCACAGTTCTTACACTTTTCTGGATGTGGCCTTAAAGTCATGCTGTTAACAGAGATTTAAGCACCGAAAGGAAACTGAGCCACCAAAGACAGCCTGGACAGACCAAGTCCCAGGCAGGGGAGTCAGGATCCCTCTGTGCCACTGTTACACCACAGAGGGGATTGTCATCAATAATCATTATCAAGAACTCTCATCCTTAGAAGAAAAATAAACAGCTTTTGGTCTATCCAAACCAAAAATGTAACTTCTGCATTTCATACACTCGTAAAGGAGTTGTGTGAGCTGGTGTGGAGCAGCTGTTAAATACCAGCTAAAGGACCTGACAGGCATGAAAACTGCAAAGCACAGAACCCTAACAACTTCTCATTTACAGCCAGAGAAACTCTGAGTTTTGTCACTAGAGAAAGGAGTTCAGCTTTTTGTCGCATGAGGTTAAAGACAAACACTGGGAACATTGCAAAAGCCATGTCAAAACGCAGCTGAGTTACAAAACCCTTCATGCAAGAGCTCACACCGGCTGGGTCAGAGCTGGAGCCTGGACACAGCTCTGGAACAGCCCAAACTGCTCCAAGGGCTGCAGGAACTACATGGCAAGAAATGCTCCTCCTCCCTGAAGCTGCCAGGGACGTGCTGGACACACCAGCTCCAGGTGAACAGCCCTGGTGCCCTTCTCAGGCACCTGGCACTGATGGCAGCTCCTCTCTGGGGGCTCAATTAACTGTATTCTACCAAGTACAAGCTAAGATTCATTTTTTTTAAGGTATAACTCACCATTTATAGTGAGTCACGTGTAATAATTCTTTTTAAATTGTCCAAGTTTATATCTATAATTGAATAGAAAGAAACCAGCCCATTAGACCAGCCAATGAGACCCACAGTTTTCACTCTTAAATAGAAATGAAGATTAAACCACACCCATTTCTGACCGTTTTTAGCTTTTGAGTTTGTCAGTAAATCATGACTGGACATATTTTAACATTCCTCTGAATAAAAAAGAAGAAAAAAACAAAGCAAAAAAAATTAACAAAAATCCCCCAAATAAACAAAGAAATCAACACAACTTATTGAGGCCAATTAGATATGTGAAGAGGCTGCTGTGAAACATCTTTGAATGTTAATTCAGCATGGATCTTACTTCATGTGGCCAGGAAATAATGCAACTTTTTCCATTACAAAAAAGAGAAAACCAAAGGAAAAAAAAAAAAAAAACCTTGAAAAAAAAAAACTGAAAAAAGAAAACTCAGAAGAAATAAAGCCTGAGGAAAAAAAATATGAAGAAAGTTGGATTTTAGGAGGTTATTAGTAATTAACAAATTTAAGCTGAAGACTACTTGTTAAAACTCTCTCCTATTAAAACATATTTCTGGTAATTATTGGCTAAGAATGTGTCACACTGCAAACTCCTTACTTGTGTTTTTTGCTCATTAAATATAATTAGTGCAGCTCTTTCAGCACAAGTAATCATTGCTCCAGGAAAAACCTTTTCACCCTTTATCTTTTAAAGGCTTCTTTACACCAAAGCCCAGAGTTTTCATCGTGTCAGATCTAATGCTTTAATATGATGCTAATTTATCCTACTGGCATCAGAAGTATAAAATTAAATATCAATTAATTAAATTGAAATATATTAATTAAATATAAATCCAGAACTTCACCAGGCAACTGAAAGCAATATTCCAAGCAGGCCCAGTGTAAGAAGGGCTCACAAACCACAGGTGAACTGGAGGGTTTAATTGTAAATTTCAAACACAACATCCCAGCCACCCAAAAATACAAAAACCTCCTCAAAACACACAAACAAAACTGTCAGTAACCTCTGTTCCATGTAGGACCACCCAAAACATCAAAAAAACCCCCACAAGACAGGAAAAATATCACTAAATCAGTCCATTTTATCTCCTCTTGGGCAATCTTTGTGCTTCAATGCCTGTGAAGTTACAAGAATAAAATAATATTAAGACCTCTTCATAAAATCAAGCATTTTCCACTCACAGCAATTTTCATTAGGTTAATTTGCTTATTTATGCCAAAGCACAGAACAGCTTGCTGAAGTTACAACATGTCCCTCCTTTAAGTCCTTTAACCTGCCTCGCATATTCAAGTCTTCTGAAATTTTCATCTTAATGGCTCATTCTTTTCAAATTTGGATTTTGACCAAACTTTTTTTAATTATCTTTAAATAAGAAAATGCTTATGCCAATAGTAATGCAACACTGGAAAATTAAAATTGGAAGATCTCTGATTCCTCCCCCTGAAATGCTGGTTACTACTCTGCTTACAAAATCCACAACATCACATAAGCTGAATTCCCATTCTGATGTAGCTTTGTTGGTTTGCTGTTACCCTCCCCTCCAGGAAAACCAAGATTTCAGAAGGGTTTAGGTTGGAAAAGCCCTCCAAGACTATTGAGTCCAACCATTCCCCCAGGGCCAACACTGCCCATGTCCTCAGGTGCCACACGAATCCCTCAGGGATGGGCACTCCAGCACTGCCCTGGGCAGCCTGTGACATCAAGGAGTTTTTCAAATATCCAACCTAAACCTCCCCTGGCACAACTTGAGGGTTTTACCTCTTGTCCTGCCCCTTGTTCCCTGGGACAACCCACATCGTTCCTGCTCCTTTAGGATTTCCTTCTTAACATTTCCTCTGTTAGTTCTTCTGCAGCCAAACTATACAAAGAGAATTGTGGACTCTTATCTCTTCATCCTCCTCGCTTTAATGATTTGTGCACATCAAAGCCTGATTAAAACCATTTAAGCACTTCCATCACTGAAATCTCTTTAACGTCTTTTGGAAATTAAATTAAAAGCAGAATGAAAAAAAACCTCCATGTGAATGTACCAAGCTGGACAATTATCATCAGATTTGAGCTTCTATAGTGATGTCAGCATAGATGGGGACCCTCATGGAAATACACAGTATTTTGAAACATAATTTATATAAAAATATAGCAGACAACCAATATAAATATTAAATAGTCATTTAAAACCAGACACACCAGGATTACACTAAGGAAAGTGAACACCAGGAATTTCAAAGGAAAACAAAGTGAAAAATTGAATGACTGTCCAATGGTGTGAAATTTCCACAGGAACCAACTGTGAAGGAAAGTATCTACTATGGAGCAAATTACCTCTGTGAAATCTTAGAATACCAGCTAAGGACAAGTGTAAATAATTTTTCCTATCTCAAGAGTTTAACTTGTCTCAAGGTTTTAACCTGGTTAGAAACAGTATTTTTCCAACAGTTGGTTCTGAAAATCATACTACTATTTTTCCTTAAAAATGGAAAATATATGTAAACAAAAGGATGTTGGATCCAGCTATAGTGAGATACCAAGTACTTGCTTCCTTTTGCAGGAGATGCCAAAGTGACACCAAAACCTGGGCGCAGAATCATTTTAAAACCATGTACAACAAAAGTTACAGAGTTTCAAAAGCTCTAAGTTTAGGGATCCCCTTTGGTTTGACACATTCCCTGACACTCTTCCCAGTCCAGCAGCCACCCCTGGGAGCTTCAGGAGGGCCACAACCATTCCAGAGCTCATTTCTGCCCCTCCATAAAGAGCCCACCAAACTGAAAAGCTGCAGAAAGTTTCCAGTCCAAAGACAAACAACTTAAAGCTGCTCTTGGAAACTGCAGATAATGGGAGAACATCAATCCTTTAGAAACAAACACACTGAAGAGAACCAAACCATTATCCTGCCTCGTCTCCTACCTTCAGTTTTTATTCCCAGTACTACACTGGGAATATAAATAGTGAGAAACTGCTGTGGGGCTACAGAGGACACACATATCCACAGGGAGAGATCTGGAATGATAAAACAGTCCCTCTTGGAAAACATGATCACTACAGGATTACAATATTAGTTAAAGTGCACTCCATATTTGTTTAATTATAAAACATGAAAGCAGCATGTTCAAGTAATTTATCAATAAATGTTATAACATGAATAAAAACTAAGATGAACTATTAAAAAAAGAAATCAATAAAAGGGGGCTCTGAGCTGCCTCATGAGGGGTTGTTTTTCATAGAAAGGAGTGCTGGAAAATTTCTCTTAATGAGCTGTTAACAGAAGAAAATTAGTTCAAGACTTCAGGGCAAGAACTTCCCTATTCTATGTTTGTAAAGTACAACAGCACAAGGAGATTTTTTTTTTAAATTCTTTTTTTCCTGCTGGTACCTGGTGCTACTGGCAGTTAATAACCTGGGTTTTACATTCATCAGCAAGAATTAATGAACCAAGTAAGAACAAGAGACACAACAACCTGAAGAACTACAAACACTGGAGGAGAAAAGACAGATCACTGCGAGAGCGAAATGAGAGGCTTGAAACACCAAGCTGGAGAAAGAAACTTGGAAAGCAGTAAGAATGCGAGAGCCTGGGGAGATGGCAGACACCAAATCAAACACGAGTGCATGAGGCAAACAACCTCCGAGCTCCGGGAACAGGGAATTTTGGCCGGCACGTCCGAGGTTGGCACAGCCCCAGCACAGGAAGCCCCGGCCGTGCCACGCTGAGCGCTGTGCTCGGCAGGGACCACGGCCCAGGGTCACTGCAGAGAGCACCAGCCTGCCCACAAGGGAAGTGTCAATTCAGATGGAATATGTACATCTAGTTCAAGGAACTAAGCAAAGAATAAATGTGGATTCCTGTAGGAGAAAGCGCCACAGCTTTAACAGTTCAGGGTGACTCCGCAGGCTGACAGGAAAAGCTCCGTGACAGGAAGGAGCAGGAGCCTGTGCAGTTGTGTTTCCTAAGCAGTGACAGAAGCCCTGTCATTTCACAAGCTGGAGAACATCTCCTTAGTCATTAGTGACTGCAGAGAAGGAACGATCCTGCAAGAGAAGAATAACTGCCAGAGTTCTTTCACGTTGAGTTTTGCAATTCTATGAATGCAATTCCTTATTTTCTTACTTAAACACAGTTAGCAATAGATTTTACATATATCTACCCCTGCTCTATCTAAATGTATTCTGTTAAACTTTCCTGACTTGTTTCTAGACACTCCCTCTTCATCCTAGGCCTCTCCATCTCCCCACAACGTGGCCTGTTCTGTTCTCAGAGTTGAGTCAAGATGACACCAACAGCGCTTCGTTCTTGATACAAACTCTGAGACAGACATTAAAATCAAATGACAAGGAAGACAGGTGGTCTCACAGAACAGCCTGGGTTGGAAGGGACCGTCAAGATCATCCAGTTCCACCCCCTGCCACGGGGCACCTTCCACTAGCTTCTCTGGGCAACCTGTGCCAGGGCCTCACCACTGTCACGGGGAAGAATTTCTTGTTAATCTCCAATCTAAACTCAAGTTTAGATATCTGATCTCCAGTTTAGTTATTTCTTAGCCTCTGCTGAAGGTAACTGTGAGACTGTAGTAAAGTGAGAGAAAGGAAATACGCCTGTAGAACAAACCACATGTGAGTAACAAACTGAAATTATGTGGCCAGGAACAATTATTGCCACAGAAAAGAGACCTCACAGTCACCAAAATCTCAAGACTACTCTTACATCCTCACACAGGTAGACCCCAAACACGACACTGCAACAAACAACTCCCAGCTGTACACATGTTGCTGCAGCCTCTCAAAAGCTGCTCCAACTCTCTCCATGTGCCCAAGAGAGGCCAAATCTGCCTATAGGAGAGGTGCTGCTCTCAAGATTCAACTCTCAGTATTTCCACCCTCAACACTCTTAAATTTCTGTTGCTCTGGAGCAAAGAGTAAGAGCAGTAATGATTATAAAACTCAGAAACCAAGAGGATGAGCAAAAGGAAAGGGAGGCATCAGAAACAGTCACAAGCAGTTGTGGCACCTCTCATAGAATATGAAAATGAAAATATGGGAGTGGGACACGATGACAGCAGTTTCACCATCACCTGGTAACAGAGTGCCTTTTCTGCTTAAAAGATCTGAGAGCTGCTCTCTCAGTCAGCAAGGCACAAGTCACATCTGCCCTTAGTCACATCTGCCATCCAGGAGCACCTACAGTGGAAAATGACGTGCAGCAGAACGTCCATGCCAGCAACCACAGAAGGAAGAAGGAACTGGTGTGCACATGCCAACTTCTCATGGACCAACTGGAGCCTCAGGACAGATTTTTGCTGCAGCTATTTATCTACAAATCCCCAAAAACACAAACTCTATGGCTTGTGCAGATAAAAACATGGCATCTTCTCACTGAAGTGATGGGTCATAACCATGCAAAAGCATCTGCACATTCCAGCTTCCTCAAAAGACATCCTAGAAATCTTAAGTAATATTTCACTTATGTTTTATCAAGTTCAGATCATTAGAACTTGGAATAATGAAAATCATACAAATACAAATCATATTTGTGTTCCTGTGTGGCTTCTCACACAAGAACTTACCCCAGGGGCTCAGTCTCACTGTCTCAATGTTTGAGACAAGGAGAAAAGTCATAAACCACGGAACTGCAGGGATGTTTAAAGGATGTATCAGGGACCTGAGACAGTTTTGAGACTAGAGTTGAAATTTGCTGTCTTTCATTGCTGTCAAAACTGTACTGGAGTCGTGGGGGCAGTTTTGGGTGTCACAATATCAGAAAGATCTGAAGTTTCTCGAGAATGTCCAAAGGAGGGACACAAAGATGGTGACGGGTCTGGAGGGGCCATATGAAGAACAGCTGAGGGCGCTTGGCTTGTTCTGGGAGAAGAGGATACTGAGGTCAGACCTCACTGGGGTCTGCAGCTTCCTTAGGAGGGGCAGCTCCGGTCTCTGCTGTCTGTGAGCAGTGACAGGGTCCAGGGGACAGCTGGAGCTGCGTCAGGGCAGGGTTGTGTTGGATATCAGGAAAAGGTTCTGTCCCCAGAGGGTGGTGGGCACTGACCAGGCTCCCCAGGGCAGTGGGCACAGCCCTAAGGCTGACAGAGCTGCAAATACACTGTAGAGCAGCCAGGAAATTATAAAAATTGACATTGATACATTAACAGAGCCAAGATACTGATAATGCCAAAAGGTAACATTTTCTTTTTGTTCCTGACCAACTGCCCCAGTCCCAGTCCCAGCACTATATAGTTCCAGTGTGATCTCTCTTTGCTGGGACTGTCTCACACCTGCCAAGTCCACAACAGCAGCCCTAGGAGTTTAATCACATTTCCCTCACTAGAGGAGACAACCAAACGACAAATCCAGTGCACAACCACTTCTCCAAAGCACTTCAATGAATCCTGTTCTGCAATGACACCCCCAGGCTCCAAATCCCCTGTGCCATGGACCCAAGAGAGGAATTCAGGAGTTTTAAAGGAACACCAGGAACTGGAAATACACTTGAGAGAAATTCAGCAGCTGGGAGGGAGCCAGCAATAAGGTGACAAATAAATGCCCAGCCTTGAGCAGAACAAGTTCATTTCACAGTGATGCTGAGGAAGGGCTTGTTCAGTCCCACAGGGGCAGGTGGGAGGTCTGACTGCCATCCCTGGAAACATGGAAATGTTTAACACCACCAGTATTCCTAAGAGGATGATCAAACACGGCTGTAATAAGGCAAGGAGAAGGGATGGTGGGACAAGGGGGTCCCACACCTGCCCCTTTCCAGGCTCCCTTTCCACTGTACATCAGCCTCCCAGGCTGTATGTGAGATACGGGTACAAACACTCAGGTTCCCCCCAAAATTAAGTTATTCGTTCACTCATTCCAAGAAGAGAAGCAAAGACACAGCACTGAAAGCACCAATACCTGGGCTACACATCTCAGCCCTTCCGCGCTTTGCTTTGTTCACTGGAAAAGGGCAAAGGCTCAGCCCAGGTTCCAGGAATGTTAAGCGACTGCTCTTCTGCTCACCAAGTGCCACAAACCCCGGCCAGGGACGGGCTCATCTGTAAGAGCCCCGCACCCGGCTGTGCCGGGGTGCACAGCCCCGGCTCTGCCCCGCACACAGAGCCCACAGAGCCCCCCGAGCCCCGGGCCGTGCCCGCGGCACCCGCGGCCCCGAGCGGGGGGAGCGAAGGGAAGGAACAAAGCCCTGACGTCAACCGGGGGGGCAGCTCGGCCCCGCCACCGGCCCCGCAGCCCCCAGCCCGCTCCCCGCAGCGCCCCGGGCTGTGCCCCCGGCCCGGGCAGCCGCGGCGGGGCCCAGGCGGGGGGCCCTGGGCAGCCGGTCCCGATCCCGGCCCCGATCCCGGCCCCGGTCCCGGGGGTGCCGGGGGCAG
>JAWWEE010000025.1:17297345-17335155 GCA_035221455.1 Xenops minutus
CGCGGGGGTCCCGGCGGTCCATGGCGGGCCGGGGCCGGGCTGGCGGCTCGCAGGGGTCGGGCGGGGCTGGCTGGGCCGGGGCTGGGGCCGCTCCCGGTCCCGATCCCGGTCCCGGTCCCGCCTGGCGCTTCCCGGCGGGCCCCGCGCGCCGCCGCCGCCCCGATCACGTGACACGCGGGGCCGACCACGTGACCCCCGCCGGAGCGCGCGCGGGGGGCGGAGCGGTCTGTTAAGCCACGCCCTCTGTCCGCGACGGCGGCGGTCACGTGGCACGGCGCGGGGGCGGGAGCTGCTGGCGCCCCCTGGCGGTGGCGGGCGGGATCGCGGGGAACCCCGGGATCAGATGGGATATTGGGGATAAATCCTGCCCTGGGAGCGGGCTGAGGCCCTGGCACAGGCTTCCCAGAGAAGCTGTGGCCGCTCCATCCCGGGAAGTGTCCAAGGCCAGGTTGGACAGGGCTTGGAGCAGCCTGGGATAGTGGGAGGTGTCCCTGCCCATGGCAGGGGGTTGGAAGGAGCTGATCTATAAGGTCCCTTCCAGCCCAAACCATTGTGGGATTCTCTGATATTCTGGTGGTGTTTTGTATCACACACATCTGGAGGAGCAAACCAGGCTGTGAAGATCCACCTGGCACACAACTCACATCTCAGTGGCTGCTAAAGGCAGCGCTTGGACAAACATATACCCATTTATAAAACAAATTAAACCCATGGAGTTGTTACATTGAATAATTTCTTTATAAACGAAATCCATTTGATTGCAAAACTCCTATTTATTACGGACGGCTCCGTAAGAACACACATCAATCCCCTAATCCACACGAGACCCCATAATGCACTTTCCTTGTGAGCCCCCAGCTCCTGTCCCTGACTGGCAGAAGGTTTCATAAAGGCCCAGACTCCCAGACTGGGTTGTGTTTCTTTTCTCCTGCTCTGCCCTCTGTTCCCGGTGTTTCTCCTTGAAAGGTGATCCCTTTTCCTGAGGCTGTTTTCCTGCCAGGCTGCAGCAATTGCTCCCCTTCAATGAGCAAAGGCAGCTTTGCTTGGAATTGGAGGGAATTGCACAGGCTGTTCAGAGCTGTGCAGGGTCTGTAACTGTTGAGTAAATGTAGTAATGGCTAGTTAGCAGGGTTTTAATAAAATTAATGATCTTGTACAGCTTTGGAAGACAGATCTGAAAGTACCTTTCCCTTGGAAAAACAAATTGAATCAAAGCATCCAGCAGGACACCAGAAAGTGACACAATAGCACGTGAACCAGGGGAAGGCTCTGGCCAGGCTGGGAAAGGTTACTGCAAAATAAGAATAGGGACAGACAAAGTAAACAGATAGTGCATGTAAAAATAACACAAAATGATAAAAATATTGTATACTAAACATTTCTTTAAAAAGACTGAGTCGAGAGGGATTTAAGGTTGGACAACTTCCTGGGGAGCAGTGCTACCCTTCTGTGAGGCAATGCACAGGCAGCTGCAGATGAAACCATCTGCACACAAACACCACAAATATTTTATATATTTGCAGTAGTCATCAACTTATCAACTGCTTTTTAATAATTTATTAACTTTTCCCATTAAATGGTACATTCACTCAACAAGACAAACAATTTTCTGTAGTTTTATTTACAGTCTGCAGCTTGTTCTGTAAAACACTGAAGTGGTCACAGACAGACGCACAACGTACGTGTTTCCAAACATTTAAATAAGTACAGTTTATTCCAAAGTAATTCTACACACTACTTTTCGGCATAAAAATATAAAAAATAGTTTAATTACTGTCTTTTACCTAAACCAAGATATTTAAGAGTTCTTCCACATGTGATGCACCCTCCTCAAAAAGGGCACTCCAACAATAAGAAATTCAGGAGACTGCATCACAAAATAAAATACTAATACCAACTGCTTCAATCCACCAGAAGAAACAAGTAACTCCCAATCTGTAACCAGCAATCCCTGTTCTGCAGTGTTTGGATTCTGCTTTTCTTGGGTTTGTGGGGGTTTTGCACTGCTTTGCTTCTCCCATGGCAGTTCTCAGACACGTACATGCTGTTACAGACAAACAGTGACTGATTCTACTGCGGACTGTAATTCACCATGTGCCCAAGAGCACAGGCTGCTGATCCTGCATTACACACGTTTCTTGGAAAATTATCCAAAGGGGAACACTTTCCTTTGGGAGCTTATATTCTTTTCTGCTTTTCCTACTGAGCATCCAGAGAAACAACCCTTTTTACCATTTCCTTGAAAACAGTGCCCAGTTTTGTTACTATTTCTCTGGTTTACTGACCATATTCTGTATGGGAAGCTGATGGGAGTCCTGAAAAACACCCACTCAAGCCCTTGTCTCACTGGGATACGTTTAATTTACAAAAAAAAGGCACAAGGATGAAACTCCGAAGCAGCATCAGCCCTAATTCACTGCACTGCTGCTTTCTGACACAGACCCTGTGTCTCAGAAAACACTACAAATACATGAGCCAAGGACACAGGGAGTGAAAAGCTCAAAGCCTCTGGGCTTGACAAGCACTACATTGATCAGTTAACAAATCAACACTAGTTAAATTTGATGTTACTGTTAAGACTTGACCTGGAAGCATCAGGAAAAGCCATCAGAACACAAGCTCAGCAGCACAGAATCCATTTGCCACCAGCGAGATGGAAGGCCCTGTGTGTGACACATTGTGCATTCAGGTTCAACAATGCCAGAGCTCCACAGCAGCACTGTAAAACTTCTGCTTTTAACAGTTTAGAGGATTTTCTCAATGGAAGTGAAGCTGTCATTAACAGAGGAACAGCACATGATGCACAGCATAATCTGCAATAAAAAGCTCTTGCTTTCCAGCATGTAAACATCCAGGTTACTGGACCTTAGCTCATATAAACAAATCTGATGATAGAATTTTTTTAGAACTAAAAAAGTAAAATCTTCCATAAAAGGATAAACCACAAAAATACTCTTTCAGTAAGTCTCACGTGCCATTTGATACCTTCCATGTCCTATGAACAACTATGCAAAACACTTAAGAAAGTTTTAGCAGTAGAAATGTTGACCACTGAACTGTTTGGCAACCTTGTGCTCCAGACACCTCGGAGTGTCGTCACTCCCTCCACACCAGTCCTGCTCCACCCCAGGCTATTTCTTCTTCTTCTTCTTTGGGGGCTCATCATCAGAGCTGCTGTCGCTGCTGCTGCTGCTGCTGCTGGAGGAGCTGGAATCCGAGTCGAACTCAGAAGAGGAGGAAGTGCTACTTGAGGATGGGGATGATGAGGAAGAAGAGGAGCTCTCATCACTGTCACTGTCAGAGGAGGAGGAGGAGGAGGTAGAAGAGTCCTCGCTGTCAGAGGAGGAGTCACTGGCTGAGCTGTCACTGCTGCTGCTGCTGCTGGAACTGGTCACACTCTTGGATCTGGGAGAAAACAACCAGCTGAGAACAGCCCTGCCAGAGCAGTCCCCAACACATAGTGTTCTTTCTGCTGTGTTGCAACCCCAAGATCAATTATCTGGCCTGAACATTCTCAATCTAAGACAAATTCCTGTGCCCTACTCTCCCCTTTTCCAACCCTGGACAAATAGATTTTGGCCAATTCAGCAATGGCACAGGGACACCACACACGTGACATAATCCAGCAGGACTGCAGAGAGAGGGTAAGGGATAAAGCTGGCCAGAATTTTGTTCCTAGGAATGACCATGAGAATTCTGAATGTCCTGTACTACCAAAGTCTCTGGGAAAATTAGCCAAGGTCAGTTCCCTGCTCACCACTGCAACAGAGTGAAATTCTGGCAGTGTGAGAGTCAGTGGAGGTTTCATCAGTGATTTCACCAAGGTCAGAACTGCACCCAGTGAAAACCGTTCTTAGATTACTCCTGGCAAAAGAAGCCAAATTACCTGCCACTACAGGATGCTTATGTTTCCCAAGTGGAGAAAAGGTGGAAACAATCCAAGACACAGACAGAACGATGAACACAGCAAAGAGTGTTTCTGTATGCTTTGCACATTTTTTTCATGTTTAGCCCTTACTGAGGCTGTTGTTCTCAAGATTAACATCTCTGATTGAGGCAACATGAATTCCAAGAAAATACAATTCAATTCTCGCATAGATCTTTCTCCCAAAGAAGTGTAATAGAACTGATTCACCTCCCTTCCCAAAGTCAACCAAAAAGCATGCAAAAATGTAAATTCTAACAATGCAAGATCTCCTTTCCATTAGAAAATGAATGCAGTATTTTTTTATCAGAGGGGTTGTTTAACTACAACAACTCACGAAATGCCTCTGCTAAGGTTATTAAAGAGAGACTGATTTTTTTTATCATATCAGCTATGTCAGCTGACATGTGGGTGTGTGTTAAGCTATGAACCACAGAAGTTTTTATAATACTTCTGTAAGCTGTTATCTCTGTGTGTGCAGACACAACCGCTGTTTACTACAGATAAATCCATAAGGGCTGGTTAAATACTTATTGTTTGGGAAAAACTAGTTTTAAGAAGAGGAAAATAAAAACAAAGGAAAAAAAAAAAGGAGAAGTAGTTTCAATGGTAATTGAAATGGTAACTCTGAACATCTTTTTCCGGATCTCCTCTCACACAATCCATAGCAGCAGTCCATGGACATCCAGTGGTTAGGCTACAATCCAAAACCCAATCACAAAAACATCAGAATATTGCACTTAAAGCTGCTTGTCCTGGAGGAAAGCAACAGCTGGATCTGGGAGAGGTAACAGGCAGGGACTTGTTTTCAGGTGATGTAACCTGTGACCTGTGGGTACTTTCAGGAGGAGGAAGGAGATGGCAGCAAGTAAAATTCAAATACAAAATGTAATGTGAAGTAGGTAACGTGACAATGCAGATTCTATAGGTTGGTAGATGTAAGATTTTGGATCTACCACACCATTGTCAAAGTACAGAATCTCTCCAGCAGATAACATTCCTTCTCCTCAAAATATGTTTCCAAGAGTTAATCTCTCCTGTGATTCTGTGCCCCAGCTGTGGGACAAGGGCTGGTGTAACTGAGGCTGTCACCCTGCTCTGTTCAAACCCCCAGGGGTTTTAAACCCTCACAGGTGCCACTCACATCCAGCCTAAGTGAATTAGAACACGATCCCACACCTTCAGGTGGATTTACATGTGATCCAATATAAAGTGGGCTCTCCATGGATAGCCAGAGTATGCCAGAGGGGAATGCTGAAGGACACGTGCACCTGGAAGGCAGCTGTGTCACCTGAGGTCATAAGACTCTGCAGCAGCTGCTCTGCCTGAGCCTGTTTTTCTGGTTGAGCCTGAGCTTACTTATTACTGTTTATATCAAAACAAACATACTCTGTGTAAAAGGTTCGTGCTCCTACTGCCAGAACCCAAACTTTTGCATATTTTATTTTAAATCTGGAATTTATATATTCAGTGGTAACCCTCTGCTGATTGTCAACATTTAATGCTTCCCATATAATAAAGATATGAACAGCAAACTCTCTGAAAAAAGTTTATATTGATGAATTTGGTGCTTGCATTAAAAACAGGAGAATACTTGAAATCTACAAGTGTTCTAAAATTTCGAAGAAGTAGTGACCAAACCACCCAATCCCCCAGGAACCCTTTTGTTGTGTTCATTTTTGCCCTGGTTTGGACGCAAATATTCTGAAAATAATCCTGCCAGTAGAGGCTGCAGCAGCTGAGAAAGCTGAGGTAGGAAAAGGCCTGAGTTACACTGTTTACAAATCAGTCAATTTACGATCTCACCAGTCCTAAGTAACTCCAACAATAAATGGGCACTACTGAGAAAGGAGCCTTTGATAAAACACTCTCTGAAAGCCAAGCATTCCAATAAAGCCACATTCCACATGGCAGCCTGAAATAGGCATGTTTTAAAGATCTGATGAGCCTTATTCACTGACTGCCACACACAGCAAGAGGTCTGCTCTTTAAACACCTCCTGAAAACTGGTTTTATATCAGATTTAGAGAACTGACAACTAAATGGGAAGAGATACTGAGGCTGTTACTGGACCGATATTCCACCCCGGAGTAAAACTCACAACACGATCAGCAGGAGTGTTACAGCCACAGATCAGGCTGCTCCTCTGCTAATAAAGCAAATTCCCAAGCAAACATTAATGCAAAGTGAAGTACAAACAATGTCAAAAGAGTTCTTGGCTCCAACTAGTACTTGGACTGGGGGGAGGTTTATTCCCTGGATTTTGGGTTTGGATTGAGGTGGTTTTGTTTGGTTTTGGGGTTGGGTTTTTAGTTTTTAGATGCTTTATTTCATTCTCCAGGCAAGGCTTCAGAGAGAAAGAGAGCTGGCAGGAGGGACTGAAAACAACAAAAGACAGAGCAGGATGGACAGGTGGAGCAATGACAGACCAGAAAACACCGTGCCAGTCTTGCACAACTGTTTCAGAGACACTTGATGGACCTTGAAGCAGCAATACAAACATTTTTATCATTAAAGCAAGACCATGCAGAGGTAGAACAATCAGGAGGGAGAAAACCAGAGAACAAGAAATTTAGAGGTTTTGGACAGGGAGGAATAGAACTTCTCCAAGTGTCTGACAGACAAAAGCCTGTAACACGCTCACAGCAGTAAAACCAACACTTCTTTGCAATGTTGACTTTCCCCACCCTCTCCCAAACTCCTGCTGCAACACCCAGTGCAGGATCCCAGCTTGGAACAGCTGCACCATTTGTCATCAGTCCCACATACCTTTTTTTCTTAGTCTTCTTTTCTGCAGCACTTTCTCCAGCACTAATTAAGGGGGAGAAAATAATGACTTTGGTTAATGCAGTAGAAGAATGAAATAAATAGCAGCACAGTGGAGCTGAGTTTAGTATGAGCACAGTGGTGTCCTGCTGGCAGAGCCATGAGGGCACCAGGCAGCTCTTCTCAGCCCTGTGCAAACCAGAGCAATAACAGCTACGAGGCAAGAGAGAAAATAAACAGCAATTCACCTCTAATTTGCCGTGTTATGGATGCTTTACTCTAATCTTTGCTTCATTTTATATGAACAACAGCATTTTGGGATAGGAGAGGCACAGGAGAAGGGACAAAAAATTGTATAGAACTATATTTAGCAATAAGTGGATTGAAACAAAGGGTAAAACACTAATTAGCCTGTAGTTTTCACATTTCTTTCAAGTACAAAAAGAAACAGAAAAATCTATTCATATTGATGCTTTCCAGATATATGTCTTCCAGATTTCCATGTGTTCATCTGCTCACACAAAATTTTAGTGGTGACACAGAAGAAAATTTCTTTTAACAAAACTTTTTTAAAAAGTCTTCACTGCTGGATTTTCTTTTTTTAAAGAAAACAAAATTCTTTCAGTCAAACGTACCAGTCACGTGCTGTTATCAATTCATTGCAGATACACAGCACATAACTCACCCTGGAATGTACCTGTGTGATTCAAGTACTCCCTCATCACATCCTTACAACACAACGTGCCACTGATCTATGAGGAAGTTGTACATTGTCACAGTCCAAGATACCTTTTTTGCTCAACTGAAACCTATTATTAGAAGGCATTTTAAATACAAGTGAAAGGTACAAATATATTTCATTCAGACATTAGAAAACAGTATGTGTTGATAAAGACTCCAGAAAGGGAGTGTCAGGTGTAACCTACATTGTTTTTTCAATAAAAGTTCAATGCTCTTTGTAAGCCAGAAAAATGAGGTTTTTCCAATATTTTATTTTCACATTATCATCACACAGAGGAGATTCTCGTACTCCCCACTCTCTCCTATGGGCAAGAGGAAGATTCACTGATATTCAAATTTCAACACAAATTATAATCCCTCTTGTTCACATTTACATTCTTAAGTTCTCCAGATGTTAACAGGTAAGAAAAGTCACTGTGAGAACCAGAAATAAACCCCAAAGCACCTTTGAGAAGACAGGATCTAAATCAGTGTGTGAGTAACCCAGGCACAGGGCTGTGCCTTCCTCTGGTGTGTAAGGTGGGGGTTACTACAGGTGACAGTGCTCAGGCCCTGCAGTCAGACCTGCTCCAGAAACTCCCTCACTCCCCCTATGGCCCCACACTGCTTTCAGAGCCATAAATCACACTCTGGGCTGGGTTCAGTGCAGTAACATCACTCAGGAATGAGCATTCCCTCACCTTTCCTCCACTCCCAACTCCTGCTCCAGGCCGGGCAGGCAGTGAGGGGTTTGCTGACACCTCCAGAGTGTCCACTGGCATCGTGGGGTCAATACCAGGCAAACAGAGGGATCCTGGGACAACTATGAAATGATTTCATGCTGAAAAAGCTTGGATGTGGTTGTCACAAGTAAATATTGACCTTATTAGGCTGTGTTTGCCTTTTGGTTAATGATTCCTGCATGGATCTTTAAAGGTGGTGATACAAGTGCTCCGAAGCAGAGCTGTGGGAGACCCAACTGCTCTAAGACAAGGAAGAACCTTCCAACACAAGTGATATTAAAAGGCAAAACTGTGACCTAGGAACTTGTTTTTCCACAAAGAAAAAAGCTTCATCTTTGGAAGTGTAACACTGGCACCTAAGGAACAGGATCCCTCGTGGCACAGCTAAGGAGCTTATGATTATATAACTCCTGTGAACCCAGCCCAATTTAACCAGGATTAAACACTGCTCCCACCTAAGGATTACTCAGTCTTCCGCTTACAAGATGACTTTTCCCAGCACATGCCCCTCACACTGAGGACTGTTACAGCACAAAAACCTCCACTTGTGACAGACTGGACAGTCCCAGAATTCCTAAATAAAATTATCCCACTCTCAGGCTCAAGCACAAGGACCAAGCTACAAGGAACTTCACCCTCGACCATCCTCCAGTGTCAACCTGCAGAATTCACCAGAAGTAGGGCAGAAAAGGAGCAAGGAAAAAATCTGAGTCTTAAAACTTGCCTAAAAATCCTGAGTCTCTGAAGAACTCACCTGATCTCCATCTCCAAACAGAGCAAGTTTCAGAGCCCAAGCACTCCTGATGTCTATCTACAACACTAGGTGATTCTAATTACTTCAGAATTACTCACTGGATCAAAATTAATTTCAAAATCAAACATTTTAAGTCGCTCTGATCACAAGCTAATAAGCCTCCACTTCAGTCAGTGTTTCAGGCCTGTGACGCATAATTGCTGCCTGAGCTGGAGCTGCTGACGGATCCAAAGGAGCTCTGTCTGCCAGAGGTACCACCCTTCTCTCTCCCATTAGGAGAGCAGCAAAAGGTGGGAACACTCTCCATAACTCACATCCTGGCAGTGTGATGATCCACACGCTGGCACTGACTGAGGGCACGTGTCCAAATCCTCAGTAATTCCAGCTGCAGGGGCTGTGAGGGACCTCACACTGTGTCTCTGCGGGGCTGAGGCAGCCCCTCTCCAGCTGCCAAAGCCAAACTGGAGTTGCAATGGCAGGAATGACCCTCACACGCAGGAATTCCATGGAAAACTAATGTGTTACATTAGTTTTCACTCTGGAGCTGCTTGTTAAAACAATTGTTAACCTTGGGGGAAGAACTAAAGTGCATTCAGCAAAGCACAAAGGAAATCACACACCACATGCAGAGTTTCATTTAGATTTCTGTTTAGTTGCATCTTCCACTTTCTCAGATGTCAAAACAGGAAATAATTACGCAATTCAGTGAGATGTTGTTACTTTATGCTTGAGAGTTAGCACCACCTGCTAACTCCACTCCCATTAACCTGTTTAACCACTGCAGCTCCCAGGGAGCAGCAGGAGCTGGGCTGGCACAGACACTGTCAAGTCATGCCCAGAAAAACCAGGTTTGACTCCACATACTACCAACAAACCTGAACAGAAGGGCAAGAACTGCCTCTTTGTTATAAACACATTTACAGTCTTCACACCCACCTGCTTGAAACAACACATAAACAGGAAATCAAGTAACCAAGGAATTCAGGAAACTGTTTCATCAGAAAATGTCTCCCACTATTTTAATTTGGGCTTGGTGGATGTTTTTTTGTTACAGACAGGCCAAAATACTTATGAGTGTATTTCAGAGGAGCAGGTGTTAATGAAAGACTTAAATAAATTAACTAAAGTGCTAATTTTAATTCTGTGGGACCTGAGTGTACATATTCTACCTAACATACAAACCACCTGTAACATTAAGCAAACATTGTACAGTCTGGAGGAAAAGATCACAGAAAATAGTGACACCATCTTTGCTTTTATTTCATCAATAAACCAGACATCAACCCTTGTTTAACATAACATAAGCCAACCTTACCTCTGTTGCAGTAGTAGCTGTTTTTCTTTCTCTTTCAGGATTTTGGCCAGTTGAGCCGTCCTTGAAGGCCTGTGTAGGTATTTTCTCTTCCCTGTACATTCATATGTCCAATGGCCAAACTCTAAGCATTTCTGACATCTCACATGCTGCTTGTTTGCCTCCCTAGAAAAATGCAAAATTGCTTAAGTGACTCATTCCAAGTCTGTTCTACCTAGTGAAAAAACATTTACTTTTTTGTCATGCAGATTTTTAACATCATCAAGTTATGATTAACCAGATGTTCACAGGTGCTTCAGCTCTTCTCTTAAATCAGGGCATGAACAGTGACATCAGGTGCATACAGAATTTAGAGCAAATAGATTTTTGTTTATTAAAACATTTTCACATGGCAACAACAACACTGCATAGAATTTGCAGATGGTTGTAAATTACTTCAGGTAAATAACTGAAATTATGGTTGAGAACACAGTTAGAAAAAAACAGCAGCTTTGTGCTTTTTCAAATCCTAGAATTTAACCCTCAGGAACCAAACTGCCCAACTCTGTCTGGGACTCTCAGAGATGCTCCTGCTTGTAGCTTATTTGAATTTACTAAGACTCCTTAAAGCCTGGCAGAAGGTTATCACAGGAACAATCAGAATCCTATTCACTTTGTGCAGAATAAATCCAGCCAGACTCCCCTGACTGCCCTGTACCCCCAAACACCTGCACATCTGTGTTCCAGTATGTAAAACCCTGTGAGCATTTTTAGAAATCCTGAAGGGAAAACATTCCTATTTCCATACTCGAGCTCTTAAGCTGCTGTTGTGAGGCTTCGCAAAGCTGTTTTCCCTCCTCCTTTACAAATAAGGAAACTCGCACACAGCCAAGGGACTGCTCAAGGTCAGGATCAAAATTAGTTCAGAGGCAGGACTGAACTCAGGACCGTGTCACTCCAGTTCCCTGCAACTGCTGCCACCTCTTGCCACCTTCTGGTTTTTTCCCAAGCACCAAAGTACAATTTTTTCAAGGTCTGTAATTACAGCCTGGCTGTACCAGGAGGCTCCCAGGCTGTTCATTTAGTGAGAATAAAGTGACAGACCAGCAGTGAACTCTTTTTCCTCAGCAACAGTGTAGCTATTCCAGTAAAGGTGTGAATTGCTTCTCCCTCAGCTTCAGCCACCACCTGCTGTGGCAGTTCCTGAAGGAAACCTTGTTTGGAACATCCATCACTCCTTCAATGCAAAGAGCATTTGGCTTCATCCTCACGCCTTAGAAATACTCAGCTAAATCAGCACTAAAAACCTAATTAAACTCACAGCCTGTCCAGCACAAGGGACTTGACTTGGGCACAAATCAGAATGCCTGGGAAGGAATAAAACCCAACGGCTTTGAGTGCTTTGTCTGTCTTTGTCCTGCCCTGCACCTCTGGCTCTGCCACAGCAGCCACACAAAAGCCCAGTGATGACACTCCCTCCTCTTCATCGGCATAAAACCCCCCAAAAAAGTCGATGTTTTTCTCTCTCAAACCAGACCGGACTTGTGCCTACAGAAACAACACAGAAGTTTAAAGCAACAACAATATAACCTGATGTTTCCAGGCCTTTAGTTCAACTCACACGAGCAGAGCAGACAATTCCATGCAGGCCAAAAAGACAAGAATTAAGCCCTAAAAACAATCTAAGTAATGACCAGAACACCAACCAGCTCACCAGCTACAGATGTACAAAAACATCAGCACTGACGAGTTTAACACTAAGGAAAAGCACAAAACTGAAGCAAACTTCTAGCTGGAGGTCAGTGATCCCAACACCGGAGCTCAGAAACCACCAAGCACATGAAATAAGAAATAAATCCTTGACTCAAATAAAACAGCAACTTAACAAGTATTCCACGAGTACTTTAAAATCCCAAGTTACTTTTCACTAGAAAATAGGGAAGAGATTATTAGTAAACCATGGAAAAGGGGAAGAATGCAAAAATCATCCACATTCTGCCCAACTTTTGTGACCGGGCAAGAAAACCCTCAAAACACAATCGAAAAACTGAATCATGAGAAATAAATCCATTTAAGGGAGAAAAAAAACCATAAAAACCCAACATGCAAACGTGCAAACACCTGCAGAGCCGAGGTCGGCAGCCCGGGGAGAGCGGGGCACTTTTCAAACAAGCAAAAACGTGCTTTTCTCATTTCAGCGTTCTGCAACCAGACAGACCCCTTCGGGGCGGAGGGGATGATTTGATTGCAACAGCCGCACCTGCCCCAGCGTCGCCTGATTTTGGGGTTTCGGTTTTTTCCCCCTTTTTTACCGTTCTGGGAGTGTGTCCCCACAGGAATCGGGGCTCCTTTTCCCCCTCCAGCCCCGCCCGCCCCACTCTCACAACCTCCTCCCCTTCCCCACCCCGCGCGTTCATTCCCTCCCTTTATGGAATCGCGGAACGCCCCGAGCCCGGCCCGGACAGACAGGGACCGCCCGAGCCCCGCGCCCGGCCGCGCACGGGACACCCCAAATCCCCGCCGTGTCACCGCGGGGTTTTGGAGGGCGGGGGTTTCCCCCGAGCCGGGCAGCGCCGGCGGGGAGGGCTCTGAGCGCCGGGAGGGCCCTGCCCCGGCCCCGCGGCCCCCGGCCGCACTCACGCCTGCCTGCGGGCGATCAGCCGGTGCATGGGCGTCGCCATCTTAGCGCCCGGGACGGAAGTGGGGGCGCCGCGGGGCGTGCCGGGAAGCGTGGCGGAAGCGGAGCATGCCGGGACAGGCCGCTTGCCACCGCCCGGGGAGGACGGCGCGGCCACCATAGAGAGCGAGTCCTCCGGAGAACAGAGCGGCCGCGGCCGCCGGGCTGCGCTCCCTCGCGCCACCTGCCGCCCCCGCTCTGGCACTGCAGCGCCCGCTCCCGGTCCCAATCCCTGTCCTTGTCCCTGTCCCTGTCCCTGTTCCTGTCCTGATCCCTGTCCTGATCTCTGTCCCTGTCCCTGTTCTGATCCCTGTCCCTGTTCTGATCCTTGTCCCTGTTCTGGTCCCTGTCCTTTCCTATTTCCTGCTCCTATTCTGATCCCTGTCCCTGTCTCTGGTCCATATCCCCATCCCAATTCCTTTCCCTGTCCCTTTTCCTTTCCCTATCCCTGTCCCTACCCTATCCCTGTCCCTGTCCCAATCCCTCCCACTCAGCTCTCCCCACTCCCAGGTCCCCGCTGTCCCCTTCGTTCACCCCACTCTCACCATCCCTCCTAAGAAGTTGCAAACATTTACTAATGCGTCAATTTTTAGCAGGTCAGATTTTTACCCCACACTGAGAAAAAGAAATCTCAGTTTAATCGAGAAGGTCAGTTTGGATACAGGTGCAGAACCCTGTCTCGATGATCTATTAAACATCCTCAGGGCCTGAGGATGAAATAAATCATGGACTATCCCAAGCTGGACTCACAAGGATCACTGAGTCCAACTCCTGGCCCTGCACGGGACAATCCCCAAAATCCCACTATGTCACACTTGTGTCCACAAAACACATCCCAGACTGGGTTGTAAGGAAATACAGTTCAGATGGATCTGGGAATTGTAAGGCAAATCTTTCTTCCACCTGCCAGCCCTGGCTGCAGCCCCCAGCTACTCCAGGGCTCTCACATCATCCCCTCATGTCTCTGGCAGGGCAGGAGAGATTTTGGCACCAAAAAGAACAGGAAGAGCAGCAGGAGCTTTCTGACACCTGGCAGGCAGCTCCTCAGGAATCTGTGCCAGCTGAAACGAGCAGGGCAGCCAAGGGAGAGCCACAGGGAATGTGGCTTCATGTATTGGCTTTATCAAAACTCATTGTTCTCTCACGGGATCAGTTTTAACATGATATCTTAATTTTTGTGAAAAAAAATCATCAAGAAAGCATTTTTTAATGTTGAATTGTGATTACTGCTCCTGTTAGTACTCTGGAAGTACTTTATATCCTATTAGTATCCTGGGGGTACTTTATGTCCCACTGCTTTCAGTACTAATTCAGAACTATCCTGTCACAGGCACAAGTGAGAGACAATAAATGGGCATTGAGTGAAATAAATGAACTGTTACAAATCTAACAAGTTGAAGTTCAAGTTGAACATCAATATAATTAATACTTAAATAATAAAATTATCCATACAGGCACAACGTAAGAGATGAGAAAGTATCAAATAAAATATCTCAAAGGAATGATATTACCAAAACAGGTTTTATGCTTCTAATTAAAGCTTTTCCCAATGCAATTCTCTTGCCAGGGCACCTGGAGTTTGAATTTCCAGATGAGAACCTAATATTTCCCAAGACACAATGTCACACCTGTAGGACAGCTCCACAGGGAAACCCAAGAGCAGGGCAGGGTGTTGGGGGCAGTGGAGCTGCACATCAGGACCCAAGGAAAAGGGTTACTGGGAAGTCTGGAACAGCTCTGGGCTGCTGGGTGTTCCATATAGGGCTGAATCCAGCGAGGGTTACTGAATCTAATGCTGAAAATATTCAAAGGAGGGTTTTCTCAAAGCTTTTCTACCTTTTCCAAATACTGATTGGCCTAATGGAAGATAACATCTCACCTACAGAGCTTTCCTTAAAAACCAGCCAACGTAAAACAATGAAAATCCCAATGTTTCTCTTCATTCCAATGTTTTTCTTCACGACAAAGCAACCCCAAATGAAACGAGCACCCGCTGCAGTGAACCTGGGCATGGACAAGGTCCCTGCTGGGCCCTGAGCAAAACCCCCACTTCCCATTGGAGTGTGGCCTGGACACCATTCCTGTGATGGTTTCCCCATGTTGTGACGGTGATTTCAGGGACCAGCTTCATCACAGCATGTTTTAGAACATCAGGGGAAGGAACCCCAGGTGAGATCCCATCTGTTTGGATATTTTGGATTACTTGCTTATGAGTAGCAGAAATATGGGAATCCCTTTCTAGGCATAAAATAAAGCAATACAAGCTCAAAATCTTTATACTTTTCTGCCTCTTAACTTCCCAAGCAAGATAGGTTCCCTCATTCCCTCTTCTGCATATTTTCCTTGCAGCATAAACTGCTGAACACACTATTTGTGTGTTCATTGCTGACATGATATTTTTGTGATGAAAAGGGTCTCCTCTTCCAGAAGAGTCACAAAAAGGATTTGTTTCAACTACTTAATAGATAAGGAAGATCTGGCAAAAAACAAAGTATTTATAATATATCTAAAGTTAATACCAGTATGGATGTAGGTCGGTTCTAGTAAAATCCATGCAGACACTCAATGTTTGTATCAGTAACTAAGGGCAGACCCAGCTCTATGTATTAAAATTCCAGGCTTGCATAATTCCAGACCCTGTTGGCATCCACCATATAAACAGACAGTTAGAGGATGGTACAGCTGAAAGGAAAAGGACAGAACCAGTTTGAACCATTACTTGGTGTTCACATGAAGAAGGAACCTTCTGGGGCCTCAAACCAGATTAGTCATCAGGTCAGCTGTTGTACATTGAAAGGGATAATGCACCCCAAAAATCTGTAATCTATGTGGTCACTCAACCACGACTCCCTTTGAGAGAGAATGTTAAAACCAGGCCTTGTTATTAGAATGCATTTAAATTAATAAGTTGATGAGCTGTGAGGTTGGGACAAACATCCCTGTCCAAGAGGGGGGAGCGTTGCTATGGGACTGTTATCCTGGCTGTGCCCTCAGCCGGTGCCTGCTGGGGACTGTTCCCTGCTCCAGCCTAGGAAGCTCTGCCCTATTTTTGGATCCTCACCTCACACTTGGCAAACACTGAGCGCATGCCCATGTCACCAGATCCCAAATGTCTCCCAGTGGAGCATAAAGCATGTCGACGTAGCAGGGACGTCACCTGTGTGTGCAGTTTGTGGAAGCTCACATCATTAACTGTGTCACTGGAATGGATGACGTGGATCCAGCACAAATTCCAATGTTTTCCATGTCTGGGCAGAGCGCCAGCAGCCTGGTGCATTGAAAGGAGCCTCAGCAGCAGGCAGAGGGTGTGGGATGGGGCAGCACTCCCAATGCAAACAGAATGAGAGGGGAAGGCTGTCACCCACAGCACATGTATGTGCCCAGCACACAAAATTCTGGAACTTTTAGGAGGCTTGTGGATAGTCCAAATCGAGACAATCAGGGCTGAGCTCCCATCCACAGCCTTTCACCCACCAGAGATGGGCTCATGGCCCCAGCTCTCGATCCATGAGCAGCACGAGCACTGGCCCCACGGAAAAGGGCACAGCAAGGACAGACTGTGGCCTTAATCCTGCCCCTGTTAGGATCTGTATGCTTTGGGATGACAGAGCTCAAAGTTACCCATCAGGTACTTGCTGCTGCTTCCAGTTATGTGAGAATCATTTCACAGAACCCCATCTAAATGCTTAGGCTGATCCACATTTAATGCTGTCTCCCTCCCTCACAAAGCCAATTTCTATTTGAATATCCCAGAATAGCCAATGAACCATACAGTGGGTGACGTGCAAGGGCTATTTCCAGTAGCCCTAAGAATAGCCTGTGACAGACCCCAGCCAGGGATTATTTTAAACCCATATTCATGGTAGTCCTTGGCCATTTGTTAATGAATTGCAAGACTGACTTGGAGTTGTGATGAACTGTAAACTGAGGCTGGAGGTGCTGGGAGAACACTGGGAGACACCGTGGTGGCAGATTTGCAGCATGCAGGCACTGAAATCATATATCTGTTTTGCTTAGAGATCATAAAAGAGGATGTGAAATGTGCCAGGCAAGGATTTATTTGTGAAGCTCCCTGGAGGAGTAAGTTTTGGGAAAGTCTTGGGGCTACAGACTGAGATCAGGACTAACCAAGGCACAGGTTAAAGCACTGAAAGAAGCATGATGCGGATACTCTGAAGAACAAACAAAATCACTCAGAGCACACAAATTAGTATCAGTCTTTTCCCCACATTTTATTCTGAGGGTCACCTGCCAGGCAAGAGGACACCCCTTTGCAGCTCTGAGCAGTAGGACGGTGTCACATGTATCACCAGCAACTTATTCCTCCTTTAAAAAATAGCCATGAGTTTTGGGCCACATATCATCACAGTTTGAATACATTCTCTAAGCTGAGTTACCCCAGCAGTATTTTGCTGTTCCATTCACAGTTGGTCTCTCTCTGCAAATCACTCGTCACCAGGGAAGAAAAGATAAAGCTTATTAAAGAAGAAGAAGTTCAAAGAAAGAAGCTTATTAAAGAAGTTCAGGATAAGCTGTTTGTCTTTCAGCTGTCATCAAATCCTAATTATTTCTTAGAAATAGTTACAACAGTCTGTTCATGTTTTATACACTAAAAGTCTCACTTCTTACAAGAAAAAACATTCAGAAAACAGTGGGGAGAATTGTGGAATCTGTTTCATTTTGATGACTACATCACGACACCTCAGGTTTTGGGTCGATTTCTTTCTTTTTCGCCTGGCTGGGGGCTGTATGTGGTAACCAGAACTGTGGGCTCTCCCCCAGCTCCCTCCTGTCCCCACAGGCAGCATCCCTGGCAAAGTCCCAGGGCTGTGTCCCAGCCCGGGGTGAGCGGTCACATCAGGGCACTCCGACAGAGATCGCCTCTGACACCAGACTCTGATCCCTGTCTCTACTTTTCAAAATGAAAGTTAAAAATATGAGAGGAAACTGGGCTCCTGGTACTGTGGGTTGTACAATATTCCCACATGGAGCAGCGGCCAGTTCGGTTCCTTGGCACCCTGCCCTGTGCTCAAGGACGTCCGAGGTCAAACCCTTCATTAATATTCTGTCATTAGCACCGTGATGCAATTCCCAGCCCACCCGCAGCTGCCAGAGCAGCTCCGGGGCAAGAGTCCTTCCTGCCTGGAATATTGAATTTCTCTGCCACGTGTTTTCTGTGTCACTAAAACAAGGAGCAGCGATGTAAATACAGCGCTGGGAACTTGGTAACGTACTGTTTATAACACACTACACTGACGCATTTTTGGCGTGTTTTATCTCAGAGTTTAAACCATTCCCAAGCATTCCGTTTCACCAAATCCATGAATGTAAGTCTCGGAATTAGGTTTGTGTTAGGATGAATCCATCAGTCCCCTTGTGCTTTCATCCCAAAACGTTCAGAACCCTCCCCGACCTGCCTGGGGGAGCAGCACCACTGCTGGGTGTCCCTTTCCCTCACCACCACTGCAACCATGGAATGTGCTGGAACTTCTAGGGATTTTTTTTCTCTTTTTTCATTTAGCTTTTTAGAAATTCCTGATCCCTGAAAGGACTTTTCTCCAGCACACCCACAAAGCACTTGTTGGACAAACGCTGCCCTGGAAAACACGATGTAGCTACACACATCCAAAGTACAGCAAGAGTGGCCCAATGAGATATAACAATATTAAAATTTGATGTGATTACAGGCCAACTGCAAGTCCCACTGGATATAAAGCAATCACACACCAAATTTTATTGGCAGCATAGCTGAAGCCGCATAGTTGGAACCACAATGTCTTTTACCCACATTCTCAAACCATAAAACTATAAACCCAGCCCTGGGTTTTCTTCTGCAATTCAGGAAAAGTGGGAGCAGAGGATCCCAGAAGGGTTTGGGTTGGAAGGGGCCTTAAGGCTCCCCTGCCCTGGGCACCTTCCACCCAAGGCCGGGCCAACCTGGCCCTGGGCACTTACCTCAGCAGGAAAAGACAATTACTCAGGACGTGCTTCAGACCTTTTCTGCAAAAACTGCGCTTCTAGAAATTGTAAATTTATTATTATTATTATTATTGTATCTCACGAAGAGGCTTTTTCCACCCACCCCCACCCATCACCCTCATGACATCACGAGGGGGGGAAACTTCACTAAACGCCTTTTTCACGACACCAACAACCTCGAACGCAGAGAGAAACAATCCAATACCCTCCGCAGCGCTGCCAAGCCGTGACTTTTTATCCCAATTCCTGGAATCCTTTACACTAGAACAGCCCCCTCAGCGGGCACAGGCAGCGCCCCCTCAGCCCGCTCCCCCCCAGCCGCTGCTCTCGCGAGATCTGCGCCGCCCCGCGCGCCGCCGCCGCGGCCCGACGGGATCTTTCGAGAATTGCCGGCTCCCCCCTCAGCGCCGCCGCCATGTCCGTCGTGGGCATCGACCTGGGCTTCCAGAGCTGCTACGTGGCCGTGGCCCGCGCCGGCGGCATCGAGACCGTCGCCAACGAGTACAGCGACCGCAGCACGCCGTGAGTGAGCCGGGCAGCCGCGCTGAGGCGGCGGGAAGGCGCCCGCGGGGCCCGGCGTGGCGGGGCCGGGGAGGGAGGGAAGCGGCGGGGCGGTGAGGAGCGTGAGGGTGAAGTGCTTAGAGAGGGGACGTGAAGCGTGGCGGATGCGGGGGAACCGCTCTGCTCGCTGCTTTTCACAGAATTGCAGAGTCGTAGAACGTGAAGGGGTTGGAATGGACCGTAAAGCTCATCCAGTTCTACCCCGCTGCCATGGGCAGGGACTCCTTCCAGTGGGAGAAGGGCTGGGAGAGTTGGGGCTGTTCAGCCTGGAGAAGAGAAGGTTGTGTGGGGACATCGGAACCCCTTTCAATGTCTGAAGGGATCTACGGGGAAGCCGCAGAGGGATTCTTCGTCAGGAACTGTGGTAGCAGGGTAAGGAGTAATGAGGTTGCAACTGACAGAGGGGAAATTCTTCCCTCTGAGGGTGAGCAGGCCCTGGCACAGGGTGCCCAGAGAAGCTGTGGCTGCCCCAATCCTGGAAGTGTCCAAGGCCAGGTTGGACAGGGCTTGGAGCAACCTGGGATAGTGGAAGGTGTCCCTGCCCACGACAGGGGATGGAACTGGATGGGCTTTAAGGTCCCTTCCAACCCAAACCATTCAGGGATTCCACGATTCAGTGTGATCACTGTAATCAAACCGTGCTCATATAACGAGCCCTCCCAACACGTTTCTCGAGAAGTTTGTGCATTGCCTCCGTTTAATTAAACTTCGTAAGAAGGAGGGAAGCGGGATGAAACCCTCCTATGAATGAACAACAAAATAAAGATGGGAAAAGAACTTACAGTGCATCAAACCTGGAGGGGAACTGTTGAGAAAGCTGTCTTAGAAGTGTTTTGCAGTTTACCCTCTGTTGTAGTAAGGCTTTATTTAAGCAGACCCTGAAGTAAACTGCAGTCTTCGTAAGACAATTGCATCACCTTGAATGTTTTGGGGTTTTTTTTAGATCCCTCACATCACTTCAAAAAGCCCAGAGGCAGAGTGACCTTGCTTCTCATTAGACAATGCCTCACTCCGTTTGCTTGCTCTTGTCTCTAAGCAATGAATAAAAGGAGAAGGAAATTTTGAATTCAGCACATGTGTTCAAGTATCTAGAGATCTCTGACACGTTCTCCATAATGTGGCAGTTTAAAGGTTGGATGTGCTGGGAAAACTTTAATGTAGAGAATGTCAAAGCTGTCCTCTAGTAGTTCTAGATATTTGGCCCTCAGGGAGTTTAAGTTCTGCTGATATACATATATGACATATGAGCAAAAATCTTCCTTATTGAGGGATATGAGATAAATATCTGACACAATGCATGTCTTGGGAAATAACTGAGTTATGGGAGGCTGAAGTGAAATTGGAAGAAATGAGCGTAATGAAAATGAGAGGGTTTTTAACAGGACTTAATCTCCAGGTACTATTCGGAGGAATGCAGAGAACCATTCTGCAAGCAGAGCATTCTATTAAAAGACATTCTGAATAATTTTTAAGTGCTTTGGAAACAGAAACGTGGCTCAAAAAGTCAGTGCTGAACAATTCTTAGAGGAGGGGAAGTCACGCAAAGTGATGTGACAGGTTTCCCCAGGAAGTGGCTGATGGTCAGGGTTAAACACTGTGTTTTCTGTGGTGACATTCAAATTTTGGGAAGGTTTAGCTCATATGTGTTATTGTAGCAATTTGTATGATTAAAATAAACCCCACTGAGTGCATTGTACTGAGTTCAATGGCACAGATGATACCTAGCTCTCAGCTCTGGTACTTGGATTCTTCTGGAACCCTATAAAATTTGAACTTGTACATCCCAAAGCTGAGCAAAACATGTTTGCCTTTGAGTATGGAAAAGTGGTAGAATAAAAGCTAGTGAAAATGGAGAGGAAAAAATAAGATAGTTTATTTCTATAAGGATGAAGGGACTTGGATTAAATGAAATCATTGTGACTGACCTTATGGGGCTGGTGCTGATTGTCAGTGCAGAGAAAATGAGCTGTTAGAGGACAGAAGATCTTCCCAGGAAGTGACTGTGGGTGGGAGGGTGAGGTAGTGCCTGCAGGTGTGTTAAGCAGAGATTTTTAGCTTTCTGATGACCTTCACTGTGATTGTTTCTACTTAAAATGCAATGGTTAGTTATTCAGCCTCCAGAAGTTGTGTAATGGTATAATTTGTATTGAATGAGTTAACTCTGGTTCCTGTGAACTGATTTGAGGAATAAGACTGTCTGGCAATTCTTCCTTCTCTCCCTCCCTCTTCCCAGTTTCACTCACCTCTGTGCTGGGTCCCTGCATCGTTCCCCAGGGCTCTTGTTTAACTGCTGGATTTGTGTTGGTGCGGGGCTGTTGGTTTGTGAATTTATCAGTGAAGTTTCTGGATATTTTTTTTTTCCAAGAGAAAAGCAATAATTCATGTTCATGTCGTAATTCCTCTCAGGAGACCAGAGTAAATTAATAATCAGCTTCCTGCTTTGGGGCTCCTTAAGTTTTTACCTTCTGTTCCCTTGCTGTGGATCTTAGGGTCTGCAGAGCGCAAACTTCCCACTTTTTGTTAACTTAAATTGTTATTTCAAACAACAACAGATTTGCTCAGAAATG
Source organism: Xenops minutus (assembly GCA_035221455.1). NCBI lineage: Eukaryota > Metazoa > Chordata > Aves > Passeriformes > Furnariidae > Xenops > Xenops minutus. The sequence continues at coordinate 17,319,329 of JAWWEE010000025.1, forward strand.
TTAATTCTGTTGCAACATATGCTTTAGGGTAGGCCTTGTTTCATTTATTTTGTTATTAGTAAATTGGAAGAAGATATAAATCCAATGCAATTATATCACCCTAATCTTCAGTTATGGTTTTGACAGTTTCTGCTTGGAACACCCAATTCCAAACCTCAGGCTGAGCTGGAATGTGTTTCTTGTGGCAGCCCTATGGCATCACCCTGCCGTAAAGCAGATTCTTGATTTGCTGCATGGAGAGCAGCTTAATTACACTATTAGGATGTTGTGTGAATAGTAAAGATCTGCTTGCTTAAGGTTTCCCCCCACTAAGTTTACCTCAGTGGTATGGGGAACTTGGATTAGAGGTCTGGATTTCATTTTGTTAGGGCTCCTACAGTTTGTTAAATATGTAAATCAAGAGGCTTAATCGGCCTAAGAATTTTTCCAAAAAGGAGGATTTCTTTATTCGGGACTGTGAGCTGCCACAAAGCAGTGGGGAGTGAGGTATGATTTCTCTTTCTGTAATCCATGTTGCTTCAGTGGGTACAGATGAAACTCTCCAACACCAATCTTTCTCTGCAGGCTTTTTTTTCCTGCCCTTGAAGGGTTTGCCTTAAAACTGGAAAGCTTAGTTAGCATCTGCTACAGACATGTAGGAATGATTTCCTTAATATCTGATTTACCTCACGTTTGTCTTCTGAATGTTTCCTGTGTTATTAGCAACCAACTTATCTTTGGGTGGCTCAGATACACAGGTAATTACTGAGATAAAGGCTGTCTGCCCAGTTAGCACTTAGATGGAAAACTTGAATAAGCATGAATGAGTTTGGGTTTAGTACTGTTCTGCAGTGAGAAACATTGCTATTTTAACTGGAATTAGGGTGCCTGGTTTTTCCAGAATCCACAGAACACTATATGCATGTATTGCAGCGTGACCAACTCTCTAAATGAGCCAAATAATATTAATTGAACCAGTGATATTCTAAACAGTATCAACACTTTTTACCAAAATGATGTGCAGTGCAGCTGTACCAATCACTGACTGAACTCTTTCTTCTCCTTGTAGATCCTGTATATCCTTTGGCCCCAAGAATCGCTCAATTGGTGCTGCAGCTAAAAGCCAGGTGAGCGGATGGTTTAGGTAAAAGCAGCTTCAGTGGCTGAGAATGAGCTCAGCAGAATGTGGGTTTTATCACTGCAGATAACAGATGTCTCTGAGCTGGTGTCCTGGTGTGTCCATAACTAATGAACAGCTGAGCTTCCTTCAGCTGTTCAGCATGTACTGCTGCTTTGTCATCTGGGATAGAAATCTCAGCGTTGATCCTTGCACATAATGAAATGTACAAAATAAATCTGTGCCTCTTGAGAAATTCTGATAAATACTGATTTTTTTTTTTTAGGTTGCAAATGTAAATTCTAAAGCTAAGCAGTGGTGTTTCACCCTGCCTTAGCTTCTTCCAGTTCCTGTGCATTATGTTGGCTTTATGTGATTACATTCTATAGAATTCTATTAAGTGCATGATTTTGGCAGAAAAGGGACATACTTGAGTGTAAATAAATACAGCTTTCATGACTCTTTGTGGTTGAATTGCAACCTAAATTACACCTCTTGGGTGTTCTTGCCCAATTTGAGTTTCTGTTGCTGTAGGTAGGTAAATGTGATTTAAAAGCTGAGAAAAAGTGACTGGATTTGCTTGTGGTATTTAGGTCTTGCTTTATATTTTATGTTGCTGTGAAACCCCTATAAAAATGATTTTTTTTTTTCAAGTCTTCTACAGGAAGTGACTAGTCAAAGAGTTGTTTTTTCTTAGCCTAAAAGCCTAGAGATACATGAAGATTCATTATCTAGAATATAAAAATCGCTGGACACAGCCATGTTATTCAAGAACAGCACAACTGTACTAAAACCAAACACAGCTGTTTTTTTTCTGGAATTCAGTGTCTGCTTAGCTTAACGAAATCCATTGGCACAGAGCCCAGTAGAGATGAGGTATGTCCTGCAGAAACTAAACCTAGAGAACATCAGACCCAGGTTACTTAGGAAATAGACTCCTGATTGAAACTGAATCCCAGGTAAATGCGGTGCTTGTCTGCTCTCTCAATTACTGTGGTTTTCAGTACGTGGCTTGCTCTGATGTCAATGAAAGAATTCAGTTTACTTGCACTACATGAAACAAGCTGTGATGATTTTTCACTTCTCTGTTCGTGCTGATCTCTGCTTTTAATAAAAGACAATCTGCCTTATGTCAGTTAAATCACATTGACAGTATCATCTCGGGGCCCTCCTGACTTTAAAGCTTTATGCCAAAGTCCTTGAGCTGTTTTGTGAGAATATCTGTGTTGATTGTGCACGTAATGAACGTGAGCTGGAGTTTACATCCATGTGCTTGTTATGTTTGGGAAATAACTGACTGCAGCGGGATAGAAAGGTAGGGGTAGGAAACAGGTAAATGGGAAAGAGGCTTTGCTAGCAGTTCCAAAGAGTGAACTACACATACACTGAAAATTGAGTGCCACTGTAATTAATATTTCATAGACTCTTGTCTCAGTTTTTGGCATACATTTATTTTACATCTCAAATTTCTATAGGTTCCCTGAGCAACCAGAGGGAAGTTTCCTCCCAGCACCTGCCCTGATAGTATTAAGATACAAATGAGAAAAATATTCTGGCAAGAGAAGCATGAGAACAAAACTCTATCTTCTGTTTGAAATTCAGATGTTTCCCTGCCACCTTGTATTAAAGATTTCTTTTCCTCTAGGTTATTTCAAATGCAAAGAATACAGTACAAAGTTTTAAAAGATTTCATGGTCGTGCATTCTCAGATCCCTTTGTTCAAGCTGAAAAAGCAAGCCTTGCCTATGAACTTGTCCAGCTGCCAACAGGCTCAACTGGCATCAAGGTAAGTCTGGCATGTTTGAGAAAGAGTCAGAGGAGGAAACTGTTAAAGTTTCCTTTTATCTCTTTATTTTGAATCTGCTCACTGTAGTTTCTGTTCTCTTTTCAATAGAAAGTCTTAATAGGCAGTGAAAGGCTAATATTGGGAATGGTGCATGGGTTTTACTGCAGTGTAATGTGTGTGCACAATTTTTATTTGAAGGCCATGTATATGGAAGAAGAAAGAAACTTTACTATTGAGCAGGTGACAGGAATGCTTCTTACCAAATTAAAGGAGACTGCTGAGAATGCGCTTAAGAAGCCTGTGGTTGACTGTGTTGTTTCTGTAAGTATGTGATACAACAAAATATGTGAGACTGACTTACTGTCATAAACTAAAATGATTCCACTGCTAAATTAAATACGATTAAATTGCCCATTAAACTTGAATATCCAGGTATTTGTCTTTTTTGTTTAAACCGAATCTTACATCTCTTCTTCAAAACAGGTCTTACTTCATTAATGTTCTTATTTATGCTGCTAATTAGCAGCATAAATAATATGTTACCTGTTTCTGGTTACTTGCTCCAAAGTGAGTGACTGGTGATATGGAATGAAAAAAGATTCACAAAAAGTAACCTTGTCTTCATGTGATATTTTTTTCCTTTTTCTCTATTGCAACTGAATTGCACACTGCAATGAACGATGCCTCAGCTCTGCTCTACCACCTCACTGTCCACACTTGTAACTATTTACTAAAGCTGGCTCTGGTGAATGTTGATATTGACACTCTGATCACGTTGCAGGTTCCTTGTTTCTACACAGATGCAGAAAGGAGATCTGTGATGGATGCTACACAGATTGCTGGTCTCAACTGTCTGAGACTGATAAACGAAACAACTGCAGGTAGTTCCTTCCTCTCCCTCACTCCATGTTGTATTAGGTAAAAGGGCTTTTTGTCTGCCAGTGATCTTTGCTCTCCGGAATTAAAATTGCTTTTATAAACATAAAGTAGATGAGTTGATAATAAAGTTTCTTAAGCTCTGTTCTGCTTTTTCATTGATTTACAGAGGCATAAAGGTATTACTTGAATATCTGTTTTAATGCAGACAGAGAAAGGGCTGGTACTGTTTAATGTTCTTCCATGTTTCTTTAGCATTGATCTTATTAAACAAAATTCCCAGTGTCTGTAGCTTGAGAATTACATCAGTAAACAGCATTAGTATTTCATTGCACCACTTTGAGCAATTACAAAACTGAATGTCCTAACTATACTTTTATTTCTGTAGTTGCCCTTGCATATGGGATCTATAAGCAAGACCTGCCTGCCTTCGAAGACAAGCCACGGAATGTTGTTTTTGTGGATATGGGGCATTCTGCATATCAAGTTTCTGTTTGTGCATTCAACAAAGGCAAACTGAAAGTAAACAATCTGTTACACTTTCATTTTAATTACCTGTAGCACATTCATCAGGACATCCAGGGACTGTGGCAGGCGAGCCTGCCTGGTTTCACAGAAGTGTGTCCAAACAGCTCAATTCTTGTTCTTAAAATTGCACTTTGTCTGGAGTGAAAAGTAGGGCAGGGAACTAGAGAGCTTTTGAGCAGTGTGTGGAGGAAGCAAGTATGCCTTAATCAGCAGACTTTGGCAAAGAATAAAAAAACCTGGATTAAATGGTTTATTCGGAAATTACCATATCTGACTGCATGGTGCTTTCAGAAAAATACTCCATTTTAGTAATGAGATCCAGCATTAAAGCAGGAAAGACCTTTCTAGGCCTTCCTAGAAAAAGGTGTGACAGACATTTTTTAACCTAATGTAAAAGAGTAAAAACATCCTTAATTACTTAAAGCTGCTAGTGGAAGCTAAGCAAGTGACAGTGTACCTCTGAGTGTATGTTGCAAAAGCATTGCTATTTTCCAGCAAATAGTAACATTTCTTAGTGGTTTTTCTGGACTTTGCAGTTCCAATAACTTCCTCCTGATTGACTAGAGAAGCAGATGCAAATTTTAAAGCACAGGGCAGTGAAACAAGAACTATAACCTACTTTGTGTTTCTCTCAGATTTGTCCTTTAAACTTGGAGGCCATTTTGGGTCTAGAATGGAGGGCTGGGCAGCAAGGCAGTTAGACAGTGTAGAGATCAAAGCCAGCTGGAGGGTGTATTGAGGGTCATGTGATACTTCACTGATTTTTGTTCCTTAAAAAATAAGTTCCCAGTATGTTTCTAGAGCAGAATCAGCTGAAGTGGATGGACTACAGGTGTTCTTTGCAAATAACTCCTCCCATCAAAAGCAACCACCTCTGCAAGACTTAATATAATTTATTCTCTTCCTGTTTTATTTTTAGCTTGATGTAAGCATATTTCACCCTTATGAGGCAACAGATATTAAACTGGGATATGATTCAAACTGACAGTGGCTAAGCAGAATTTGGAAAGGGATATTCTGCTGACAGCAATAGTTACTGAACAGATTGTATTGTTAAGCCTTGCTGTCTTCCTAAGTTTCTTTTAGAAGCAACTGTCACCTCATTCCAGGAGGGCAGAATGGGTGGTGGGGCTAGGGCTGCTGTTTAGCATTTGAGACAGCAATGTTGTGATCCTTGCTTTGCTTTAGAGTTCAACTATATTTGAAACCAAGCAATGCTTTGATGTTAACTGCTAATTGGTTTCACTGAGTAATGTCACATTACACTATTACTGAAGGGTTCTGTTTCTTTAAGGTTCTTGCTACAGCATTTGATACGACACTTGGAGGCAGGAAGTTTGATCAGGTGTTAGTTGAATACTTTTGTGAAGAATTCGGAAAGAAATACAAACTAGACATAAAGTCCAAGATTCGGGCGCTGCTGAGGCTGTACCAGGAGTGTGAGAAGCTGAAAAAACTGATGAGCGCCAATGCCTCTGATCTGCCCATGAACATAGAGTGCTTCATGAACGACATAGATGTGTCTGGAATGATGAACAGGTAACAGCTGAACCTTTAGAAAGGCAAGCTTTAGAGTGCCCTTCAGTCAAGAAAGAAACTTGGTACTAAGTAGCTTTTAGGACTGGAGAGAGGTGGAGATCAGAGAACAGCATGTGCAGGAATGCTGTTCAGAATGAAAATGTTTAGAGACTGGTCAGTGGCCTTGAGTGAGGAGGGAGGGCTGTGAATGTTGGAAGGGTGCCTGGATGACTGGAACCAACTGTGTGTGAGAATATACTAAAGTATAAAACTAGGATTGGAGAGAAAACCCTGCAGTACACAGTTAAAGTTGCATTCCTTCAATCTGGGCACCCTGTTGTGTTTGCAGTATCGCTCATGGTGTATTAAAGCTTTGTTTTCTGGCTTCTTCCAACAGAAGCAAATTTTTAGAGATGTGTGATGGACTCCTTGCAAGAGTGGAGCCGCCCCTTCGCAGCGTGCTGGAGCAAGCTAGTAAGTGTGTGTGTGCATTGTGTTCTGCATGCAGAAAAGAGATGGCACAGTGCACTCCTCCTTCGGGTGTTGGACAGATGGATTTAGCACAAACAACCATTTGTTGCTCAGTAGTTAGGAGCTTAAATTTGTACAGGCTAAGATCTGTAATTCTTACTTCGTAGAAACTTAGAGAACAAGATTAAAGTAATGGTTCATCTAATAAAACTTTTAGTTTATGATGTCAGTGTATTCATGTGAGACGGAAACATTTAAGAAAACCATTGTCTGACTCCTTTCTAGGGTTAAAGAAGGAGGATATTTATGCAGTAGAGATAGTTGGTGGTACCACAAGAATCCCTGCTGTAAAAGAGAAGATCAGTAAATTTTTTGGCAAAGAAGTCAGTACAACTCTGAATGCCGATGAGGCTGTGGCACGAGGTTGTGCACTGCAGGTAAAAAGTGGTTTGTTTTAGTTGTGAGTATTTTCATTGAAATCCCTAAGTGAGGCAGAGTCCACAGGTAACGTGTATTGTAGAATGGATGCAAATAAGGTTCAGGAGAGCAACTGGGAGAAAGAACAGCATCTTTAATTGATTCCTCTGTGTCGTTTGAGTCAACTCAGGGGATCAGTGAAACTTGTTGAAATGTGTCTTTTGGTTCTGCGGCTGGGATCCAGGAGTCTGATGAAGCTCACCCAGGGTTCTCTCTTCCAGAGTCCTTTGGGGGGCCTGCGTTAAACAGGGGAAATTAGTTTTTTACAGCGTTGGTCACTGTTGAATGGCTTAAGCAGTAGTAAATACTCTGTAGTTACTAGTACGGCTGTCTCTTGAATGTACCTGAATTCTGCTCCCATCACCTGTAAAATGTGCTCACGGCTCTATTCCATTAGGGGTACGAACTAGCTGTTGGAATCTGCTTAAAAAGAGAACTTTGTGTTTCAGCATGCAGAAGTCCTGGTACCATGTCACTCTAAAAAAAGTAACTTTAATTAAATGTAATTTCTGATTTTGTATGTTGGCACTGAAAATTCAGTAGCCCAGTGATAGCAAACCAAACAAATAATTCTAAAGTAAAACTTACATTTCCATTTTCAGAGTGAGCAGATTCTAACAGCTACCTGAGAAGAAAGAGTACTCAGAGCTTCCAGTGCTTGTTATGCAGGTCCCATATCAGTACTGGTCTTCCATAACACATATTAAGCAGCATAAATAGCTACTTGCTGAATTAACTTACTGTTCACCTAAAATCTGTAATGTGGCTCTTGTGCTCTTGCAGTGTGCTATTTTATCCCCGGCTTTCAAAGTGAGAGAGTTTTCTATCACAGATTTGATACCGTATCCTATTTCTTTGCGATGGAATTCACCAGCAGAGGAAGGGTCAAGGTAAAAAAAGTTCAATCTTCTTGCCTGTTACAGCTTAAAACTAAATGATGATGACTAGATTAAATAACACAATAAGAGTAAATACCCTTAGAGCGGTGTCCATTTAACAGTTCAAATTTTGACACTTCTGAAGTTCATGACAGTCGAAAACAAAATCAAGGGCAAGCGGCAGTTTCGCGCTTCCTACATGGCTGCTGGTCTTACTTAGCCTAAAAGGCCAGGGCAGTCTTCTGGTATGTCATAAGGGAGCTTTTCCTTAAGGTATAAGGCATCTAGAATCATGTTGTTAACTTACCAACTGCATTGTTGCATATATTGAACAGGTGCTCTGTTTTCTCTTGCAGTGACTGTGAGGTCTTTCCCAAGAACCATCCTGCTCCGTTTTCCAAGGTCCTCACTTTCTACAGGAAGGAGCCCTTCACTCTGGAGGCGTACTACAGTTCCCCCAAGGACCTGCCTTACCCAGATAGTGCTATAGGTTAGGACCATTCTATAGCTTATAGCTTTATTCGTAATTTTATCCATGTTTCAGGACTTTTCTGTCTAATTATATAATCTGGAAGTGCATCCTACTACAGATTATGTAGGGAGAGGTTTCCAAAGGGATCTAAAGTAAAATAAGTGGAGTAACATGAAGTTCATGGACAAGAAGAGCATCCTAATCTTGGAGCAAACCTGAAGGGGAACACTGAGAGTTGTGCATTCTTTGGCTCTCTTACAGATAGCACCAGCTTTTACAGTGTACCTTAGAGAAATCTTAATAGCTGTGTGTCCCAGCATTGCTGAGTAAAAACTGGATTGTCTGACTTGGGTAGGATTTGATATCCCCTGAGGGCATTGCAGTGAGCTGTGTCAGCAACAGGCAGGTTTTACTTTGCCTTTAGCACTTACGTTTATCAAATCTGTTTGTTTTTTTCTCTCTGGGATTGTTTAGCTCACTTCTTGGTTCAGAAGGTCACTCCTCAAACAGATGGATCCAGCTCCAAAGTGAAAGTCAAAGTCAGAGTAAATATTCATGGCATCTTCAGCGTCTCAAGTGCCTCTTTAGTGGAGGTTCATAAATCTGATGAGAACGAAGAGCCTATGGAGACAGATCAGCATGCAAAGGAGGAAGAGGTAACAGACTTCATTGCTCTCAGCTTCTTAGAATCCTGGTGGCCAGGTTCTGGGGAGAGTCTAAGGCTTTTGTAATGACTTAGTACACATGTCCAGCAACTAAAATACGAGATTCCATACTAATTGTAGCATGTTACACCAGTGACAAATCTCTTGAAATCAGGACTATGAGGTTTGGATGAAATTGTTAATCATGGAGCTGTTGCTTGCCTAAGCAAAGACTGAGAGCTTATCATTTCTGTCTTGATGAGACTCTACTTCAGTTTTCAGTCTGTTTCTTCTGCCCAAAAGAGCATTAGAGGTGTAAGTGAAGTGATCAGCCTAGGAACTGAAAGTGATCTGCATTTGTTCAATGTGTGATTCCATCTCTTTGAATTTCAGAAGATGCAAGTAGATGAGGAGCAACAAAAGGCTGAAGAACAACAGCAGACCCAACCTGAAAATAAGGCAGAGTCTGAAGAAATGGAGGTAATCTGAGCATTTGAAACTTTATTTTCATGAGATTCCTGAGAATATGCAGAGTGTGAGCATATCTGCTGCCTTTGTCATAGTTCTGGAAGCTGAACTTTTCTTTCAGTGCACTGGTAGTCTATTGTGATTAGAGCTTTAGAAAGGGCATAAATGGCACTGATAACTGCAGACCTGTCAAGTGACCTGGTACTGATAAAATGGGGGAATTCTCCTGTTCATGGAAGAAATAATCATCTAGTTTTCAATAACTTAAATACCAGAAAAGTGTTTTACTATGAGCACCATGACCCGTGAATGTAGACAGTGTGTCCAGAAAAGGTCAGTGGTTGCAGTGATTATCCCAGATGTCAGCAGCTGAGCTGTCAGAATGACAGGGAGTGTTTAGTTCCGGTGCTGAGGTGCACTGAGTTTTTCTAACACAAGACTTGACTGGTCACCTTGAACTGACTGATGTTGCTTTTACTGTGAATACATTTTTTTAATGCAGACTTGTCAGGCTGACTCAAAAGACAAGAAAGTGGATCAACCACCTCAAGCCAAGAAGGCCAAAGTGAAGACGACCACAGTGGACCTTCCCATTGAGAACCAGTTGGTGTGGCAGATAGGGAAGGACATGCTCAACTTATTCATTGAAAATGAGGTAAGCTCTTACTTGTGCAAGCTAAAAATGTTGCTAGTTGCTCTCCAGAAGTGTTGGTTTTCATTAAGCAAGGTTAAGGATGGTCAAGGAAAGAAAAAGGAATGAAATATGCAGTTAGAAATCTGAGGTGAACAACAGTGCCCCATGCAGGCAGAATACATTCCTCTTGTTTAGTGATGCTGTAACCCTCCCTGAAGAGTTGTTCTGCAGAAACCTCCAAAATCATCTGCAGTTCCAAGGTGCAGGTGATCCATCAGGGTGAAGGTTCCTCAGCTGGAGCAAGATTGTTCTGTACTATTTTGGATGTTAGAACAGTTCTGTAAATCACAGTATTGCAAAATCTTTTTCAAACTTAAGCCTTTGCTAACAAGGTGTCCTGGCAATAAATATTAAGTAATTAGCTTTTTAGCCAACTAATTTGACAACTTGTTCACAGGGTAAGATGATAATGCAGGACAAGCTGGAGAAGGAGAGGAATGACGCCAAGAATGCAGTGGAAGAGTATGTGTATGAAATGAGAGATAAACTCTGTGGTGTTTATGAGAAATTTGTCAGTGAAGATGTGAGTATTACTGCTGGATTGTCCTCTGATATGCTGTGTTACAAGGAACAGTTGCAGTTAATAACTTTTGACCTGTACCACATACTATGCTTACTTAGGTTATATATTCAGACCTTAAATTTGAAGAAATAACTTGTAACCTTTCTGGCTCTGAAGATAAACTGCTAAATGTGGCCCAGGCACAAATAGCTGGTTCTCTTCCAAAACAGTTGCAGCAATTAAGATGGTATCAGGGCGTGTTTCCAGACTAGGAACACTTGCACAATCATTTTAAGACAACCTGTTCTATTTTGGCTCTTTGTCAGTATTTAGGATAGTTTTAAGGTTAAAAAAAATAATGACAGAGCAGCCCTGCCCAGGAACATAATAGGTGGAATTAGTCTGACTAAATGTGGGCATTTGTATCTGGACTGGTTGCCTAAAAATCTCTTGGCATTATTAATCAGCTTTCCCTGTTGTACCAAAGGACCTTGGTGTGTAATTAATATAATTCTAGTGGGATGAATCACTCTGGACTCCTGACTGGATCTCCACTGATTATAGTGGAGCCTTGCCAGCCAGGTGTCTGCAGATCCCAGTACCCACATCAGAGCCCAAAGTGGGACATGTCAGGTGCCATTTATGGCACCTTAGCTAAAGATAAGTTTCACTCTGTTCTCAGACTTGCTCATGTAGTGATGATTGATGAAAATGGGAAGGGGAAGAAAAGAAAGCCTTTTATGTGACAGTATTGATCTGAACTGTGGGTGTCACAGATAGTTCTTCCTTGGGCCTGGTCCCCACATTATTTCTTTATGATAAAGAGTTTCAGGGAGAGTTCTTTGGATTCTAAAAATATATCTGTTCCAGAAAGGTTCCAAGTATCATATACTGCCATCTGTCATCTAATATATTATCCCACTGTCTGTTTTATGTGGATTGCTTCAGGATCGGAATAGCTTCACACTGAAGTTGGAAGATACAGAAAACTGGCTTTATGAAGATGGGGAAGACCAGCCCAAACAAATATACATTGATAAATTGACAGAACTGAAGGTAAATGGTTCTTAGATTCACGTGGGAATTTACTGAAGCTGGAGAACTTTGTTCCAGTGAGGACTGTCTGGGGACTGCTGATTTGGAGGTTAGCACTGGTAACAAACTGCTTGGTTTGGTTTCTAATTATGTGAGGGGCAGATCTCCCAAATTACCTATAATGACACAGGGTTGAGGGACACTCTGTCATTCCAAGGAGTTTAGAAATGTCAGTGTATCCCATCAAACCTTGCCGGATCCCACAGTAATGGTCTATGGGTTTTGATATCTTTTGTGCTTTGTTTCAGACTCTGGGTCAGCCTATTCAGGCAAGATTCCAAGAATCGGAGGAAAGACCAAAAGCATTTGATGAGCTGGGGAAGCAAATCCAACAGTACATGAAAGCTGTTCATGCTTTCAAAGCAAAGGTATTTCCATACTTCATTTCTGGAAATGGTACAGGTCTTGCCTGAATTTTAGGTAAGCTGCTTCAGACAAAAAGCTCGTGCAACTTTCCAGCGAGCTTATGAGTGTTTAATAGATTATTCATAAGTGGGTGTTGGCTTGCAAGCCTGAATCTTTTTTTTTTAATCAGGTGTTGATTTCCTCGTGGAGGGAGAATGCCAGCAGCAGTAGAACTTCAGGTCTCTGGTTACAGAGCTGTGGTTGATCAGCTCAGTTTCTCTGCTAACCAGAACATCCTTCTAGCTCAATGGTCTTTATTATTTTGAAGCTAAAAGTTTGAAGAAATAAGGATTTGTTATTGAAGAAAAAAGAGGAGTTTGTACTCAAACATTCACAGAGCTGCTCCTGCTTTGGCTGTTTCAGGACGAACAGTATGAGCATCTTGATGAAGCCGACATGGCAAAGGTGGAGAAGAGCACAAATGAAGCCATGGAGTGGATGAACAATAACCTCAATCTTCAGAACAAGAGAAGTCTTACTTTGGACCCAGTTATAAAAGCAAAGGACATACAGGCTAAGGCTAAAGTAAGTTTTTCTCCACAAATCGTTGTATTTCCATGAATTTTTATGCTCATTGGTCTGGTTTTTTGTGCTCAGAGAACACTGAGGTGAGAAAGCTCAAATGTATTGGGGAACAGCTTGAAAATCGCACTGGTGCTGTCAGAAGTTAAAGTACAACTGTGGGGAGGTAAGAATGTTTCTAACTGGTTTATTTCTGTGTTTCGTAGGAATTGGCAAGTATTTGTAATCCCATAGTCAGCAAACCCAAACCCAAGGTGGAACTGCCGAAGGAGGAGCAGAAGCCGACAGAACCCAACGGACCAGTGGACGGGCAGGGAGACGCCAGGAGCGGGGGCCAGGCCCCCGAGCAGGGCTCTGCCCCCACAGCCACCGAGAAGAAGCTTCCAGAAATGGACATTGACTGAATTTCAGCACTTGTTTATATTATTGCAAACTACAATAAAGCTTTAAGTTGTCAACTTTGTATGTTCTGAATCCAAACTGAAGCAAGCGAATCCCACAGCGCTCTTGGTAACTCTTGGAGAGGTTTGGGCAGGGCAGCAGGTCAGGACACAGAGGTAGCGAAGGACTCGCTCAGCTCAGCAGTGTTTGCCATTATTGATTGTATTTAGAAGTTTTGGTAGTTTAATTAGGCCTATAGGAACAGCCATAAGCTGCTTCTCCATTTGTAATGTCCAGGGTAAGTCAATCTTCCTTTGAAGGACAGAGACAGCAATACATGAAGTCTCATGCTCATGGTGCTCTTCCCTTTCCCTGGGGATTGCAGCAGCTGGAACTGCAGGGAGGGAGGGGGAGAGCCCAGGGCAGAGTCTTCCATTGCCCTTGTTTTAGTGTTAATGCCTGCTCTGGACTCACTCTGATTTGCACTGGAACAGTTGATGGTTACAGGAGGTTTACAGAGCAGGGGATGGTTCATCAGCACCTTTATTCCTTAGCCCAGACTGTGGATAAGACTGAGTGTGACCTGGACATGAAAGTGGGTTTCTGGCAAACTCCCCAGCTAATTAGGCCCTGTTAACTCTTTGTCTCTAGTTAAATTAGCTGCTTGTAGAAAGAGTGAATACTTGTATTTCAGCTGCCTATGCTGATAGTTGATTCTGACTTGTTCCTAATTTTTTCTGGCAAGGGGTATGCTTGCTTCCATGAGGCCTTCATTTGGAATGCTTGGTTTTTTGGTTTGGGGTTTTTTTTTCAGGAAAACCAAGAACTGACGGATTTGGCTTTTTTTTTTCTATAAGCTTTATACAATGATTTGCTTCTAGTACTGATTGTTATTAAACTTGCAAACTTTAATTTGTATGTGTTAAAATCCAAAGCTGAAAAAAACACCCATTCAGATATTGCAAGAAATAAATGCACTGGATTCTACTGGATCACCTTCTCCAGCTGTTGATTCCAATGGAGAGAGAGTGGTGTCGGGTTGGGTGGAAGTGATGTGCAGAAAAGAGCCAGGTAGTTGTAGAGAGGTACGTTTATTCAGCGCTGGGTGCATGGGGGATTAGTCCAAAGACATGCACACCTGTCTGTGCTCACAGGCCTGTTTAAATACAGTTACAACATGCGTATTCATTATTTCTTTATACAGAGGCATTATTTTCTTAGAAAAGACAGGTTTATTCTAATCAGTTCCAAGAAGTAATTTCCATTTTCTCCGCCTTGCGCTCCTCCCATCTGAGTTTGTGCATTGGTTTCCATTTTTCCTGGGCCGGGGTCTTCAGGGGTTTTGGGGATGAAGATCGTGGGTCTTCCTCACTGTGTCCTTTTCAACTTGGCTCAAAAAGTAACTTAAACCAGTTTTGCTGGCAACTTGAACTGGTCTAATTAGCAAACTTCTATAATTATCTTATTTTCTTGACATATTTCCTGATTTATCTTAGTTTCATATGGTGTCCATTCTATTTTAGAAGCCTCAAGGCCAGGTACTGATAACAACCATAAAATATTCCCTGTTTCTTTATTTGTAGCTATTTATGGCCTCAACCATGCAGTCCATCTTTGTGACTTCAGCAAAAGTCCCTACAATTATTTCGATTAACCCTCTCAGTCCCTCTTGAGAAATAAAAACCCATGGGTTTATTACAAGCAAATAGTTCATTAACACAGGAATTGTTTTCTTTAGGCACACTGCAGAAGTTCTAAGGCACCAGGTCCTGTCTGGGGCTGGTGCCAGGGACAATTTGTGTTTGGGAATAGGGAATTATGAAAGTAGATAAAAGTATGGCCAAAACAAGCCTTTGCCGGGTGACAGGCCCTTTGTGTGCAGAGGAAAGTGGTCATTCTGACCAGGAGACCCTGCACAGGGGGCACACCAAACCCAGTCAGAAGAAGAGGCCCCCTCCTCTCATTATGCTAACAAGACGGGACTCTAGGGACACATAAAAAGCAGGGGTTTTGGGGTGGGGGCGTGCTTTTCAGACCTTCGTGGCCAGGGCACCCAGCACGTGCTGAAATAGAAACTTTCCTTTTTCTGCTAAACTTCCTTATCTCACAGATATTTGTATCTTCACTAAATTGAATAAAAGAGATTTTTCTCATATTATGATAGGGAATCTGTAAGATCACTAAATCATAAATTGTATATGACCCCCCAAACTCCCCTGTCACCCCTTTATCAAGGAATACCTAAATTATGATATGAAATCTGTCAAATCACTAAATCCTAAGATTCCCCTTGTCACCCCTTTATCAAAGAATACCTGAATTATGGTGGGAAGTTATCAAGACACTAAATTGTACATGACCCCTCAAATTCCCCTGTCACCCAAGGAATACCTGAATTATGATAGGGAATCTGTCAAATCACTAAATCCCCTTGTCACCCCCTTTATCAAGGAACACCTAAAATACAGTGGGAAGTTATCAAGACACCAAATTGTAATGCAGTAATTAACCAGTTGTAAAAGTAATGACTTAGCTGTAGCCGTATAAGGAGAAGTATGTAATATTCATATGTATACCATGTAATAAATATGTATTATATATTAATATTATATATTAAAATATATTATATATAATATATTATAATAATATAATATGTATAATATTATATTTATATATATTATATTATAGTATTATATATATTATATAATATATATTTCTATATAATATTATATATTAATATAATAATATAATGTAATATAATATAAACAATATAATAATATAATATAATTATATAATATATAATATACAATATATATTATATATATTATTTATTATATATTATATTATTATATTATATATCTTATATAATATAAGATATATTTCTATATATTATTATATATTGATATAATAATATATTATAATAATATAATGTATTATAATATAAACAATAAAATAATATATAATTACATAATATATAATATCTGATATATATGATATATATTATTTATTATATA
>JAWWEE010000025.1:17346523-17445764 GCA_035221455.1 Xenops minutus
TCCCTCTCCCGGGATCTCTCCCACTCCCGGGATCCCTTCCGCCCGGGATCACCTCCCTCTCCCGGGATCTCTCCCAGCCCCGGTATCTCTCCCTCTCCCGGGATCTCTCCCACTCCCGGGATCCCTTCCGCCCGGGATCACCTCCCTCTCCCGGGATCTCTCCCAGTCCCGGGATCTCTCCCTGTCCCGGTATCTCTCCCTGTCCCGGTATCTCTCCCAGCCCCGGTATCTCTCCCTCTCCCGGTATGTCTCCCAGCCCCGGGATCTCTCCCAGCCCCGGGATCTCTCCCAGCCCCGGGCTCCCTTCCGCCGGGATCGCTTCCTCCCCGCCCGGTCCCGCCCCGCGGTGGGCGGTGAGAGCCGTGCCCGGGTTGCGGGGAGGGCAGAGCCCAGGGAAGGGTTCAATCCCTCGGGAATCATGAACCGCAGCTCCCGCCCGGCCGACCCGGGCTGTGCCTGCTGCCCGGACAGAGCTTTGGGAAATCTGCGAGGTTTTTTCCCCCAAACCCATTGTTAAAAGGGCAGCAAATATTCCAGTGTGGTTCGCCTGGGGTGTCCCGCTGTCCTCCAGCCTTTCACCCCTAAAGGAAAGCTCCCAGCCTTGTCACAGCAATAACAACCGCCTGAACTGTTCCAAAGGGACCCAAATCAGGGCATGCTGGGGTCGTTCTGGAGGATGGAGAGGCCACGACCTCCAGGTGTCCGCACTGCTCCAGACACCGCCGTGTCCCCAAAACAGCCTCCTGGTGTTGCTCTGCCTGTCTTCTGATGGAAACCTGCCTGACCCCTCCTTGCACACGCGTGCCTCGTTGGTGGGATGCAAAGCCTCTACTTCAAAGTCAGAAAGCTTTTAACTTTCATTAGAAGAAAGAATAAGATACAAATTGCTTCGTTGGGATCCAGCCCGAGCAGTTCCTCCTCATTTTGATAATTTAAATAAGCTGCCTAGAGCCAGTGCTGCTGGTATTGTCTCATCGTGGAGAGACCTTGGTTTGCATTTGTATGGGGAATGATGGGTGTGACAGGCTGTAGCTGGATGGCTGTGGTCGGACATGGGAAGAGTTTTAGGCCACAGAGACTAAATAAATTCCAAGCCCCGTGTGTTTCCACGAGCAGTGGTCAGCCAGCAGGTCTCTGGGTGGCTGGGCAAGGAGCTCAGAGCAGCAGCATTCCCGGCTTTCCTGCAGTGCAACGCAGCCTGAGCTTTGGCTGTGTGTGAAACAGCTCTTCCACTTGTCCCATGAGGATCATACCGGTGTGACAGACCCATTGGTCCCGTGGACACTGGCAGGAATCACGGCATCAGTGGGTTCAGAGGCACAGGATCAACGTGCTGGGCTAAACAGGGGCTGGGATGGAGAGGATGGGAGGACCTGGCTGAGATCTGAACCATTCCCATCCTGGGGCCGCTTCAGTCCATTCTCCAGGCGCTGCTGGCCCCAAGGTGAGCGCACTCCTGACCTGCAAACACACGTGGAAGTTTCCACATCACCGCTATTGCAGCACAGCATCTTCTCGGGTACAAAGCCAGAGCTGCTGCAGGGCTCGGCACAGAGGGATGCTCTCCGCCAGCACCTCGAGTCTGCAAATAACACACATCGGATCCCGCCGCGTTACCGTGGAAACGCGGCGAGGGCTCGGAGATTTAGGAAAAGCAAATACTGGAGACACAGCCCGCATAGGAATTGATTGCAGCAGACACCACGGGCTTCTCACAGCGGTATCTGTAGGGCAAGGACCGTGCCCGCCCCGGGGTGACCTGCGGGCTGTGTGGTTTGTCTGCCAGCAGAGCAGGCTGTGGACAGTGCCACCCCATCCCCTGCCTCCCACCTCCCCTGCCCCGTGCCCCTCGGAGATGTGCAGAGCTGCTGCCTTTGAGCACTGGCCCCAAGCAGTCCCAGTGTGGGGATGGGCTCGGTTCAAATCCAAGAGCTGCGGGGCTCTGACTGCAGAGGGTCTGGTTCTTGCGCTCATCGCCCGTGCGAGTGGCTCGGGCAGACACAGAGCACAGACACAGGAGCAGCTGGCAGCTCCCAGTAAAAGCAAAACATGTTTTGGTGAGAGAAGAAACTGCAGGAGAGCCAGGCACGTGCCTCTGTGCTGCCCACATCCCGCAGGCTCCATCGCCGACTGCATTATCTGTGTTGCTCTGGGGCTGGGTCATGCTTGTGACTCGCATGCAGGGTATTTTTAGGTATGATATTTTTTGCCCCGCTATTGTTCCTGTGTTTCCAGCTTGCTGTTCTAGTGCTGAAGAACTTCCTGGTGTCTGCACAGACTGATTTTCCTGCCTTGCAAAAGCAGCAGATGGAAGGAAACAAACGCTTCTCTGCAGGAGAAGTTGAAGTTTAACAGAAGAGTTCTGACAAGCACAGCATTTTCTTTTGCCCTGTCATGAAGAGATCAGAGACAACAGTGCTCCGAGACCAGGGCTTTTGCTACTGGGAACTGCTTGGGAGCACTGGGATTTTTTTCCTATAAAAAGCAACAATTAAAAAATATCTCCATGAAGGACACACTCTTCAAATCCTGTAATTAAAGAGGCTTTTTAATATCCACTATTGGTCACCTCTTCCTGCTCCAGCATGTTCCACTTACCTTCTCAACCTAATTTGTAAGAAAAGGAGAAACAACATCCCACACTGGATAGACCTGGAGGGGAGCTGCTCTTTTCTGTAGACAGCTTAGCTCTCCCCGCAGCACTCAGATCCCAGGTAGGAGGTTTTCGGGGCATCACAGCAAGCCAGTGTGTAGGGCAGGGCATGAGCAGGCAGCTCCGGAGAGCACACATGCCAGCGCCTTCCCATTTTGCAGGCAAGGCTCCCATGGGAAAGCTGGCAGGGCTCTGCTCCTCACCAGATTAAAAACTGCCAGCCTAAGCAGTAAGGGATTTAATCTGGGTAGCAAGATAAAATTAACCAGTGGTTAATTGTGATTTCTTTAATAGCCTGAAGAAATAACAGAGCGACAAAGGACACTGGTGAAATCGGTGAGTTGGGGCCCCAAAAATGAGGCTGGACCGAGCTGGCTGTGCCAGATGGAGGCAATTTGGAGCTCAGCTCTGCCTTGCCCTGTGCGTCATCCATCGTGTCGGCACAACTCAGCTGCATCACTCCATATCTGCCCCTCAGTTCTGCTGTTGGATTTCAGGAGAAAAGTCCTGTTGGGAAAGTCTTCCACCTCAGTGCTGCTGTTGTTTTCATTTCTCCTTCTTACAATACTCGGGGCTTACTGGGGCATGATTTTCCACACCAGTAAACAAGGCACTGCTTACGCCTGGCTCTGCTCGGGTTGGAGGACGTGTGGCTGTGCTCACTGGGGCTCTCCTCACTCCAGCAGACCCGATGTGACTGAGTGGCTTTTGTTGTTACAACAAGCACTCATGGAAAATTGGAACTCTGTGCGTGTCTAAAGTTGTGTACAGAGCCCACGCCTGTGCCTGCCATGCTGGGAACCTGCCACTGCTGAGGCTGGTCAAGGTGTGGGACAGCTTCCTTGGGCAGGGGCTGTCACAGATTCCCAGGATGGTTTGGGTTGGAAGCGACCCTAAATATCATCCAGTTCCACCCCCTGCCATGGGCAGGGACACCTTCCACTATCCCAGGTTGCTCCAAGCCCTGTCCAGCCTGGCCTTGAACACTTCCAGGGATAGGGCAGTCACAGCTTCTCTGGCCAACCTGTGCCAGGGCTTTCCCACCCTCATAGGGAAGAATTTATTTCGTATATCTCATCTAAACCCATCTCCTGCTTCCTGTCCTGCTTTTACCTTTTCACTGTTCCAGAAGTCTTCTGTGATGTTTTGAGGAGGAACATCTGTTAGACAGCATTTATTAATCCTTAACAAATCTCTCCAGCCTAATTATACAACTCTAATTCAGGATGTTATTCCACAATGGGAAAACAAGACATGACATCTATGTATATTCAAATCCCGTGATTCCATTTCTTGCACATGAAGTGTTTCTGCCTTCAGGGACACAGGGATACTTTATAGTGATGACAAAAAAGTTTTTGTCATGTGAACATTTTGTCTTTGCTTTTTTCTTAATTGGGTAATTTAGCACTAATAGATTAGAAGAAAGATCTAGTTTTAATGTCCTGCTTATGTCTTACTAGTCTAGCTTTAACAAACCCTGCCTTTGAGTTTTATTATTTAGCTTTTAATGGCCAATATTTATTGCAAAGTGGAGATTAAAAGTTTTCCTTTATTGCTCAGTCCTACACAATAATTAAAGGAACACATGTACAGTGTCCGGATTTCAGAAGACTCACTGCAATTCTGTCTTATTTTCAATTGCTTTCAAATGCTTTCACAGCACATCCTGTGTGTAAAAAAGCAACGACTTTGAGTTTCAAGTGCCTCTTGGGAGAAAAGACATTTTGCACTGGAGGAAAAGTCAAAAAACACAGAGGCATGAAATGGTTTGCCCATAACCATGAGGGAAATGAAAGCAGAACCAGTCATGTGCTGTAACCACAGCATCATCTTTCTACAGAGCTTCCCCACCTAAGAGAATAAAATAAATACAGGGAAAGCAGCTGGAAGAAATTGCCATTACCCCTCCGGAATCAGTCGTGCTCAGACTAGATGGACTAATTAGGCTGTGATTTGCCTCCACTGGCCCCAAAATGGCTTTGACACAAAGAGTTTCACCAGTTCTCCAGGATACATTCCAGGATCATATCTGGGGATGTGTACAGGTTGCATCTTATTTTAATCTCTGTGTTGTCCTAGTCAGTCACTGTGCTGCTAATTACCACTGTGGCTAAAGCCTTCCTTAGGGATGTAATCCCACCTCAGCAGCAAGTAAATCCATGCATGTCATCAGGACAGCTCCTTACTGCAGGGAAATTCTCAGTGCAAATTATGAATCTGGTGCAAAGGTGAAACAAGAGTCTGTCAGTGCCTGCAGCTCCTGTTCCAGCTCCTTCAAAGGCACCTGTGTTGCAAGAAATCTGCCTTCTCCTTGTGTCTCCAGCATTTCTCAGGAGTCACGCTTTGATGTTATTCCTGGCTAAAATCCTTCATGGTTCCTGCCTTTCTTTCAACACGAGAACTGGGATGTTCATTCATCTCGCTAAGATATCGATGAAATACCTATGCCTCAAAGGTAAAATGCAGGGAAAAAAGAATCCAGCCCTGATTATGGTATGGAATAATGAGCATCGAGGCATGTATTTATGACTGAGTATGTACTTCAAAACCATATCCTCGGGCTTAAACGCTTTGCAACTCTGAATGTGCAGTTTGGAATCCCAGAGGGGCTGATTCAGCCTTCTTCATCCTAAAGCTGATATATTTAAATCTCATCAACCTTAGGGATTGATGTGGGTAATTTTGGGCAAGCCTGACTACAGCTGAACGGTGCACATAGAAAATAAAGGTTACACAAGCTGGAATGTTTCTTAGCCAATGTAACAACGCAAAAACTCCCTGAATAAACCGACTCCTCTCGCTGCGTGGTTTCCTACACGTGCTCCTTTTGGAAAGAGATTTCTGAGCTGCAACACCATCTGCTTCGTGTGGATAGGGAAGAGCTGACGGCGCTTTCGCAGGAGTTGGCCAACATCTTGTGTTTGGCTCAGCTGTGGTGCAGCAGCCGCTGCCTCTTCCCTGCCCACATGGGCACACATTGCAGTGGGACAGGGACAGGTGGGTGGTCATGTATGGCCAAGGCTTGGTCAGCGTGGCTCACAAGGTGCTGGTTGCTGAGCCCTGGCCCCGGTGTGTTGCTGGTGTTTGTCAGTATGGCTTTATATAAATTTTCTGACTCCCTGTGTTTTGCTAACACGTCCTATGGCAGCTTCCACTCTGAATAATTATGCTTGAGCTCCACGGTGTACATTTTATGCAGCGCTTGGAGCTCGTGGGGTCACTGCTGCAGCTCCCACGGTGCCGGGGCCATGGTGTTGGTCTGCAGCATCCCCACGGGCAGGGACACACCAGAACCCCCCGGCTATCCGGGCTGGCTCCAGGGGGTTCTGGGCACCCTCCCGGACCCGGTGGAGCTGCCCTGGAACCACTCTGGTTGGAGTGAGCTGCTTGGGAAGCAGCCCAGCGGGAAGGACCTTGGGGTGCTGTTTGAGAGCCCAGGTGTGTCGGGGTGGCCAGCGGGGCCGATGGCTCCTGTCCTGCACGGGGATCAGTGCGGCAGCAGGACCAGGGGAGCGATTCTTGCCCTGTGCTGGGCACTGCTGACTGAGGCACCTCCAGGGCTGTGTCAGTCCTGGGACACACACAGCAAGAAGGACATCGAGGGGCTGGAGCGTGTCCAGGGCAGGGAACAGAGCTGGGGAAGGGTCTGCAGAGTCAGTCCTGTGAGGAGCAGCTGGGGGTGCTCAGCCTGGAGAAAAGGAGGGTCAGGGGGGACCTTCTCACTCTCTACAACTCCCTGACAGGAGGGGGAGCCAGGGGGGGGTCGGGCTCTGCTCCCAGGGAACAGGGACAGGAGGAGAGGGAATGGGGAGATGTGCCAGGGGAGGTTCAGGTTGGACATCAGGAGGAATTCCTTCATGGAAAGGGTTGCCAGGCACTGGCAGGGGCTGCCCGGGGGGGTGGCGGAGCCCCCATGCCTGGAGGTGTCCAGGGCAGGGCTGCTGGCGGCCCTCGGGGCTGTGGAGCGGCTGACACGGGCTGGCTGTGCCGCAGCTCGGCGTCTGTGACCTCAGCACAGCCCTCCCCGCCCGGTGCCGCGCTGGTGCCGCGGGTTCTCCGGTGGTTCCGCGGGTTCTCCGCTGGTTCCCTGGGTTCTCCGGTCGTTCCGTGGGTGCCCCGGTAGTTCCGCGGGCCGGGCCGGGCCGGGCCGGGGCGGGGCGGGGGGCGGCGCGGCCGGCCGTGACGGGGCCGGGCAGAGCGGGCGGAGCGGAGCCCGCAGCGCCAGCACCGACCGGGCCCCGCCGCCTCCGCCCGCGCAGCGCCCGCACCGAGCCCGCAGCGCCATGGCGGCCGCGGAGCCCAGCACCGGCCGCTACCAGCAGGTGAGGGCGCCGGGGCCGGGCCGGGAGCGGGAGCGGGGCCGGGAACGGGAGCGGGGCCGGGAGCGGGAGCGGGGCTGGGAGCGGGAGCGGGGCCTGCGCTGGAGGCAGCGCCTGGGGCGAGGCCGCGGGGCCGGGCTGGGCCGCGGGGCCGCTCCCCGCAGGCCGGGTGTGCCCGGGGCGGGCTGTGCCTGTGCCTGTCCCTGCCTTTGTCCCTGTCTCCGTCCCCCCCGTCCCTGTCCTTCTCCATGTCCCTGTCCATATCCCTGTCCCTCCCCCTGTCCGTGTTTGTGGATGATGTACCCATGTCCGTGTCCCCGCCCCTGTCCCCGTCCCTGTCCCTATCCCTGCCCTTGCCCCCGTCCCCGTCCCCGCTCCTGCCCCTATCCCTATCCCTGCCCCTATCCCTATCCCGTCCCCTATCCCTATCCCTGTCCCGTCCCCTATCCCTGCCCTTATCCCTATCCCTATCCCTGCCCTTATCCCTATCCCTGTCCCGTCCCCTATCCCTATCCCTGTCCCGTCCCCTATCCCTATCCCTGTCCCGTCCCCTATCCCTGTCCCCGCCCGGTGCTCTCCCTGTCCCGGGGCTCTCCCGACCTTGGCGATGGCCCTGCAGGGCCGGGCTGGCTCCGCATCCACCGCAGACCCCCGTTAGTTTTTATTGCCCCTTTCCCGTGCAGGGCCCGCTGTCCCCCCGGGCCAGGGTGGGTGCTGCCCGCTGTGCCCTCGGGAAGGGCCGGGGTCCCGCCGTGACCCAGTTCTGGCTCCTGTCGGGCTCGGAGGATCCCCTGCTTCCCGTGGGGCTGACATCCCTGCAGGAGCACACAGCTCGGCCCTGCCGCGACGGGGCTCTCGCAGCAAATCGCCGTGTTGTGACTTTCCCTCGGTAGCGTTTCCAGCGTGGGAAGGCTCGCTCTCGTCAGAGTTCGAGATACACCCTCCCCTGGGATGGAATACTTGTCTCAGCTGACAGCTGCAGGTCTCTGTGTTGTTACATGCTGGAAATGGGAACGTTAAGTAGAACTCAGGCTTTATTCTTGTTGTCCTGGGCTAAATGGATGTGTTCCTTTCCAATGACAAACCTCTTTGTGTTGTTCTTGGAACTGGTAGGGACAAATAACCAGGGCTCTGCACTAATCGCCTTTCCTGGCGCAGTCCTGCCGTTGTTGTCGACCCCGACAAGTGGCTTCACAAAATCCCTTTCCCAAGGGATCCAGCAGCGTGTCCCATCGCCTGGAGCCCGTGGGGATAGGTGATAGAATTGCTGAAGGCCCCCTTTGCCTTGGCCTTCGGTGCTCTTGTACCTGGCTGATACACACCCTCCTGGTTCTCTTAAAGAGGGGTATGTAAAGCTGTGGTTCCCCCAGCTCTTGCTCACAGACACAGAGCAGCCTCCTCTGTGCAGCATAGCTGTGCGTGGTGCTGCGGAGATTAGGGAGCCAGGCTGTGCCAGAGGATTTACACTGCTGAAGACAAGCAGATAATGGAGGCCTGTGAAGCCACTGGTGGAACTGGAGTGCAGAGTCAGATTCCCACGTGTAAATGTCTTTAGTTTTGTGTAGCCCTTTAGAAACTGCTTTTCTTTCCTCGCCCTCTGCCAGAACCCAGGTATTCGTATTGCAAAGTGTTTTATCGCTGAGAGGGCTCCTAATGTTTGTGTTGCTCCAAGAGACCCTGCAAGATGTAAACATGCAAAGCTGGGATTTAGATGAAGAGGAGAGTGTGGGAGTGTCTCTCTAGCATTGAATGTGTCTATTTTTCTTCCATATTTTGAAACTTATTATGCGTGTGAATGTACAATAATGAGTGTTGACAGACTGATAGTGAAGTGATAACTGTAAGAGCCAGAGGTGAATAAAGGACCCAGTGAGTGAGGGTAGCCTGGAGAAATTCAGAACCAGCTCATTTAATTCTTTAAATTGCTGGATTATGAGGCAGTGGAGGAATTTTTAAAACTTGATTGGTATTGGGGAATAATGTGGCTAATGGATTCGTGGCGTTGGTTACATTCGTAGGTGGTTCCTGGACAGGGAGATGTGCTTGACTGCCCAAACATGCTGGGGACTTCGCTCCAGGAAGGGTTACTGGTGTATCCACTTGTGTGTAGGAGCAGCACTGGTGTGGTGTGGGCACTGTTTCATATAAACAAATATGTAAAATTCCTCAAGTGCCTGTATTTTTAGGAAAAAAAAGTGACAGCTAATGAGGATGATCTGAGAACAAAAGAAATTGATGAACGAGCTTGAAACTTGTATGTTTCCTCTCCCACCCCTTCCTCAGCCCGAGCTGCCCTGTGGATGGGAGTTGGGAAGGTGAAAGTGGGGGCTGTGCCCCCTCATCAGCCCCTTCCCTGCAAACTTCTAGCTTGTGTCCGTTCCCCAGCGAGGGCAGTGCTCCCGGGGTGTTCGCTGATTTATTTTCCAAAGCCAACTTTCTAGCCCTGGGCTTTGTTCAGGCATTAGATAATCTGATAAAAAATAGCCTGCGATAATGCCTTTGGGTGATTTGAGTCTGATCTCACGAACTGAGGAAGGGCAGCTCGATGTAGAATAAAGCTAAAACTCTGGAAAAGGGATTTCAGTTTCCAGGCCCCTTCCATGTGGAGCGGGGCTTGGGCAGGGTGGTGGGGACAGACAGAGGGGTTTGGATCCTCTGCAGGCTGGATGCCAGGGCTGTGATTGTGGAGGTGGGAATGAGAGAGGTATGGGAGGAAGGAGGGCTGCACCCTGCCCTGGAAGTGTTATTCCAGGCAGTGCTGTGTCCTAAAAAGGAACATTGTGTCCCAAAAAGGGGCACTGGGAGGCTGTTGTAATTTTGACCTGCCTTTGGGAAAGTTATACAGGGATGTTGTTGGGATTAGGGGCTTAAGGCCTTTTGACCACAGATCCTGGATTGTGAGTTCAGTGGCAGAACTGTATTTCATCCTTGGAATAGAAATTATCCTCCATTCTGGAAAAAATAGCATGGTTTTAACAGGTTTATTTACACTCTGTGTTAGCCAGGCCTGCTTTTCACTTGAAGCATTCGAAAATAAATGTGAGGTGTATGAGTAATGTAAACCCACCTAGGAAATGGTGGGAGTGTTAAATAATGAAGACATACTCCTTTTTAAGTGCTCTTTCTTCCTGTTCCACTTGTTGAAGGCTTACATGGATCATGAATCATTCCATAAAGGGAGGTGGCTATTGGAAAATAGGGAAGAAAGATTTTTTCCATTTGTTTGTTTTCCTTTCAGTGAAACTGTAGAAGATAGAATTGCTGAAGATAGAATGGGAATAGAGTTTAAATTCACAAAGTACCATAAAGTTTCCTTAATATCTGGGAAAGCTGGAGTGGAACAGGGCGGCAGGCATCAGTTGCTGCCCTGTGGGCACTCTAAGCTTGTATTTAAATTTTTAGCTGAAATTGGCACATAGATCAAAGCTAAAAAATGAGTATATACCAAATCTTTTAATGTCAGCAGTTAGAGATGTCAGTGACTGTTTCCTCAGTGAGGTACTTTTAGTGTGCAGATGTGCTGGCTTAAGATAAGAATGGTAAGAAAACTTCCAGGGTAGGTTGTTTACATATGCATTTATTTGTGGGTTTTGTTTTTGTTTGTTTTGTTTTTGTTTTGTTTTGGTTTTGTTTTTAAAATAAGTAGAATAGGAGATGTCCATTGACATAAAACCAGTAAAGATTAAACAAAAATTGTAGAGTAAAATCACTTGCGCAGCCACTGCTGTGAGGTTGTGCTGGAGCTGCCCCCGTGTCCAGCCCTGGCTGTGCTCAGGTGACTAAAGTCTGGTTGTTTTCTTCTGAAACACCCACCTCTGTAGGCAACATTACCTGTCAGGGGAGTTCACAAGGTTTTAGTGATTCTGTGTGAAGAAGTAATTATAGAATTAAAATACATTCCATCTCTAAAACTCAAAGGACGTGGGAAAGGCAGAGAAACAGTAGCAGTCCAATTTCATCACACAGCTTGTGTAACAGGAGAAAATAGCTTTGCCTGCACACTTTAAAATAAAATATTATTTCAGGCATTAGGATTGTGTTGGACTCTGAGTTGGGCTTTTTTGGTGACTTTTCTCTCTTCGCTAAAATTCAGTGGGGCTCAGTAACTCCATTGGGAAGCAGCTGTAGGAGTAGTCCATGTGGCTCCCAGGAGATGTGGTACCTCTTTAGGCAAGCTTGGCATCATGTCTTAAAAGCAGCCATACAGAAAGCAAGTAGAAGTTCTCTGTGTGTGAATTCTGATCCTTCGGGACTAGTGAGAAAAATTCAATAATAAGGTGTACCCAGTGATTCTGTTCCCGCCTCTTGTGAAGTGTCCAAACTGGATATATGGTCGCACCACTGGATTTTTTTAACTTTCTTCATATGACAGTTTTAAAAAATGCAATATTTTAAAATGTTTAAAAGATCCAGTTCTGTGATGCTTTAATGTCCAAAAAAAATACTAACCTGATCCTAAATATTATGAATAGGCCTTGTGCTTTGTTAAGTGTGAGAAATTTAATTACAGCTATCTAAGATTAAAACCTACTTCTTTCATATGAAGTCCTTGAATGCTCAAGTCTAAGACCAGTCTGTAGGTGCAGGTATGTGCTGGCCCAAGGGCTTTTTTACAGTCTGTCCAGACCAGTCTAATTCCCCACTGGAACAGAAACGAGGGAATTAGATCAGCATGCTTCCCAGGAACAAGGAGTATTTCTGTGTTGTTGGGCCTTTGTCTGCAGTGAGTCAGAGAAGAAGAGCATCCTCATGAGCCCAGGTTGTATTTCGATGGACATAAAATATATTTTGATTTGTATTTTTACCTTGGTGGCTCCCAGGGTCATTGCTGATGTCCCCTCAGGTGGATGCTTGTGCTGGTTTCTGCTCTGTGTGTTCTCGCTGTGTGGCAGGGAGCTGGTCCAGCTGGGCTGAAAAAAGGCTGCTTTTCAGGAGAGGGTGTGGAGGCACAGTTTTCAGTCCTTTATTAAAATTGAGGAGTATTTCAGAATCACAGAATCATTAGAAAACTCTTAAAACGCTTCCGAGTCCAACTGTGACCGATCCCCCCTTGTAACCCAGCCCAGAGCACTGCGTGCCACGTCCAGTCGTTCCTTGAACACCTCCAGGGATGGGGACTCCACCACCTCCCTGGGCAGCCCCTGCCAGTGCCTGACAACCCTTTCCATGGGGAAAATCTCAGGTTGGCACAGACCTTGGGCAGTCCCTCCCCAGAGCCAGGCTCTGCTCGGGGCCATGGGGAGAAGCGGTTTCCCAGTGCATGGCTCAGGCAGGAGCATCAGCATCTCCCCGGGACAGGGAGAAACCAGGGGAGGGTTGGCTTGGCACGGCTGCCAAGTGTGTCACCCAAGAGGTGCTCAGCACACCTCGTGCGGGGTGCGGAGCTGGGGCAGACACGCTCCTCGGGGCTGGCACGGCTCCACGGAATCAGCTGGAAGTGCCTACGGCAGAAAACAGTTATTTGCTCATCAAGGAGAGGGCTGATGGGTGTGGGTTGGCTTGTCTAGTAGCTTATCATTATTCCTGCTGATTAATAAGCTGATATTAAGTTACAGGAATGTGCAACAGCATCAGGCAAAAGCCAGGATTTCAAGTTGCAGTGTGTTTAAAGTGAAGTGTAAAATCAATAAAATTAGTTCTCTTCAGAGTTGACAGCAACTTTAATTTGCTTCCAAAAGGCCAGGAATATGGAAGGAAAAGGGTCAGGAGTACTGCAATGGGAATGAAGTGTAACCCTGGGCAGGCTCGTACCTTGCTGGAGTAATCTCAAGTTTAGTAGCAATACACATTTCTAGACACTTGGCTTGCAAAGTTATGATTTCATTGTTCTGAAAAGTAAGTCCGGTCACCTTTTAAAAAAAAATTATTGATGCTCTTTCTGTCATTAGCCTAAATATCTGCCTTTTTAATAATCTCAGAGAAACCATAGTATAAACAAAACAGACCTAGTGAGAGTTGTCCTCACTCTAGAATTCCTCTGTGGAGTTTCTGTGCAGTTCTGTCCAGTGTGCCAGAACATAAAATAAGAACTGGAACAAGTAAACATTGATGATGAGTGGCTAATACATTACTGTGATATGTTGTGTGTAGTAATGCCGATTTAAAGTAAAAATATTTACATGCAGCCTAAGGACGTGGAGAAGGGGAATTAAAAAATAAACATCCAAAACTGTGTCAACAGCCCATATGCTGAGTTAGGAAATTTGGAAGAATTAACCAACATATTTATTGGAAATGCTTTCTTCAAAGTTTACATGGAAATATTTCCAAACAGTTTCTCAGTTTTGAACTTTTATGCTGCCGTACTGTGTGTATTTACATGGGACATGTCTTGGTCAGGAGGAGGTGGCAGCCAGAGGTGATGTCCTTCTCAGTGCCAGGCTTCTGATGCTGGGTTTTGGAAAATAAATATCCCTGGGGATTCTGTCAGGCAACTTTCGGTTGCCTTAGCAATCACAGCAAAACTGTTCTTAAATAGCTGTATGCATGGCTGTAAAGACTGTCTTATCTTTTATTGCCACAAATATCAGAATCTTGCTTTAAAAGCTGAAATACATCAGTGAATAGAGGACAGAATTTCCCCCCCAGCCTCAGCAGAACAGACAGAAGTCAAACACTGCTTTAACCAGGTTCTCCAGGTTCTGAACCCTCGGGGTGGCCCAAGGGGGAATTCCTGGGAGCCAGGACTGACACCGTACCTGGAGCTGTGCAGGGTAGGTGAGACCCAGGAGGCCAGGGCAGCGCAGCACTGCCGGCCCTGCGAGGCCTCATGAGTCATTCTTCCTGTCACATGAACCTCCCTGCTCTGCTAAGAGGCACTTAGTTGAATTTTAGATGCCTGGAATCACTAAAACGGCTGGAAGGCATTTGTGTACCTTGTCCATTAGAAGAAAAATCTGTTTTCTATAACTGTAACCTCCTACAGCCTCGAGCTCAACTTTAGAAAGTAGCTGCATTTTTTGTGTCATTACCTGAACTGTGGTTTTGAAGCCAGCAGTGAATTCAGCTGCTTTCTCCCACATGACATTGGTGGAAGAACATGTATTTCTTTTTACTATTGAAAGAAGAATCAGTGGTAGGGGTTAATATTGCACTCAATATCTGTGTCCTCTTTTGTTTCATCTCTTCCAGTGTTGTCACATGTAGTGCATTCCTTCCCCCTCCTTGGTGACTGCACTCTCAGGATATACATGTCTTTTTTACAGATGTGAGGGGTTTAATTTCAGCCACCTCCTCACCTGGAGAGCAGGTAACACAGGGCATGTGGTATCCAGAGAGTCTGAGGTATGCCAGAGCCTTTTGTCCTCTCTTAACAGACTGAGTCATGTTAAGGCAGAAGGAGAAAAGGGGAGAAGTGTTGAATTTTTGTGGATAGGCTGACAATAAGGATAGTGGAACATTTTCTGAGAATTCATAGACTACAGAGCTGGGAGAATTAAGGAATCATGGAACGGTTTGGGTTGGAAGGGGGCCTTAAAGCTCATCACATTCCAATTCCCTGCCAGGGGCAGGGACACTTTCCACTATCCCAGGTTGCTCCAAGCCCCATCCAAGCTGGCCTTGGGCACTTCCAGGAATGGGGCAGCCACAGCTGCCTGGGGAGAGACTGAATCAAGTATTTTGACTGTGTGTTTCTCTGTCCCTTTGGTTGTCCCTCATGCTCTGTGCAGGCTGGTTTTGGATTTCTACAGTAGTGCTGTCATTTTTTTTAATTTTTAAAGCGTATCTTAATAGGCAATTACTTCACAAGTTAGTTTGCATTTTCTTTTCATGGCTGAGTGCCATGGGGTTTATAAAATAAGTCATTTTTGTTCCCTGGAAAGGGCTCATGCTGAGTGAGCTGGTTTGAGAAGATGAAAATGCATCGCTGTGGTGGGAGCTGCTGCAGCTTCTCCTGTCATTGCTCGGTGCCCTGGGGCTCATTAAAACTGCAGGTGTGGCAGGTCCTTCCACCTCCACACCCGTGGCCTCACTCCAAGGGCACAGGGAGGGATTATTTGCTGTGGTTTACATCTGGCCAGGGCCCAGCGTTTTGAGTGTCTCCTGCTGGCAGCCACAGCTGCTCCTGCTGTAACATGGATTAAATTTTCATCTGGATCACTGAATTTTTCCTTCTTCAAGGAAGTGGCTCAGCTTTGTGTCATGTGAGGAGTTGTTATCCAGAAAACTTGGGGCTGACCAGCACCCTTATTTTTTCCCACCTCTCCTGTTTGGAAAATGTGAATGGGGAGAGGTTGGTGGCTTGTTTTCAGAGGAGCAGTGTGAGCTCCAGCTGACAGTGAATCAGAGTGCAGGATTGTGATGCTCCATTTCTTTGGTACAGCTGGACAGTGCTCCTTATTTTTTTCCAGTGCTTCCCAGTGTCACTTCCTCCCCTTTTTCCCTCTCAGCCGACCCCTTGGACCTGCCAGCAGAACTACTCACGGTGTCTCCTGCTAAACCAAGTCAAGACTCTCACAGAGGGCGTGGTTATGGTCTGATCTGGAACAGGCTATGGGTTATAGACTTTCAATGGCACAGGTTTCCCAGAGAAGCTGTGGCTGCCCCATCCCTGGAAATGTTCAAAGCCAGGTTAGATGGGACTTGGAGCAACCTGGTCTGGTGGGAGGTGTCCCTACCCATGACTGGGGATTGGAATAAGATAAGCTTTAAGGTCCCTTTCAACCCCAATCATCCTGGAGTTTTGTAATCTTTGATCTTAGGCAGCAAATGGAATAAAACCCCAAAACACAGAACACAGTTTGGCTCTTATAGCCAAGGCCTGCCTTTAGAAGGGTGAGCTGCTCTGGTTTCTTTTTTTTTTCCCTCTGGTAAGATGTACAAGGAAAATAAGAACATACCCCCACCTCCTCAACCCCTGGGTTAGGTCTGGAAGGACTTGAATGGCAGCATATCTCTCCAAAGGAAAGAAAGCAAAATATCATGGATGGCTTCAGGAGCATTGGCTGGGAGGGAGGGAAAGCTCAAGGAGATGTTGTTCAGTGGTGATTGCAAACCAGAGCTGCAAACCTCCTGCCCAGGCCAGTGGTTTGATCCCAAGGTGCTTTTCTGAGGTGAGTTGTCATTCTGTAGAAAACCTCAGCAACTTTGTTGCTGAGATGATGGGGAATAGAAAGAAGCTAAAAATGAGATGGCAGCTGTAGCCTCCTTTCTGATGTGTTCTGCTTTGAATTGTTGGCCTGGTACTGCTGCTTCCCAGATCAAAGCCAGCCTGGCACACCTGCCTCGTGCAAGTGACACTGTACCCGTGATAGCTCCATGGTTATTTATACAGAGCCTGTGGGAAGCACAGTGCACAAAATAAACCATCTCCTTTTCAGTCATGCAGTGTGAAAGGTTGAAGGGAAATGGCAAGATTCATACTTACGTGCATCATTATGTAATGTATCCATGGAAAAACACTTCCTTAGCAAAGCCACAGGCAGCAATGGAGTCTTTTGTTGGATATCTCATGGTATTTCTTTGACTGAAAGAGATGTAACTGCAGCTCCTAAGCAGTGGGAGCTGAGGAGGTGCCAGGGAAATGGAAAGGTACTGGAAAACTGTGTGCTGTGCTTTGTTGGAGTCCAGGTGTGTGAGGAGAGGATTTAAAAACACATTAAAACCAAGATGGTATATTGATCATTCCAAGTGGGAGTGCTTTGGAGGGAGGCTGAGCAGCTGCTCAGTGTCCTGTGGTGCTGCAGAACAGTCTCCTTCCAGAAGAGTCCGTTGTGTTCAATTAAAACTGCAGGGGTGATGTGACAGCACTTGAGAAACCCCCTTAACCTCCTGTGTGTGGGTCTGTTCAGCTGCAGAATGAAGAGGAGCCAGGTGAGACTGCGCCGGTGGTGAGTGATGCCCCTCCGCCCTACAGCAGCATTTCTGCAGAGAACACAGGTAATTTACCTGGAAGGAAAGGGTTGGCCTTGCTCTGCTCTTGTTAATTGATCCCTTCCTTGATGGCTGGCACTTCCCAAGCTGCAGGGGTCAGAATTGATCCAGAGAGCTTGTTCGTACTTGTGGTTTAGGAGATGCATTTTGGCTGCGTTCGCCTGATGTCATCCCATCAAGTGGTGTTCAAGTTACAGTTCACAGTGTTCTCAGTAAATTGAAGACAGTTAAAAGTCAAAGTGCTGTGACGATTTGTGGTTCCCCTCTCATTATTTGGCATTTGGATGATGCTGTGTCCCTTCCCAAAAGGTCTTGTTACTTAAAAGCATTTAAAGAATTCACTCTTCCTGCTGTTTTCACTAACGAAGGACTTGGTTGTAAGAACTGTACTTCTGAATCATCCTCTTGTCTTGCCACTAATAACTTTAATAACCACTTCATAACTACTTGGGTCTGGAAATACAACTATTTCTGAATATCCAAGTCCGGAGAGACACGGCAAGTGGTGTTGTTTTAAACTTTAAGTACAGCCAGGCATGTTCAAGTAATGTTCTGTGAGTTGCTTGACCTTAGATAAGGTGCTCCCATGCTTTTCCCTTAATGTTTTGGAATGACAAGAGACTGGATGGGTGGGGAGGGAACAGGAGGGGCAATCTTCAACAGCCTGGGGCATTGGGTTGTTTGAAGTCACCCAGAACACTTCTTGTTCCTAACACCGTGTTTTTAAGGAACTGACAAGTTACCTTCTGTTTAACTGTTTTCTGTGCAGCTTATTTTGACTACAAGGATGAGTCAGGATTCCCGAAGCCCCCGTCGTACAATGTGGCCACCACACTGCCCACTTACGACGAGGCAGAGAGAAGCAAGGCTGAAGCCACCATTCCTTTGGTTCCTGGGAGGGTGAGTGCACCTACCTGCCTGGGTGTCTCTGTATTTCTGGGCTAGGATTTCTTGTTTAACTCCAGCCCATCATGTGCCATGACTTTTTTTCTTTTGTGTTGTTTTTTTTTGATGTGTTTTTTTTTAAGCTATCTGGGGTGGTGATATTACACACTCTTAAGAGTTTTGTGGTGATTTTTTTTTCTTTTTAATTTTCCTCTGAGCACTGTGATGATGTCAGACATCTCAGTAATACCAGCATGTGCTATCCAGATTAGCTTGGCAAGCTGACAGAGGGACTGTACTGTAGTCCTAGGCACTGTCACTGTTTTTTGGATTTTGTTTTTCTGTTTTTAAAAAGATTTAGGATTAATTCTTCAGCTGTCTGGCATATCTACCCTTGATACTCCTGCTGCTTACTTAGTTGACTTTTCTAGAGGTCATTGCAGCTGATGCAAGGATGATAAAACCATTCTGTCAGAATTATTTCTTTCTGTGTTTGCAACCTTATCTCTTGGTAAGCCCCTTTTCCCACCCCTGCTAGCATTGGATGTCCACTGCTCATTATGCTTCTTCATAGAAGCCAAATTCCTTGCTGAGATGATAATTTTTTGATGAGTAGAGGAATTCTTTACAGTGGGAAGGACATGCTGGGTCTTCACTATGTTAAAAATAAATTTCATATTATGTGGGTAATATTTAATACCCTGCATCATCTGAGGATGAGAAGCAGGAATATTTTCCTGCTTGCATTTGTAGCCTTTTGAGATGTAGGATTCCAGCCCTTTCTTGAAGAACCACTTGCAGAAATAGGATTGCTGTATGGACTGGACTGACTTAAATCCCCCCATGTGGTGTTTCCCTCTGATTTGCAGGATGATGACTTTGTGACACGGGATGACTTTGATGACACTGACCAGCTGAGGATAGGAAATGATGGCATTTTCATGCTGACTTTCTTCAGTAAGTACATGATGGAACGAACTTG
This sequence comes from Xenops minutus, assembly GCA_035221455.1. Lineage (NCBI taxonomy): Eukaryota > Metazoa > Chordata > Aves > Passeriformes > Furnariidae > Xenops > Xenops minutus. The sequence continues at coordinate 17,365,239 of JAWWEE010000025.1, forward strand.
TTTTCAAAAGAGTTTGGGTCACGTTTATGTTCATGTAGCATAACTGTGTACAAGGGACTGATGATTTTTTTTTGCCTTGGAATGTAAAGATGTCTTGACCTACTGCTTCTCTCCTGCTTTCTCAGTGGCATTCCTCTTCAACTGGATTGGATTTTTCCTGTCTTTCTGTCTGACTACTTCAGCTGCAGGACGATATGGGGCCATTTCTGGGTTTGGTCTGTCTCTTATTAAGTGGATCCTTATTGTCAGGGTAAGTTGTGTGGTGCAAAACAACATACACAGGATACTCTTCTCCACCAGCTTGTTTTTGTGTCCCTTATATTGAAGTTAGTGATAAATTTAGTTTTTTATAATGAAACAATTTTTGAGCCACTTATTCACTAAGAACAGAACTTTTCCGTATTTGTGTCCTGTTTATATTTTGGAATTGTTATTGTAGTAAAAAAAGAATAAAGATTGCATACCCAGGTATGTGTGATGGATGCCCCGTTCCTGGAAGTGTTCAAGGCCAGGCTGAAGAGGGATTGGAGTGACCTGGTCTAGTGGAAGGTGTCCCTGCCCGTTGCAGGGGCATGGGAAGAGATGAGCTTTAAGGTCCCTTCCAACCCAAAGCATTCTGAGGTTCATTCTGAATGTGGCTTTCTCTGAGGGAGCTGCTGTGTGCTGAGCAGCAGCAGATCTGACCTGCACAACACCTTTATCCAGGGAAAGCCAGCCCTGCCATCGGCACAGGGATGTGCCTCTCCACTCTCATGTTCCTGGGGCTCTCCTCTGGAAATAAATGAATTCTCCGAAATGTGGGATAGCTGATGAGAGTCGCAGTGGGAGAGGCCCTCTGGTGCCCTCTGGTGCAGCGTCCCTGCGGCACAAGGGAAGGGAACCAGAGGAAGCTGCTGGTCGTTTTGGCTGTATATTTGTGGAGGGATTGGGAGAAAACATTTCCCTCAGGAAATTACTTGGAGCCTGTGAAATTATGGCACATCCCAGGCTGAAAGTCTGAATTGCAAGCAAAGAAGCTTGTTAGCTGTGCCTGAGTAGAAGTACAGAGCAGTAGTGTTAGGCTGTCACTTCATACCTCATCTTTTGGGGCTGGGAATTCTAACTGGTAAATACAGCACCTGTTAACTTTTTCAGTAGACAGTGAAGCTTTTTGGGGCCATCTTGTAACAGTGGTGTTAAGAACTATTTGCTGAATTAAGAGATGTGACAGAAAGATGACATTAACTTAGATGTGACATAGATTTGATTTAAACTTTGATAACAGGTTTATATTTGGTTAGGTTCTTACACTTTAATAGAATGAAAACAAAGAAATGATACTGTATTTACTGCTGGCACAGTGAACTTCAGTGCTCTAATAGTGTTTGTGCCTTTCGGTTAATAGGCAGTAATTTTTCCAATAGAAAATCTTATCAGGAGGGTTCCATAGATCTGGCATTTCTTTTTCAATGGCTGTACCATCCAACCTTACAGTGTCATGAACGTGGTGCACTGCTGCAAGCCTGGTCTTCCCTTTAAGAAACTGTAACTGTGGTTTGTGAGCATCAAGGACACAAGTTAAAACAGGAATATTTGCCCAGCAGTGTCCTTGTGCTCCACTGACTGCCAGAGTTTATGGCTGGGTATTGAATCTGTCCCATTCCCCTTGTTAGAGTTGCTCTGACGTGTATAGAAAACCAATAAATACCAGTTTGTGGAGGGAACTTGTTCCCTGCAGTCTGTGCAGCTGGTGAAATGTGGCATTCCATGAGGTCTCCAGTGTGCAGCATTGGTCTGGTTAGTGCTGAAATTGGTGGAAATAGATTTGGATTACATGTTCTCTAACCTCTATCTCTTTTATGGTTTGTTTTTCAGTTCTCTACCTATTTTCCTGGTTACTTTGATGGTCAGTATTGGCTTTGGTGGGTCTTCCTTGTACTAGGTGAGTGTGGGGGAAGATGCTTAAAACCCCTGTAAGTGCAGTTAGGATTTTGTGAGCACAGCTTTCCTGGCTATTAAATTGTGTGTAGATGTACAGCTGAAATGTAACCCTCATACTCATCTTACTGAATGCCTTCAGGTTTTAAAGGTACATGTAAACACTGTCCCTCTGTTGCCATTTCTTGATGGCAGCATACTGATTATCATACAGAAGTAAAGAAAAGAACGGTGCTTGTAACTGATGTTATATCTGTTCTTACATCTTAAATGGAAGACTGGGTTGTTGTCTTCCTGGTTTTATTTTCTTTTTCCTGCTTTGGGAGTGACTGGATCTCATTTGGAGTCAAAAGTTTTGTGATTGCCCAAGGAAAGTTTGGTTTTGAAATTGCCTGAAATGCAAAGACTAGGTGTCATTGCTACCAAAAATACTTGTTGTATGTAATCAGCTGTTGTGCATCCCAGTGATGAGGTCGCTCTGTGCTAGTAAAGGGGAGTTCAACTGCTCCCTCTCTCATTGAGGAAGCAACACCTGTGTTAAATGGACAAATGTGTCTCTTCCCTTCAGGTTTTCTGCTGTTTCTCAGAGGATTTATTAATTATGCAAAGGTTAGGAAGATGCCAGACACTTTTTCCACTCTCCCCAGAACCAGAGTTCTCTTTATTTACTAAAGGTAAACTTTCTACTTTCCTGAATTTGTTCTGTTTTGTTTTTACCTCTGTTTAGAAACTCTTTTAGTCTAGACTTTTCTTTGCTTTAGTATTTTTAGAACACAAGGCAGCAGGGAACAGTTGTTTCCTGGGTTCCCATACCCAGCTTCTGTGTTTGATACTTGATGGGGAGCACAGGAATTCTTGACATTTCTCCCTGAGTTTTTACTGTGAGGAATTGTATATTCATTTGATTCCATGACTAGATACTACAAGAACAAAGTGTCTGCCCCTTGGTATTGCACTGTATTTGGCAAGTGTGTCTTTCAGAATTAATCACATGCTTGAAACACGTGTTGTGTCCTGAACATGAGTAAAGGTCACAAAATATTGTTAGAGAGATGTGCCAGTGCCTTTGGCTTTTGGCCCAGAAAGAGCAATTTGTCTAAATTCTGCTTGCTGTTTGGAATTGCTGCCAAGTTCCTAAAGAAATGACACTCCTGCACACCTGTTCTGTCAAAAAACCCCTCCCACCTGAACACACTGTCCTGCCTGAGCATCTTTCAAAAACCTGAGTGTCTGGAAGTCTTTTGTTTTAATGCTGAACCTCAGCCTTGCTGCCTTAATGGTGCTTTAAAGAAGGAGGCTTAAGTAGCTGAACCCTTGTAGCATAATTTCCTGCTCACAGCAGATAATGGCCTGGCATTAACTGTCCCTCCCCGAGGGGAAGGAAATCCTGGAATGGGTTGCTTCCCAGCTGGGGAATGCAACATTATGCTCCCTTTAGAAATATCATAATAACACTCCATTTCCCCAAGACAGAAGCAACTGCAGCTGGGACAGTGGTATAAGAAACCAAATCAATGCCAGCTTTAAATGGGGGGTCATTAAATTGTTCAGATTTTAAAACTGAGCCTTGGTTTTCCAAATGCACTTGCCTTTTATTAGAAACTGCAAATTGCCTAAGATTCTGCTTTATTTCTAGTCTGTAAGGAGAACCTGCAGCACAAAACAGGCTTTGTGCAGTGTTTTCCACTCATGATAGTGTGTAAAAATAGTTCAGTCAGTTCGTTTACGGGTTTCAGTTCTGTTTAACAAAGTTCTGGTTTATGACCTCCTCCAGGATTTGTAATATTCTCTCTGATTCCTGCTGAGTCACCAGAGGGTTTATTTCCCCAGTTGTGTGGTCACGTAGTGTGAGCATTTAAACCCAGCTTTATCATCTGTAGTTTGTCTCACTGAACAATCTTTTTTAAATTTTGCTTCTTTACCAAAACTTTATTTTTCATTTATTGAAGGAACTGTGTGGTTTCTTGTTGCACAGACTTTTCCTATGTTTGGAATTTGAAATTACAATTTTAGAGACCTTGCTTCACTTCTTCCTTGTGAGAATGAAGGTGTAGAGTGTTTACATTCTTATTTATGTGTTGTTTTAGAGCTTTCAAAAAGCACTTTTTCTTTTAGATATACTGAGATAAATGTCCAGAATAATTCATAAATATTACAACTTTGACAATTCCCCTGAAATTAATCTTTATTCCTAAATTCTGAGTGAGGAAAGCACATAAGAGTTGTCTTTTTAGTGTATTATTATTCTAGAGATGATACTTCCTCTGCAAGGCACGATGAGAAGGGCATGGTGAATGAGCATTTTAATGTTAAAGCAGGAATCTTTTTTAGAAAATTAGTATGGGAATAATTAGTGCAAACCATAAAATACAGCCTGGTGAAATGAATCCAGTGGAAAGCTGGTGTTTACTATTCCACCTGTGTGTGCAGTAATGGACGTGATCCTGGCATTATCCCCTAAAATATGCACAAACTCCTGGGCACTTTGCTGGAGTTGTGTCATTGTGTGCTGAGATACTTCATAAGTCTTTAGACATCCTGTGCTCTGTGTGAACGACATCCTTCTGTTTTCCAAAATAACACTCTGACTATAGTTTTGGTGTTCAATATCCTTCTCCGACAGATGTTTTCTGGCAAATGTCTTCCTGCATTAGTGAATTCCCCCCCAGAAGCAGCAGGACACCTGCAGGAAGTGAATCAAGGCTCTGGAGCAGAAGAAAAAATAATCACCTGCTTTAAAATAAATAAATAAAAGTACTGTTGGAAAAACAAAAAAGGAGAAGCATTTCTTTCTATTTGTTTTTAGGTGTACAATTTTAATAATTAATGCAGAATTCTGTAATTGTTGATTCATTAGTGGCTAATGTTTGAAACAGCTATTGCAGTCGAGTCTGTGACGTGCTAATAAAGCCTTACAGCGATAGTTTGTTGTGATTTGGTAGCATGAGCCGTCCCCGGGGCCAGCAGGGGCCAGGCTTGCTTTATTTCCTCCTCCAGCCTGGGAGCTGCTTGGGCGCTGTGTGTGCTGCACAGCCTGTGTATGCCGTGTGCCACGTCCTGTTACACAGCCTTTGTAACAGCCTGTCCTGTACAGCCTGGGTACACCATGTCCTGTACAGCCTGTGTAACACCATGTCCTGTACAGCCCTTCTACAACATGTCCTGTACAGCCTGGGTACACTGTGTTGTGTACAGACTGTGTAACACCATGTAACACCGTGTCCTGTATAGCCTGTGTGCTCTGTGTCCTGTATGGCCCACATAACAGTGCCCTGTACAGCCCATGTGTGCCATGTCCTGTACAGCCTGTGTGATGCTGTGTCCTATACAGTCCATATAACACCATGTCCTATGCAGTCTGTGTATGCCATGTCCTGTACAGCCCACATACACCATGTCCTGTACAGCCTCTGTATGCTGCGTGTGCTGTGTCCTGTGCAGCCCATGTAACAGTGTCCTGCACAGCTGGCATACACTGTGTCCTGTACAGCCCACGTATGTCATGTCCTTTTACAGCCTGGTGAAATGTCCTGTACAGCCTGTGTACACTGTGTCCTGTACAGTCCATGTACCCTGCATACAGTGTCATGTACAGCCCATATACACCATGTCCTGTACAGTCTGTGTACACCCTGTCCTGTCCATCCCACATACACCCTGTCCTGTCCATCCCTGTACACTATGTCTGTCCATCCCAAATACACCCTGTCCTGTCCATCCCTGTACACCATGTCTGTCCATGCCACATACACTGTGTCCTGTCCATCCACATACACTGTGTCCTGTCCATCCCACATACACTGTGTCCTGTCCATCCCACATATACTATGTCCTGTCCATCCACATACACCATGTCTGTCCATCTGATGTACACTGTGTCCTGTCCATCCCACCTACACCATGTCTGTCTATCCCACATACACCCTGTCCAGTCCATCCCTGTACACCATGTCTGTCCATCCACATACAGCGTGTCCTGTCCTGTCCAGCCGCACGTGCTGGTGGTGAAGGGATGATCTCCAAAGCTGCAGTGACAGCACTGTGGTGGCTGCACACCTGCAATCCAGCAGCACCTATGCTGCCTTTGGAGGAAAAGGGTCGCTGTGGTCCAGGTTCTGAGGTGGTGTTGGGAGGGAGGATTACTGAGAGGTGGCACAAGTATTAATTTTTAACAGTCCATATTCTTGGTGTTGTAGTAAACTTTCCTTTCGCACTGCCTACTTTTTGGGCTATCCAGGGGTTTTCACAGAACATGTCAGTAGTGTAAAACTGAAAGATCACATTGCAACTTTGTATAAAAAATTACCTTGCAAAACAAAGGCCTTTTTTTTTTTCCTTTGGCTCGGGACTTTTGAGACAATTCCTAACATACCTGTAATTCCTGCTTTTATAATTTGTGTTAGCAGAGACTCTGATGCATTCAAAATGTAGATTTAATGTGCACTCTTGTGCTTTCTGCCAAGTGGTAATTCACTTTGGAGTTTTACTATGTTCAACCTGTAAATACAGCAGAACATTAATAAATGTCACTTCTGTAGCAATTTTTTGCTGTAGGACAGTGTTTAATTGAGTTTCGATGCATTACTGTACCTGGTTATCAATGACAAATGCAGATTATCTGGGGGAATTCCATCACTTTTCCATAGAAGATGTAACACAAATCTCCAAGGTGTCCATCTTTTTTGTAACCAAGCAATGACAGCTGTCAGGAAATCATGATTCCATTTTGGGGGGTTTGTTGGATGTTTTTGTAGTTTTATGACTTACTTACCTGCCTTGTGAGACTGTGGTTTTGGTTCACAGCTGAACTTCTCAAATGCACAGTCCCCACAAATAAGCAGTAGGGGCTGACAGAGACAGATGGAGGTTCCACAGATTTCTCTTCAAACAGGAATAAGTGAACATAGAATTACGAAGTTTATCCTGCCAGGCAAAATCTGCAGCATTGGGGAATTCTGAGTCACATTTGCCCAAACTTGGTCGATCAGCCTTGTGTTTGCTCTCCTGGCATCTGGGCCTTATTTGGGCTTGTACATTCAGAGAACTGGAATATTTGGAATTCCTGTTTCTCCTTCCTTGGTGGGCTGAAGCTGCAGACACCTACAGCTCCATGTTCCTCTGCAGACAGCGTTTCTGGGAGCGCCTGGAGGGACGGGTCGGTGGTGGGGTCTGGAGAGCCCACCTTTGGTTCTGTGTGTGTGAACACCAACTCCAAGCTCAAGTAGTTATTTTGGATCTGTGACAGCTCAGCCACTTCACACCACCTAAGTGGCAGGTCTGTGGTCACCTGCAGTGACCAAGTAAATGCCTTTGGCCTTCCTGCAGGCACCTTGTCAGCCAGACTCGGGGATGGAGGCTTTGAGGGCAGACACTCCTGTGGAGAGGCTGTGCCATGGTGGGAAGAAAGCTCAGACAGCCACAGGACCACTGACGAGGGCCTGGAGGGACAGGAAAAGGGGGAATGGCTTTAAACTGACAGAGAACGGATGGGATATTGGGAAGAAAGTCCTCCCTGTGAGGGCGATGAGACCCTGGCACAGGTTGCCCAGGGAAGTTGTGGTTGCCCCATCCCTGGAAGTGTTCAAAGCGAAGCTGGGGGGGCCTTGGAGCAACCTGGTCTAATGGAAGGTGTCCCTGCAGGGGGGTGGAAGTAGATGAGCTTTAAGGTTCTTTCCAAGCCAAACCCGTAGGAAGCGCATCTTGAGATCTTATTTCCAGTTCCCACAAAAGAAGGAAAAGCAACCCAAGAGGAGAAGGCTCAGCTAAAAGGAAAACAGCACGTGGTGGAGGAAATCAGATGTGCCTGTGGAGAAGGTAGGAGCTCCATGGAGGAAAGGAATGGATTCTGCCCATTGTCGCTGCTCCTCCACCTGGGAAGCTCCAGTGAGAAGATTGGTGCTAACTGTCTGGGGCATCCATGTGAAGTTTTCCCCTCTCCTCCTGCTCTAGCTAATACATTTCCAAGAAGTTGATACATATTGGTGGATTTAGGAATGGTTAAACCATTTGGCTTTACTGCAGAAGTAATTTCTGTCAAGAGAAACGCTCCAGTGAATTAATTGCTTTGTGCCTTGGCCACACAAAGCCAGGGACTGACTCATGTTCAGTGGCTTCGTTAGTGGAAGTGATTCACAGGCTGGATTGCCTTGACCTCTCCTTGGGGCTGGTGCACCCCTCTCTCAGATCCATGTGATGGCCAAGAGGATGGCTGGGGGTCCTGGAGCAGAGTCTGGTAGGAAACACCTGAAAGGGCCAGAAAACATAACTCAGTCAGAAGCCCAGCCCGGGGATGCAGCAGGTCCATGTGCCCAGTCCATGCCCAGGGCAGGGCTGTGGGAATTGCTGCCATCTTTTTACATGATGAAGTTAAGTTTTCATAGTACCTACTGTTGTTTTCATTGCCTCGTGTTTAAAAGATGGCATTGCTTTCATGGGAAGGAAAGAGAAACAAATGTGTTTGAAAATACATACAATAATTCAAACCCAGTAGCGGTTGGATTAAGGAACCTATTTAAAAACTCCTTGAATGTAGAGCATTTACAAGGGCTGTTTTAGTGGTGATACCTGCTATTCATCAAATAAAACACATCACGGTGTGGGTACTGGCAGGGTTGTTGTGCTCTCCCCAGGTCCTGGGAATGCCCGAATCCATTCACTGATCCAGCTGGTTGCTCAGCTGGGCTGTCACCACATCCCATTTCAGCTCAGGACAGAGGTGCTGTGCTGCTCAGGATGAGGATTTCCATTTTACTTTTTTTTTCCTGAAATTTTTGAGGAATGGACAAAAGCCAGTCAGGGAAGGAAATTACCATAACACAAGGGTTTAGTCGCTGTTCAGTGTAAAAAATCGATCACAGGATGAATCTTAGAAACTAATTTCAAATCATAGGATTTACATGGACACAAGCCCTATTTTGCTAAGCTTAAAATATTAAGTCATTAAAACCTCACAGCAATGGATATAACAACAAAGCAAAAGGCAGGGATCTCTGCCCAGGCTCTGGAGCATCAGAAAGGGTCCATGCAGGAGCCAAAAGTTGCCATGGTCCCAGGGAATGCAACATGGTCCATGTCCCAGGGCCAAGTGAAGCGAAGTACAGCAGTGCTGTGAACTTGCTTTAAAAGAAAAAAAAAAACAAAACAAAACCCCCAAGACTTAATAGAAGCTGTGCCAGGTAGGAAATTGGTGTTTCCTAAATATCCATCACCTCTTGGTGAGCTCTAATGGGCCACTGAATTGTAACCTTGGTGTTTTTCACTGGAGCCACCTGGGCATTAGTAGATGGTCCTTGAAGCATCCTTTGGGCACTGGTGGGTGCTGTGTGGGGTGGTGGGTGAGGGCAGTGGGATTCCTGCCCATGGCATCATCCTGGAACGGCATCACTGCTGGGTCTGGAGCCTTGGTGGGCCAAAATGCCCCACGCCACAGTCATGCAGCATATGGACAAAGTAGGTGGCAGACTGGAGAATGACGAGAAGAAAAAAACCAGCCCATCTTTGACCAGATTTGTGTTTGTTTTTGTTGTTGCTTTAACCGAAGTGGCCGGAGCACAGTAATTAAAGGCTCAGTGGCTCTAATTGGAATAGGTTTAAACTTGAGGTCAAAATCCCTTCTGGCACTTCCTCTGCCTAATAACCATCAACAGAAATCAAACAAATCCAACCGGCTCCAGCCCCTAATCTGTGACCAGCTAAGGTCGCGGGGGCGATAAGGGAGCCACAGACAGCCCCGAGTGGGAACACGGTCCCCTGGGCACCACAGCCAGGGCTGAGGGACAGCAGGGACACAGTGGGCACGTGTTGGTGCTGGGGGATGAGTGATGGTGGGGCAGCTCCCGGGTGTGGGTGGTGGGTTGTCCCTGGTGCTGCCCAGCTGGGGCACAAAGGGAGGATGGGGCATCTTGCACAGGAGTGAGTGGTGTCAGTGCAGACAGTGGGTGCTCTGCATCACTGCGTCACCAGAATGCCCCTTTCCCTGGAGCAGATGAAGGCCTTGAGGCTGCGATGGGGGTTGCAGAAGGAGCTTTTACAGCCCAGCGCTGATTCCTGGGCGCCTGGCGGGTGTCGTGCCCCCCAGCCCACCCACGGCTGCTGCTTCCTGCCACCGCCGAAGGTCACTGCCCTCGCCAGGTCGCCACTTTAACTGCTTTGCTAATTATGCCCTGAGCTGGACCTTTAAAGTGATCTGGGAGGGGAAAAAAAAGAAGAAAAAAAAGAAAAAAGGAAAGCAAAGGGGTTGCAGATGTGCAACAGCCCCGGGATGCAGCGGGTGTGCGAGGCCGTCCCTCCCTGCCACAGCCTGCCTGTCCTTGGCACAACATCTCCGGCAACTTTTGCCTGTAGATTGTGTCTTTTTAATATTCTTGGGATCTTTGTTGCCGCTTCCCTCTCCTCCAGCCCGCTCTCACACATGGCACCATCCCTATTAAGGGAGCTGTGCGAGTTGCTGTGCTGTGACCTGAGTTTCAGGAAGGGTTTGTTTCCACGCCAAGGCAGCCCCTGTGTTGGGGCCAGCTGGAAGTTGGGGCTGTCCCAGGGTTGCCACAGTGGGTATTTGCCGAACAATCCTGCACGGGACAGGCACACACCAGGTCCTGCACTGGGAATGAGGCAGTGGTTGCCCTGGCTGCTCTGTTTGGGTTGTAAGATGTGGCTCCTCCTGTGCAGCATCGTCCTGCCCCAAAACCTGCTGATGCTGCCGTGGGTCTCAGGGGATGGAGAAGGTGAGGGTGCCCTCCCACTGCCCCTGTTAAGGGGGCTCCAGTGCCAAAAAGAGCACGGCATGGTGCAGAGGCTGACAGGCAATGTTGTGACAGCAGATGTGACTCCTGCCACTGGCTTTGATGCTTCCAATGGGAATGCAGAGCAGTCAAAAAATCATAGGATCCCAGAATGATTTGGGTTGGGAAGGGCCTTAGAGCTCATCTTGTTCCACCCCCTGCCATGGGCAGGGGCACCTTCCACTAGGCCAGGTTGTTCCAAGTCCTGTCCAACCTGGCCTTGAACACTTCCAGGGATGGGGTGAAAATGGAAACCATGTGAGAGTGGTGCTGCCACATGAGGCTGTGCAGTGCCATGGAAGACTGTGCCATGCTGCAGGATGCTGTGCCATGCCATGCCGTGACGTGCCATGCTATGCCATGCCATGCCATGCTGTAGGATGCCATAGGAGGCCATGTCATGTCACACTGAAAGGCAGCAGCTGCAGCCACTCTATCCGAGCCCTGCAGTGCTCCTGGGGCAGCAGCTTTGGCTGGAGCCCCCACCCATGGACAGGTGTGATGTATCTGCAAGCCAACTCCCTCCCACAGCTGCAAGCGGGTGGGGATGCCCAAAAGCCCCAGCAGTGGCTGAGTGTTATTTGTTCTGGGGCTTCTGAGCTTGCAATAAATAGGTCATGGGAGCTTTGCTCTGGAAAAAATAATCTTATCTACACTCCAGTGCTGCTCTGGGATCCCAAATAAGTTGAAACCTGCATCAGCACCACCCTTTGCTATACGATGTGCCCCTGGTTTGTGTAAGGATGTGTCTGAGTTACTGCTTGATTTCTGCACCTTGCACAGAGGTAAGTGGGAGCAGCACAAGATCCTCTTGCTGACATAGAGCACTATGGGGTTTGTCCCTTTGCATGGGAGCTGGTTTGGGTGATGGAGCTGTTGATGGGGTTGGACTGGTCCCTCCTCAGAGTGACCCTTGGCTTCAGGGTCAGGCCTGAGGCTGGGCACAGGGGGATGGCAGAACCTGGTAGGGTAATTTCTCTTCCAATTGCCAGAGGAGAGAGATGAGTTGGATCTTGTACTGATTAGGTAAAGTGACTTTGTACAATATGTTGGAGTACTTTCATCAGGGAATGGGAAGCACATTCAGGCAATTGTATTCTCTCTGTTCCCCAGGACAAGGAGCTGAGGCACAAGCAGAAGTGCTGGCACGTTGAGGAAGGGTCAGTCCCACCTTGTCCAGCCCCTGCTTCCCTGGCCCAAGACCTGTAGGGCATTGGGGTTGGGAAGCAAAGATCCTAGTGCTGGTTCCTGGTGCTGAGTGGTTGGGCAGCAAGGCTGGACAGGGGCTGCTCAGTCCCAGAGGGGTTACCTGGTTGCCATGGGGCTGCTCCTTGGCACAGGCAGGTGTTTCAGTTTCAAATGTCTCCTAGGGAATGGTTTCCCATGGTGTGGGATGCAGAACTCGGTACTGAGGCTTCAGGATGAGCCCCTTGTGTGTAATTTCTATGTTGTGTGTGGATATTTATGTTGGTGTCATCTTGTTGGTTTTAGCTTGTTTGGAGCAAAAGTTTCTGATTTCTTGGAGAAATTTTACAGCGCTCTCAATCTGCAGCTCAAAGGACATGAAGTGGCCCCAAAGCACCTGGGATAAACCTGGGGCCAGGTTCTTTCACAGGGCAGTGATGTGGGGAGCAGGTGTGGGGTGGGAGGGTGGTGTCCTTGGCACTGCAGTTCTGCTGGTTTATAGACAGGCTTTGATCAGACAATCCGGATCTATCACCCCAAACCTCCCAGCTGGAAACGGAGGAAGAATCACTTTACAGGCCCAAACTTCCCGAAGCTGCTGGGAATGACTCATCCATACGTTAGCAGAGCCTGAGCCAGCTGACAGCAGGCGAGAGCAGGCAGGGCTCTGCTGGGAGGAGGAGGAGGAGGCAGAGAAAGTCTCTTCCTGCTGCCTTTCCTCTCAGCCATCTTCTCTTTGGCTCAACGTGTGTCTTCCTCGTTGGGACAAAGCTCAAATTCCAGCAGGAGATTTGAAAAGAAAGGTTCTTTCACTCTTTCTCTCCTAAAATGGGCTGTGGAAGCACAGAAGTGCCAAGGGATGCAATTAGGGGAGCTGCTTTTTTTCGGAGATGCAATACTCCTATTAAGCAAGTGCTCTGGTTATGTCCCTGCTAATTGAAGTAAATTGCTTTCTGCCATCAAATTGGGAAGTTCCCCTTCCGATCTTAATGTGAGTTGTGCTTTAGAACATGATTTCCAGTCTTTAGTCTGCTTTTAGTGCTCTCCCTTTAATTAATTCTGTGTATCCAGCTGATTCTTGCCATCCTGCAGCAGTGGTGTTCGGAGGAGACTGTCGCCTCTCGGAACCAAAGGGAGTGTGAACAATTTCTTTGCCACGTGTTCCTTTTGCCTGTCCCCAGCCTGTGCTCCTGGTAGATGGTTGAGGCAGAGCTGGGCTAATTTTGAGACTGGCTTCATCCAGGCAGTGGTTGGTGCTCCGAGTGTGGGCTGCTGGATCCCTGTGGCCACGGGCTCAGTAGGAGGAGAAATATGTTTAATCTAGTTCAGCAGAAAATTACTACTCCAGATCAGAAATGAAGATCATGGAATGGGCATGAGTCACTCTATTTGCTGTGGTCACAGTTTTTCCTCTCATTAATCTTCTGGCCTGTTCTCACTGCCATGTTCTGAATGGGAGGGAAGACAGAGAACTGGAATGTCAGTGCCATCCCCCCATCCAGCAGCTCTCACCATTCACAGCTCCTTGAGCCCTGCACAACTGCCAGGATATTTTCTTTCTCAGTTCTTTCTGTTCTGTAGAGTATTCCAGTGTTGTCCCAAGTTTTGCAATAGCTGTGTTGAAAAGCAAGGCCTTATCTACAAGCAAACATGCACCACTTTAACTAGTGCAAAGTCATGTTTCAGAATCACAGAATCGTTTGGATTGGAAGGGATCTTAAATTTCATCTCATTCTACCCCCCTGCTGTGGGCAGGGATGTCTTCTACTAGCCCAGGTTGCTCCAAGCCCTGTCCATCCTGGCCTTGGACACTTCCAGGGATGGGGCAGCCACAGCTTCTCTGCCCAATCTGTGCCAGGGCCTGCTCACCCTCCCAGGGACAAATGTCTTCCTAACACCTAATCTAAATTTACCTTTTCTTTCAGTTTAAGGCCATTCCCCTTTCTCCTCATCATTATTAAAACCAATTTATTTTGGTTAAGTTTAAATTGAGTTCTAATTGGCATAAAACTTAAGGGGAAAAAAGCACAACTGAAATAGCAAAACACTCAAATGAAACTTGTGGAGTCAGATGAGCTCTCAGTCTCCTTTAGGAGCAGGTGTGTGAATTGAGGAGTTTGACTTTGTCCTGCATTTTTGAAGTCTAAAGCTGAATCCATCCCTGGGACAAGCCTGCTGCAGGCACTGGTGCTGAACAGGCACATCCCAGGTTTTCACTTTCGGTTGTGGTGTGAGCAGATTTGGGTCTCTTGTGGTGGCTTGAATTCCTGTCTCTGAGGCTGGAAGTCAGGAGGAGAGGAGCCAGTTGTACTCTGGACTGCAGCTCTGTACTGTAATGACATGATCAAAACATCAAGGATCCTGCTTCTTGGGGAAATGCAGGAATCCAAAACATCTGGGCAGTTTGTTTGTGCATGTGTTGCCTTCCTTCATGCCTTTGTTCATCCCTTCCAATTACTGCTGCTAAGTATAAACTTAAAACAGAGATGAGGCTGAGCTTGTGGGGAACATATGGACAAATGGAAAATAAACAGCATCAGGAATTCCTTGCTAATGAGCTCTTGGATGATAAGATACTACCAAAAAAAAAAAAAAAGGAAAAAGGAGCAAAAGAGTTCTGAGCTTTGCTTCTGTTGTAGCTTGAGAAGAAAATATCCCTAATGATGTCCAACATCACTTTGATGCTGCACTGCAGCATCTCCCTTATAGTTTGCTGGAGTTCCAGCCTGCTGGGGATATGATGGTCTGTTGTCCACGCTGGATCCTTGACTGGAGGCTCATTCCAGCTCACAGAAGGATTTGGGCCATAGCCATGGTCTGCAGACACCAGCTCTGCTCGGTGATGGAGGGGATGGAGTCTCCCTGTGGCTGTTCCACTAATCCCAGCCAGTGGTACCAGCTCTGTGCTGGCTCTCCATGGCCAGCATGTGTGTGTTTCCTGGTTTGGCCTCTCTCAGTACATGTGCCATTAATTGCTGCAGCTGAACAACAGGAACCTGGCCCTTCCTCCTCGAGTTCAAGGTTCGTGTCTCTTGCTCTTCCTGGCAGAAGAATAGATGTTTCCTTGCACTTGAGGCAAGAATCACCCTACCAGCTTTGCAGTTGGTTTGTGGCTAGGAGGCTGCTGGGATTACTTTTGGTAGAAGGGTTTGTGATTGGTAGGTACACTCTCTGTGCATCAAGGTAGAATCATGGGATATTTAGGGTAGAAAAGCTCTCTGACATCATCAAGTCCAACTGCTGCCCTAGCACAGCCAGGCTACCACTAATCCATGTCCTCAAGTGCCACATCTACGTGCTTTTTTTGGGCACTTCAGGTGTTTATCCCTGCTCAGCTTTGGCAGCTGGACGTGATCCTCGGTACTGCTGAAACTCCCTTGATGTTCTCTAGCGGCCACCAGGAACTCCTGGAGCATCCTGCAGGGCAGAGCTTCACCTTGGAGCCTGTGTCTTGTTTTTCAGTGCAGTGATTTATACTGACAGATTCTTTGTAAGTTCAAGGAAATGGCATTTTCCACCTAAACACCCCTGGGGACAGTGGAGGGGACAAACACTGGGGCTGTGTGGGATCTGACCATATGTGAGCACATCACCTGGGACTCCTGTGTCCCTGGCTTTGCTGGGTTCTACTGGTTTCATCCCAGCTCCTTCTTCTGGTGCCCAGAACTTCCATGGCAGATGGTCACAGACACTGGTGGAGGTGGCTGTCCCTGTGCTGGATGTCCCACTACTGGACAGGGGACAGCCTGAACACTGCCCACAGGCAGAGGAGCTGTAGGACACTGAGGAAGGGGATTTTACTGGGGGATCAATAGGTAGAGAACATGGGCAGGGATGTGAGAGGGAATCCAGCAACAGCAGAGAGTTGGACAGGAGGGGGGTGGGATGTGTCTTGGGACACAGCAAGGGAAGACCCAGGCAGCAGAAATCAGGAGGGGTAGTACTGCATGTGAAAAAGGAAAATTCACTGAAAATACAAGTGAATAAATTAAAAAATCTTTTTATTTTTTAAAGTGTAGAAAAATATATACAAAATAAGAATAGAAGGGTTTCCAAGGAGTGTACAAGCACTAAGGAGTTTCTCCCCTGGCAGCTGGTGGAGCACTGTTGGACTATGCTGGCAATGGTGGGGGCTGGCTGTGGTTTTGGGGTAGGGGTATTTATATTTCAAGCTGCTCCTGTGATCCCAAATAGCCATGCTCAAGAAATGCAGCACTGGACTGCTTCCTTCCAGAGGGCAGGAATGTAGTTGGAAATGCCTCTATCATGCTCATCTCTCTGGCTAAAAGGCTATTTAAGCAGGTTTATTTCAACTCAAAAACAATTAGTTAAAAATCAAAGAAGAAAATGCATTGTTTGTTACCGGTTTGTGCTTTTTTTTTTCCAGGGGAAATTGGAATTCTTTAATTGGCTTAGCTGGAGCAGAAACCCCAGATCAAACAGTGAGTGAGCTGGAACAACAGAGGAATGTCCTGGTATTTCTTTTTCCAAGTTTAGAAATGGAAGTCAGGGCAGCCTTGGGATTTGTGGAAATTCCTCTGTGCATTGTTGGGAGGTAGAGGAAGTGGTTTCAAGTTGAGCTACTGGATTCTGCCTTGCAAAGCGGGAGCCAGTTTCCACTTGCCCAGCTCCAGTTGTCCTGGATCAGCTGGTGGCTGCTCTTTGCAGCAAGATGCTTTAAACATTTACCCCTGACCACTGCAAACACCTGGTGGGGGCTCACTGTGCCCCTGTGCTGGGCTCTGCCATGGCAGCCAGCCTAGGAAAATACATGGAAATGTTTTTCTGTTCCTGCTGGTATTTCTTTCTTGCAGCTGCTTGGCACAATCGGGGTTGGAAAAGGTTGTTTTCAGTCCACTATCAGCTTCTGGAAGAGCTGTTCCCATTTTATATGAAGCTGTGCCTGTATAGATCACAATTTTAAATTCTGATGCCTGTTTCCTACAGCCATTGGGGTCATTTGGTAACAAAAAGCCTACAAGACTCACAGGTAGATCATTGGCATATTGGAGGTGGAAGAGAAGAGCACTCCTGGTTTAAAACGTGCGTGCTGTTTGTGTTCCCGTTACAGTAGGGATGTTTTGTTGGTGGTTTTTGGTAGTTTTTTGGGTTTTTTGTTTTTTTGGACAGCACACCCATGCAGCTGGAGGGTAGAGCCTGTTCTCCTCCGGCTGGGCTGGAGTCGAGTGAGGCCGAGAGTCAGGACATGAATGGGATGTGCCGTCCCTGCAGCCTCGGGGTCCCTGGGGGGGATGTCCCCCCGCCGGGCAGGAAGCGAGAGCCCCATTGATCCTGCCAAGAAAAACCTCTCCAGAACATCCTCTCTGCTCTGCTGAGGCCGGATGGTTTTCACCCCAGCATGGCCCCACTCTCCATCACAGCACTGGGGTTATTTTTCAGCGAGGGCTGGCCCCAGGTTGGGGACAGGGACAGCTCCTACCCCTCAAGGCCATGTGCTGGTGTGGGGGGGTTACAGCTGTTGCCTTTTGATGCTGGTAACTGGTGATGCCCTGGGGAGCTGCTCCCAAAAAGTGACCTCTCTGTTGGGTCACAGTGACAGGCTGTGGGTCGGGAAGGGACGATGGCCCCGGCCGTGGGGCAGGAGGGGATGAGCCACAGAAATTCCAATGGGATGTGCAGAGCTGTGGTGGAAGGGCCCATCTCACCATCACTACCCTTACTGCCCAGTATCTTGTGGGCACCCCAGGATGGGGAGGGACAGCTCCAAGACCCATCATGGGGACCCTGTGCCTTTCCAGGGTGCTGTTGTGGAGGTTTCAAAGGCAGGGATAGCTCTTGGATGTGCTGAGCTGGCTGGGGCTGAAGCTGTAGCATTCTGCTGCCAATCATGGGGATGCCCACATGGAGCAGCCCTGGCAGCACCACGTTATCTGACCACATATTTATACACACATATAATCCCCTTTTACATATATATACTTTCCATGCATGATTGATTTTTCTTTTTTTTTGTTTGTTCTGATATTTTAATGTAGTTCCTTCCTACAGTCACTGAAGTGCTCTGGATGTTAATAGGAAACAGCATCACATTTTTGTGTGTTTTGGGTTATTTGTCTCGACTTTTATTAGGCTTGTCATGCAAGTCATCAGGCAAAAATGTAAAAGAAGAAATTGTGTGTGTGTGTGTTCGTACTGGGGACAAAACCCAAGACCCATCAATCCATGATGCAGGGAATTGTTCTTTGTTTTCCAGGGAAATTGGGTCCCGGTATGAGGAAGCCCTCGGGGCGATGAGTGGTACCTATTGTTTTATTCATGGTCTCTGTCAGCACTGCCTTTCCAGTGCCTGCCACATGCTCTGGAGATACTGACATGAGGATGTGTCTGATGCTGCATGTGAGAGATTTTGGGACACCAGCAGATCCCAGGGGTCCCACACCAGGGTTCTTCTGCTGGGTTTTATGTAAACCTGGGACTTAGGAACCAGTTTGGCAGGGCCAGTACAGCCTTGGGACATGGTCCTGGATTGGATTTCATGCTGACTCAAGAAGCGGATAAGCAGCACAAGCCCAACACTTTGGGTCTGGGTCCCCAGCAATGTCACCCTCGTGTCTGTCCCGTGTGGGTGATGCCATCCTCTTGCTTGCCAAGGAAGCAGGAGATGTGTTTTCCAGTGGATGAGTTTCCAGGCACTGACCAGTGTATGGGCAGCTTTGTAAGAAATATGAAAAAGCAAATAAAAACTGGAAGAGGAAGAAAGTTGTTTTGTGTATGAGCAGTGCTCCAGCATCCCTGCCTCTGGCTAAGGCAGAAAAGGGAATGATTTTGTTCCTGTGGCTTAAAAGTAAGTGGAGGCAGGAGGAGCTGGGGCTGGGTGCCAGGCAGGAGATGCAGAGCCCCTGCCCTGGTGCTGTTCCCATGTCTGCTGCTTGTGGCCACAGCCAGGGCTTGAGAGCGTGGCTGGTTCACCATGGACATGGGTTGTGCTGTGTGGCACTTGGGGTTGGGAGGAGGGTTACAGGGTCAGGCTCCCTGGTTCTGTTCTCGGTTGTGTCCAAGTGATCATACATTGGAAGAACCTGATACTGAAATGTGCCTCTTACAGCACCCCAAACCCTCCGCTTTAGGATGCTGAAAAAATTTACATTGTGGGTTTATGTTAAGTATCTCTTTAATATTCCTGAAGAAATGGGGAGGTTTCTGCAACAATTCCAATGACTGACAGTATCTGTGAAGCTGAACGTTCCAAGCAGGGCTGCTGGCTCTTGGCTGGACGTGTGTCTGTAGCTGCAGTGCTGCCTGGCTCGTTTGGACACCAGTTGATGCTGGGGCTGCCTCTGCAGTCAGTGATACCCACGAAGGAGTTTTACAGTGCATATAGAAGTGAAAAAGACTTTCAGAAAGTTCTTTTATGTCAGGAATAATTCAGTCTGAACAGAAAATTCATCTCCAGGCACAGTCTTCTCTTGGGGTGTGTCTTGGTGCCCAGGAGATCCTCTACTCTTTTTGTAGCCACTTGCAGTGGTAGAAAATAGCTGTAAAATCCTTATTTGGTTCCACTCCATCTCTCAGATTTTTAGTTCTGAGTTCTCTTTTTATTGGTGTTTTTGTTGGTATTTGGCACAGGGTCCTTGCCTGTCCCCTGGCCTGGGGCTGCTCCGGCAGGGAGATGTTATTGGTGCTGAAAGGAGCTGCTGAGACATGTCCTCTAGTGCAAACATAGAATTATAACACTTGCAGCTGACATTTCAGGGGTTTTAACTTCCTTGTTTCTTCCAAGGGGTGTAATCTTGGGGGTAGCCTTTTTGTTGTAGCATAATCATTATTACAATAATTTGATTTCCAGTGCTTGTGGTGTGGAAACCAAGGAATCCAGAGGGAGCAGGAGAAGTGTTTTCTGAGCTGACAGAAGCGATCGTGTGCACTGAGCAGAAATGGGAGTGGAGGTGTGCTGCTGAGCACTTTCCACACCTTCCCCTATCCCAAGTTGCTCCAAGCCCTGTCCAACCTGGCCTGGAACACTTCCAGGGATGGGGCAGCCACAGCTTCTCTGGGCAACCTGTAACAGGGCTTGCCCACCCTCACAGGGAAGAATTTTTTCCTAATCTTACAGTTTTGTTTGTACTTTCAGCACCAAGTTTGCATGTAGAGATAAAAGTCCCTAAATGTGCCCATGTGTTTAGCCAGTGTTTTACTTGCAGCTTGAATGAGCTGTTCAAGGCTGGCCCTGGTTTGAGTGAGCCTGGGTGGCTTCCCTTGAAGCCATCTGAGATCCTGTTGTGTGAGGTTTTCACATAAAAATCCCCAAAAGCTCGCTGTTCCTGGTTCCAGTTTGTGCATTCCAGTTTTAGCCAGGAAGCATGGGCTGAGCATCCTTCCCCCAGGATGCAGAAGGCGTTTGCACAGGCTCTGTCTGCCTGAGGTGTGATGGTCTTTCCTTCTGGGAGCACCTGGGTGCTTGAGCACCTGCCCTGCCTGGTGGTGGGACTCCAGCAGCCTGGAGGGAAACGTCAGCTCTGAAACCAGAGCACAGTTTGAGCTTGTCATAGGAATCACAGAATGGTTTGGGTTGGAAGGGATCTTAAAGATCCTCCAGTTCCAACCCCCTGCCATGGACAGGGGCACCTTTCAATAGATGGTTGTGATTGTAAAGTGTGATGCAGTGGTTGGCATCCCAGCACGGTGGGCCAGCGTGGGTGGAGCAGGACAGACATGCTGGGAGAGGTTAAAAAATGCTAAGATTAAAAAAGAAAAAAAGATTTAAGAAAGAAAATCCTCATTTGCTGAAGGGAGAAAGGAAGAAGGATGGGGAGAAGCTGTTTGTTAATACTAAAGAATGAGCTTTCACAAAGACCTCGTGTCCAAAGCTCTTTAACTTTTCCTGGCGTTTCCCATCCATTCCATTGTTAAGCCCTTTGCTGCTGGAAAACAGCACTGGGCCAAGGCGCTCGATGATCTCATCTCCAAGGCTTCTGCAGTCGCCTCCGTTTATGCGCCTTGCAGCATTTGCTCCTCAGATTTGGTTTCCTACTTTGAAGAAAAAAATAAAAAGGCAAAATAAAAAAAAAGTTTCATTTGTGCAGTGGCTTCCCCCACCCCCAGTGCTGGGCTGCGAGGAAAATAGCACCTCCGTGGTTTTCAAGGAGAGGATGGACCACAGTGGATTCCCACAATTTATAAGAGGAGACAGGAAGGCCTTAGTGACTCATAAACACTAACAGATTCTGTGTATGAGTTTCTCTTTGTTGTTTGTTATCCTTAATTTCATGGTTTTCCTTCTTTTGAGCATGTTTATGTACTTTAGACGATGCCATCATTTTGTCAGGACACTTTGTGTGTGGTTCCCACACAGGAGCAACGTTGTCTGCCTGATGGCTGGGCTCAGAAAAATAAAAAAGCAGCCAGTGGAAAGCCTTGAGGGCTCCATTTGGTGCCACATCCTGACATGTGGATCATGGGACAGCAAGGATGGGTGGGAGGGATGTTTCCCTGGCGTGTGTGAGTTGTTGCTTTGCATGGAAGAGGGTCAGGACCTCATGAATGGGAGCAGCTCAGAGGGCTGTGCTCAAAGTTCCCTAAATCCATCACTTGTGGTCATTCATGTGGTGCTGGGAGGGTCAGGGCACTGTGGCCAATGTGATCTGGGCACTGGACTGCCCCTCTTAGGGTGGCTGTGCCCCATCCTGCTCTTGGTGCTGCACTGTGGGCTCTCAGCCCTGATTCTCTGAAAGTTGGTTGCCTGTCCACATGCTGGTTGTCCCAACAAAGATGGGAGAGTTTCCTAATTTATTAAAAGCGATTATTTGTCAGATGGATGACATGAGTTTCTCTTGAACAAGGTGGTCTTTGGTGCTTTGTATGGGTCTTTTTGCCATGGGGTGCATCCTACTTTACACTGAAGTCTGTGTCTCCTTGACATCCCAACAAAACCTCCCCCTCTTCTGCTATTGCACTGGGCAGGAGTTGCTATTTGTGCTTTACCTCGGACCTAGAGATGGTTTAGTTCTGCTGGGAATGTTGTGAGGCACCCAGAAATCCCTTTTTAAGTAAAGCATTTCATTCATGTAAGGTAATTTTGATTAAGCATAGAACATAGAATGGTTTGTATTGAAAGGAACCTTCAAGATCATCCATTTCCAAACCCTGTGCTATGGGCAGGGACACCTTGCACTAGACCAGGTTGCTCCAAGCAAATTCAATCCTGGACTTTTAATTCAATGGAATGACGTAGCCATCAGCTGTCAGGATCTGAGTGGTGACGGTCGGATCCCCGTGTGCCAGGAGCAGTCCTTGGTTGGTGTGATCTCAAAGCCCTCTTCCTGCTCCCCTCTGGATTTGGGGACAATAACAACACAGCTGTTTCAATATGCTCAAATTCAGAAACACACAAGTAAGCACTAAACTTTCCCAAGGTGGCTGAGTAATCTTGTTTGCTTTAGTGTTTTAGTCCCTCAATTACCCAAGTGAAGGATATTGCCTCTCTAAACAGAGTTCAAAAAGCCCAAGAATTTTTTTATAAATAGCTCACATCCTCTTGATAACAACCCGGCTGCTATTTATTGCCCACTTCCCCTCAGACAGACAGGTCGGAGGATTTAAAATCGCTCTTCCCATGCAATCCAGAGGAACTGGGTTTTTCAGGTTCCTACAATTGTTTGTCACTCTGGGTTTCCTTTGCAGTTTACGGTTTTCAGCCAGGCTCCCTCTGAAAAGGAGCTGACTGAGGGGTTGTTAGGATATATTGCTGCCTCTCTGGAGTCCCAAACCACATTTTCCTCTCCCATCTTTGGGACCAGAAGGAAAGCCCTTTGCTTCCCAGCAGCATGGTGCCCTTCCAAGTAGCTTTCTTAAAAATCTCCACACCTCAGTGAGCATTATCTGGCCTTATTTTACATCCACACCTCCTGTTCACTCTGATAGTGTGGCCAAATTCTGTCCTGGCTGACAGCAGGTGGGTGCTGCTTCCTTGTGCTCCCTGGGTCTGTTGAGGAGAGGGTGCTGGGGGCATTCTGGTTATTCCCTGGTAAGGTGTGATTGTTCCTGTCCATAATTCACAGTAACTCAATCCTGCTGGGCTGGGCAGGAAACTTCTGGTGTGCTTCAGTCACTCTGAAATAATGGAATCATAGAATGTTTTGGGTTGGGACCTTAAAGACCATCTAGTTGCAGCTCCCAGTACAGCTGGTGGTTTCTTAGCAGTGGATACACAGACACCCATGTAAAGGAAAAAATATAGTTGCCTTCCTAGGGGTAATTACAGGAATACCAGGAGAGCTGGTTTGTGCCAGCCTAGAAGCTATTTGTGATGGTGTGGCAGTGTGATGAGGATGCTGCTGAGGTACAGCTGGTGAAAACAGAATTGTAATTCCTCATCCTCAAACACAAGAGATGTTAAAAATTTGTTTTTGGAGAGGCCCCAGGCACATTAGACCACAGAACCCTGTGGGGCTAGAAGTGGAGGATCATTGCTAATAACTCACCCTCTCCATGAAAGCAATTTTGCAGGCTTAAGAGCTGGACTTTGTCCTTGTGGGTCCTTTCCACCTCAGCATGTTCTGTGGTGCTGTGATATACTGCATCAAAAAGGATGGGGATTTTACTTATACATTTGTGCTTCAGCATCTCTTTGGACAAGACAGCTCCACTGAAGGGGCAACATAAAGCATTTCCTTCCCAGCTCAGAGCAGTACATTTCCTGCTGGAGGACTTTGCTGCTCTGCACATGGCCAGAGGCTCCAGTGCTGTAACAGGAGTCAAAGGATGTGGTGCAGAACGTCCCAGTTTCGTGCTCTGAGAATATTGTGTTTGTGATTAGGAAAACCCAGTTACATAATGGCATCCCATAATCACAAACATACCTGGCACTGAGTGGAATGGGGTTGTATGATTTATTCATAAGAGTTACTTCATGCATAAACTTCTATTTATTCCCTGTTGTAAGGGGAGGAAAACGTCAATGGAAGCTGTAGTGGTGTGACACAGATGGGGAGCATAGGGGTCAGCCTTCCCTCTGTTCAGGGGTGCTGAGAAGTAAATTTTTTTTTTTGGCTTTTTTTTTTTTTTTGAGAAATTCATGGGCTTTTGTGCTTGGGACCACAAATCCTCCTCGGGTTTGCAGAGCCCAGCTGCCCTGGGAAGGGAGTGGGAGGACACGCCTGTGCTGCCCAGTCCCTCACTGCTGGCACAGGTTGGTGGGGCAAGGGTCTGGCAGAGGGAACAAAAACCTTAGAAACTTGAAATCCTGTGTGGTTCTTGGCTGTTTTATTGGTTTAATAGGCAGGGGTGAGGTGAGCTCTGAGTCCTGAGCCCTTATCCAGCTCAGGTTGCTGCTGGGGGCTGCTGAGCCCACGTGAAATAAATGCAGCTACTTACACCAGGGAGACCCAAAGTTTGTGGTTTGTTTTTTATTTTTAAAAACATCTTTTGAAGAATATCTCCTCTAGTCACACCTTTGCCTGTTGTTTCTCAGGTTTCTCAGCTTGCTGATTTTCTTACCTGCCACAACAAACCCTGAGCAGCAGCAGAAATCTGTGTGTTCTAGTTGGATGTCCAGGGCTTTGATGGGCTCTGGGTGGCCTGGGCATGATCAGAGACTTCTGTGAACCACCTTCACCTCTCTTCTGCCTCAAAACCTGGTGTCCCTGGAGTCTGTTTAGGGTGGCTCTGCCCCCAAGCCTGTTGAAGCTCAGCTTGGCACTAGTGTGAGGTGCAAGAGGAGGGCTGAGACCTGCCTCTCCTGGCTTTGACCTCTGTAGCCATCTTCTTATTTCCCTGGAAAGGGAACATTAACTCAGTGTGGGGGCACAGGTGCTGTCTGTAGGGTCACAGCTGATCCCAGCTCCTTGAGGACATCCCTAAGTTTTATGGCACTTGCTGGGGGCTGGAGGAGCAGCCTGCTGATTCACTGCCTCAACAGGAGGTTATTGTCTGTAGGAAGTAAAACAAAGTGCAAAGGCAATTTATCCTGGCCATTTGCTGCTCACAAGAGGCCAAACTTCATCCCTGGTGCCATGTGCTGGCCTGTGGGTCCCTGTGAGGTGCCAGCTCTGTGTCCTGCTGTGGCATGGAACAATCCCTACTCATTCAGCCACCATCTCCCCATTCAAACACCACTAATCCCAGCAAGAGAAATTATTTATTAGTGGGAAAGGGGCTCCACAGGAGGTGGCACCTGTGTGGTAGCAGCGCAGCCCTTCTGTGCCACAGCCGCTCCTTGCCATGCTTGCCCCAGTATCACCCCTGAAAATTCAAGAAATAAAAGGAAAGCTCCTGGATCAGCAGCATGATCATGGGTATGGATCTGCTGACTTTTAATAACCTATTTTTGGTTAAAGACAGATCAGCCTTCAAATCCCTTATCTTGTTTCCATGTAAACAGTAGAGTTGCTCACTGAGCCCCCACTGAGTCCCAAATAATCTCACTCTGCCTCCATTTGTGCATCTGTGCACATGGTGGGAAAACATTTGTATAACTGCAAAGAATTAAAAAAGTCTGTTTACTGGAGGAGCTTGGGCAGGTTGGTGTTACGGGTTTCAACAAGCCACACGTGGGGGATGTGTTGTGCCTTGATCTGGGGTCAAGAGCAGTGGTGCTGTGCACGTGGCCTGGGGGATCCCATCCTGCTGGGTGCTGAGCTCACCCTGCACTGCCAGAGCCCTGGCTTTTGAGTTGGGCATCACTGCCTGCTGCTGTTACTGCCTTTCCCTGGCTCATGCCACGTCTATTGTTCCCCTTGCTCTTGCAGAGGCGTCTCACCAGGGAAGAATGTGTCCTGCTTTCCAGCCAAAACACCCACCTCGGAGCTGCCAGGGAAGGAGAAATTAGGTTTTATTTTATTTTAATTGGTTTAAAATTCATTTTTCATGTGAAGCCATAGTATCACAATGTTTGCCTTTGAGGGTGGATGCAGCTTCTACCCAGCGTTGCTTGTTTGCTCTCTCCATCCCCTCCTCCCACTGTTGGCAGCCCTGACAAGTCTCACATCTCATCAAGGGTGTTTCTTAAACCCTTGGGAAAATCTCAGCACATTTATTAAGTACATATTTGAGCAAAATCATTTTAAAGGAAATTTCAAAATTAGGTTTCTATCTTGTTTCATAGAATAACAGAATAGTTTGGGTTGGAAGGGACCTTAAAGTTCATCTCATTCCAACCCCCTGCCACGGGTGGGGATGCCACTTGCTAGATCAAGTCACTGTAAGTTTCAGCCTAATTGAAAATGGTGTAAAAAAGGATTGAAAAAAAAAAAAAAAGGCTGATAATTCTGAATGATTGAAAAAATATTACTTTAACATCTACTAGTCAAATCAACCAGAGTGCTCTGGTTCACTTCCAGCAGAGAGACGTTGATATTTTTAAAGCTTTATGTGCAAGACATCAGTTGGTGTTGCCAAACTCTGATTTAAATTTATACATCCTGGCTCACCCTGTTTGTTTAAAAAAAAACAACCCACAAACAAAAAAGAAAAACCACCACCAGCATAACAAATTCAGTATCTTTTCCTTATTGCAATTTTTTTGGCATCAGATGTCGTGATCTGCACAGTGTAGTTATTGTCTCTTTATCTGATCCAGTGACTAACTCGACATTATTGTTTCAATAATATTATTTCAGGCCAGGTAACGTGCTCAGGTTACCTCTGTGATGACACAAAGTATGGCACAGCTTCCAGTGAGTCACAGCTCCACAGTGCGTGCAAATAAATAACAGGAATGGTGAAAAATAACCCGGATCCTTTATTTTTAGCAGCCTAATGTGACACTGGTGACACACGAGGCAGCAGCCAAAGGCGGGGGAAGGAAGGGTGGTGGGTGCTGGTGGGTGGGAGCCCCAGGATGTGGCTCAAGGGCTGGGCAGGGTGAGCAGGAACCCTGTGAGTTGGACTTTGCCAGCTTCTTACCCTTTCCTAAGGAGGGAGGGAAGAGAGTTCTGGCTGCTCTGCTGTGTGAGGGACCTTGGAGTGGGCTGGCCAGGGCTGGAGGATGCTCTGCATCCAGCCGGGGCTCCGGTGGTGCCCATTCCAGTGTTGGCAGCACAGCCCCACCAGGGTAAATTGTGCTGTAGGAGCAGCTCCAACTTCTTAGCTCTAAAATTAAATAAGTGTGGAGGAAACAATTCCCCACTCCTTGGTGAGGGGGCTGAGTGGTTGTTCCTGCTCACACGTGGACAACTCAGTGTGCTTGGTGTGCTGTGTGCTCGGTGCTGGCCACTGTGTCCTGCTCTGTGCCACTAGTAAATGGGGTTTGGGTTCACATTGTGCCCCCTTTGCCCTCCCCCAGAGGAATCTGGGCCATGGTTTGGCGAGCCAACGCTGGTGGCAACGCAGGGAGGGTTTCTGATGATCTGGGGAGCTGCAGAGGGGTTCAGACCCCTCCTGTCCCTGCATGCAGGGACACCTCTCATCAGGGGTGGGTGGGGATGTGCTGCTGTGGGATGTGGAGCCCTGTGCAGGCAGCCCAATGTGCACAATGCCCAGAGCTCCCCTCCTGTCCTGGAGACTCATAAATGATAGAAATTACTCCTGTCAGAGGCTCAGATTTGTGTTAACACCTGGATGAGCTGCCTTCCTGACCTCCATCCCCATCCCTCTCACTGCAGCCGTGCTCACCCCATGGCTGTGGTGGTGGTGTCAGAGCAGACCCCATTGCCAATGGCTCTGTGTACAAACAGCAGACTCTGCTTCTGGAAAGCAGAAGCAGGAGAACAGGGAGTGGGGCTGCAATGTCAAGGGAGGCTCTGTGGGATGGGGGTTGGCACAATTGCTCTGTGTATTGGGGGTTCCTGACTTTGGGGGCTGGTTTTTGTGAATGTCCATCCAAATTTTCACTGATGGTTCAGTGTGAGCCCCATGGAAGAAACAGCCTGACTTCCAGGCGAGTCTTTATGACATATTTTAGAGGTGAAGGGGAAGAAAGGAAGGAATTGCACCTACCACTGGACAGAGCAGTGTATTCCCGCTCACTGAGGAGCTGGTTCTTCCCACTGCAGGTGATCTGCAGGATAATTTGATGATGAGCCCCTGATATGCCAGGCCATGGGGCAGAGCAACCCCAGCATCACCCCCTGGTCTTTGGCAAGGCTGGAGAGCATCAAATAAATTCTGGGCTAGTCTCAGCTTTTATTTTTATAATTGCTGTAAACATTTTTTGGAATTTTTTTTTCTTTAAAGAACCACAACAGCCATTTATATATTTAACAATATATATTTATATATATAATTTCTAGATCAGTACATTCATCAGTACTTGTTTTTCTTCACAAACAGAAGAACTCTTACAATAGTAGACTTTCTAAAATAAATACTATTAAAATAGAGCTTCAAAATAAATATTCTATACAAAGAAAAAACCTTCTGTGGTAATGTTTCAGGGTGTACATGTGGTGGGGTGGTAAAAGGAGAAGGGGAAAATATTTCTTAGCATGTCTGAGTGTGGGAGGGGAAGGCAATACCCAGTGCTGTGGAAGGGTGAGGGCTCATCTGGGTGGCAAAGCTGGTGCCTGGGGAGCAACCAATTTGGTAGCTGCTCCTTGTGGCCAGCGGGTGCAGTGAGGGTGTATTTGTCTGCTGAAGCTGCTCTGCCGGTGCTGAGCTCCAGCTGGGGAGATGGCATGGCATTGCCAGCACTGTCAGGTCACCCCTTCTTTCCAGCCCGTTGTGTGCAGGCACAGGACAAGCCCCAGCATGAACCTGCTGCAGCAATTAGCAGTGCTGCAGCAATTAGCAGTGCAGGCACCCTGCCATCCTCCTCCTCCTCCAGAGCCACCCTGCAGTGCCACGGTGCTTGTCCCAGGAGAACCTGCCCTCACCTCCCCTCTTGCCTTCATGGCCATCCCACCACAGTGACATGGCTGGAGAGCCAAGGTCACGCCCGGCGTTTGTGCTAATTAGCTGCTGTCCCTTCATTAGCAGGGGGGACCCAGCCTGTGGGAGGATGGCAGAGTGGCCACACTGTGCCCACACTTTGGGCACCGTGCCCAAAGTACATCTTCGGGGTGGCAGGAGACCCAAGTACCTTCAAAGGGGATGGGGGGAGAAAGGAGAATAAAGACATTATTGACAGGAGCCGTACCCTCCGTCAGCAGAGCCCCGACTTTGGCCAAGCCAGCCCCTTTCTGAGTGCTCAGCACCTTCTTGCCATGCCTTGGGCTGGGAGCTGATGGAGCAGAGTCCAAAGGCTATGCCAGGAGCTGAGGAGAAGAGGGAGGGTCACTCTGCTACATTGACCACTGCTCTAACACATCCACTAACGCTTTACAGCCTTCCAGCATGGGATCGGCTTACAGGGTTTATATATTAAAACAAACCAACAGAGAAATAGTTTACAACTATGTACAATGAAAGGAAATCTGTCTGGGAGTGCTGGGTGTATGTACATGAGTGTAGATTGGCACAGTGGCGACCACTCCAGCGTCATCTTTGCTCACAAGGATCATGCAGCCAAGCCATGGGCTTTGCTAGTGCAGATTTTTCAGCACAGATCCCCTAGGAACAGCCAGGGACAGAGGGTCAAAAAGCAAAACAACTGTGGGTGGAGGCCATTTGGACACGTGTGGTCCCAGCAGAGGAGGGCAGCAGGTAAATGCCTCTCCTGCTGCCTTTGCTAGTCTGTTTGCATCTTAGGAAAATCATTTCTCTTATTAAATACAATACCTTATACATTCAACCAACAGTTCAGCTAGTTTGGGGTTGGTTTTCCTTCTATTTTTTCCCCTCCAATTTGTGCAAGATAATAAATACAGCTCTGGATCCCCACCTGCTTCCTGGTGTCTGCATATGGATAACACGAGGCTAAACTATAGGAACTGTTATCTGGGAACAGACATCATATCCATTTTTCTATGATTTATCAGGTACAAGCTAACAAATGTTATAAATATAGAAAGTTTGTTGGGTTTTTTTAAATCTCTCATTCAATAAATATTTAGAATTAAATATCTAGAATAATATCTAGAATTAATTAAACCCCAAGTCATCCAGGTGAGCTGAATTCTGAAAACTAAAGACACCAGAGTCCCATCAGTACTCTCCTGCCAACCCCTCACAGTGGCTGTATCACAACCAAGCCAACAGGATTCCTGGAAATGCTCCATGAGCTCTGCCTATTGCTTATCTAATTAGAGATGACATTTCACTGTCACTGCTGTGCATTTACTGAGGAAATCTCCTCTAATTAAGAACACAAAAAACCCCTAGATCAGTTTTCTGCATGCAACAAGTACCTACCTACTCATTAGAGTGTTGCATGTTTGGACAAAGATTTTTGTTTAGCACCTTGTAGTTGTCAAGAGAGAGGGGTTATGGCATCCTCAGAGAGGGTTACTGCATCCCAAGGGAAGGCAGAACCAGCCCTAGGATGAGTGCATGGACAGAGCCAATGATATTTGTATACTGAAAACCATGGGCACATTCGTTAACTTTGCTCTCTTCCCTCCCCTGGCTTTTCCTAGTGTGTGTTAACACTAAAATAAACATTAAAAGCATTCTTTACGTTTAAAAAGACACTTTTGTACAGAGGAGGCAAAAGTCCAACAGCAGCAAAAGGGATGGGGGAATGGGCTGTACTTCAAGCAAATGCCATTCATCCCCAAGACAAAAACAAATAAAAATCTTAATATTTAATAAGCAAAGAAGAGCTTGTTCCAGGAGAAGAGGTACTGGATTGAGATCCCTAGAAAAATACACCTATGTGCATTGTACACGTAGGTTTTTGTGACTCCTTACCAGAGCTTAAGAGGTTTAGAGAAACAAACACCAACCATCTTCGCTTTGTGGTGTGAGTTAAGATCCCCTTTGCTCCGGCATCGGGGGAACGAGTGCGCACCTCAGAGAAATGGGATTTGGCAAACATCCTCCTGGAGTGGGTCTGTACTGTTGATGGAAAATTCATATTCCATTGAGTGAAACCTGATGCTATGGATCAGCTTACAGGCAGGAGGACCCGGTGTTGATACAACTGCCTGAACACATCCTGCAGCTATTCCTCCCGGGAGGGAGCAGCCCTGCTACCATCTTGCTTTAAAGAGAGGGTCCAAATCAGTGTGGCCAGGTGGGATGTGCCTAAAGGGTGAAAGACCCTTGAACAAACAAAATGTACCTTCACTTCTGGTTCAAAAATCTTTGAGGGACATAGAAAGCTTTTGAGAAACACATACTGTGTGTGCAACCAGCCCTTCCAGTGGTGTGCAGGAGGGGAAGGAGGGTGGAGGGAGTTACCCCATTACCTTCAACAGGCTGCTGGTAGCAAGCTGGAGTTTGGAAGGAAAGCGGAAACAAGAAGCCCACCCTGAATATGAATCCAAAGCAGCTTTTTGCAGCTGGGAATAGGTATTGCTTGTGCGGCCGTGCCTGCCAAGCGAGCAGTTAATGGTTCCTGCGGTGCACAGGCATCGTGAGCAGCCGTCTGTCCAAACCGGGGCATTTTAAGCAGCTGTACTTCATGATGTACGTAGGTTTTCAGCCTTCACTCTGCATTATTAACATTCCTCCTTTGGCTCCATCTATTTGAACCGTGACCAGTTCCAGAAAACCCTGAATAACCCAAAGTGCTTCAGTTTGTGGAAATAGTTGCTTCTGCTTTCTCCAAAGGCAAGAGGCTAACGTTCTCCTCAGAACACAGGTTATTAAAAAGAGCCAACACCACCTTGCTCCGTGGAGCCTCCTCCCACTCCCCGTCCTCCCAAACTATCAGAAGGGCTTTTCTGGCCCTTTGCTCTCTGGCAACGCCTTGCAAATGACACTGTTTGTGTTTTTGCATCTGCATCCGGGCCGGCTCACTTGGTCGTAGCATCTCTGGGACAGCTTGACGCAGCCAGTGGCTGGCAGGTAGCAGAGCAGGCAGGGCAGCACGAGGGACAGGGCGCTCATGAAGGACCAGCGGGCACAGCAGTTTGAGTGGGAGCAGGAGCAGGGGTGGTCAGCACAAGTGCCCTCGTCGTCCTCGTTGGTGCAGTGGTAGAAGACTCCCTTGACGAGACACATGCAGGTGGAGTAGTTGACCAGGTTCTGTGCTGAGCAGAGACACTCTTGGTTGCACACCCAGCACGACGGCAGAGTCCGGGGCAGCGCGCACTCCTTGCACTTGCATTTCCCACAGGCTTCACAGAGCAGAAAGTGCTTGTCCAGTTCCTGAGACACAGGTCCCTTCAGGTCCAGGGGTTTGCAGTTTATCACCTTGGGCTGGATGCGAACTGCTCGGGGGGAGGACTGCTCGGCCATGGGCACCGGGGCCATGTGGTCCAGGAGCCTTTGGTCTGAGGATGTGCTGCTGCTGCTGCTGATGGAGCTGGGGCGCCCACTGAACGAAATCCAGGGGTGGGTAACATCCTGCTCACAGCGCTGCAGGTGCTGGTTGGTCAACACCACTTCATGGGGGCCTCGGGGACGCTTTTGGGCTGCCAGCTGAGAGGCGGTGGGGTTGTCAGTGTAGTCGTTCTCGATGTGGGTTGTCTTCATCTGGTCAATTGGCAGGATGGTGAGTGGGTGCTGCAGCCGCCCATAGGGGATCCGACTGTCCAGCAAGGGCTGGACCATCACAGAGTTGGGGACAACAGTGATGTTGTGGGGGATCCGGGGCTCCATGGAGAAAGCAGTCTGACTACTGGTGAAAAATATGTGCTTAAGTATCCTGGGGGAAGGAAAGGAGAAAGAAAAGGGGTGGGGAGAGAGAAAGAGCATATGGTTATTGAAGTATCCTGCAAGACTGGCCCAAGAGGGCTCTTTGCTGAGGTTTGTTATTACCAAGAAGGTCTTATAAGGTAAACTTGTGACCAAGGGAGTCAGAGCACTTCCCCAGGTATAAAATGCCTCCCTCCTCCTTCGTTATTGTGTTTCTTCTTCCTAACCTTGGCCTCAGGTCCTGGGAGGGTTGCAGTCACAGCAGGCTCCTGAACTGCCCACTCATGGTTTTTGCTGAGGGAAAGCACATCTCGGGGCTACTGGTGTATATTCACATGTGGTTTTGTCAGCAAACTGCCTGAAATGACTTATCTAAGCTTTGGGTGTTTTCCTCAATTGACCCTGATGCCTAAAAGACCTGATGCAAGACTGTGGCTTGCAAGAGCATAGGTGGGGTACAAAGGTGCTTCGGAGTGTGGGGCTGAGCACCTGTCCTTGCTAAGCCAGAATCTGCCTGTGGGAGGATGACTTGGTTTTGGTGAGGAAGCATCCCATCTCCGTTGGGAGCTGCTGATTCCAAAGGCTCCTTCATCCCCCCCGGCAGGAGGTGGAAGCACTTGCTCAGCATCTTGTCCGGTAGCAAACCAGGGTGGGAGCCAATGGTGCAGCTCCCAGAAGAGCACCCACATGGTCTGGCTTGATCCATCACCTCACACAGGTAATAAGACACTCTTCTTCAGCCCACTAAGTGCACTAATATTTAGCTGAAGTGCTGTTTACCAGCCGTTCTGGCTGAGCCGTCTATTGCCGCAGTTTCTAATTTCATTGAAAGAGTGCAATTTATCCTGGAGTCGATCCAAAGATTCAGCAGCGGCGTAGGACAAGAAACCACAGGAAGTAACTAAACTTAAATCAAAGAACGGAAACGACTCGGTTCAAATTTAGAAAGTGCACATTGTTTTCTAGTAGATGTGCCATTTCCTCACGGGGTGACCTTTATTCATAAATAATATAATGCTGGAGATCAGTTGAAAGAACGGGTGAGTAAAGCTTCAGAGCAAGTCACAGGAGGAGAAAAGCTGCTGGTATCAAGAAAAAGGAAGTAGTGAACAGCTTAAGGCATTGCCAGTTGTTTGTGTTCAACAAACAAATTAACCTTCTTCAACAGCGTGAAAGATTTGGACTTGGCAGTGCTGAGTTAACAGCTGGACTTGATGATCTTAAAGGTCTTTTCCAACCAAAATTATTCTATGATTTTAATATCACAGCAGTGTGAAAAAATCAGGAAAAAACTGCATCCAACTACAACAAGTTATGCATGAGAAGTGTGTGTGCAAGTCAATGTGTGCCCTTCTGCCCCCCCCTAAAATTAACACGACACCTCAAAAATTGAAGCATGAACCAATTCTGCATTTTTTGGAAGGAAAAAGGGAAACGCATCTTTACCCAGTGAAAAATGCCACTGGAGTCTGCTGTTACATTTGTAAATCATTGCTTTGATGGATCACTTGGCATTTGGGGTTGAAAATGTGCTGGTTCTCCCGGGATCAATAGGAGGGAGGGAGGGCTGACGCCGGATGGGCCGGAGCGTGGGCAGGATGGCACTTGCTGCCTCGGGATGCCGGCACCGCGTCCGGCCTGCCAAGCTCCTTTTGTCCCCTGCTCGAGACCAGCAGGAAGAAGTGCTTTATCGAGCAGTAATGATGATTATTGTCATGCAGCCCTTATGCTGTTTCTCTTCCCCCCGTTAGAATTCTCTGCTGGGTCTTAGCCATTCATTTGAAATTTTCTTTATTTCATTATTCATAGCTCGTTGACATCCTGACTGGAGGAACAAGGGAGTTTTTAAAGCATCTATTCCTAGTTACTGTATGTAAAAAACAAAAAGAAGCAATGATTCTGACAACTATGGGGCATGCAGAGGGAAAAGAATTTGATTTTCTTTTGTGCATCAGAATCCAGTATCACGATCTAAAAAGTATTTGCTGCAAGTCAGAGTTTAGCAAAATCATCAGTTCTGTATCAGTTACGTGTTACATTTGCAGGGATATTTTGATTTCACAGGTTTTTTTGGGGTTGGTTTTTTTTAAGGAAAAGGATGCAGCTGTTTTGGCTGCCAAGAGTGAGTGCAGCAGAGCTGATCTTAGATGGAAGGTAGCTGGAGGAAATGGTGGCTCACTGCGTGGTATTACCAGCCTGTCTGATCTTTCACATCCCTGCCAGCACTGCCTTCGTGGCCTCTAGAATTTTTAACTCACCTCTAGCAAAGGGCTCTGTGCTCACTTCTACTTGTTACCAATCCTGCGGATCCTGACTGGATCCACGGAGCATCATTTATTTTAGAGTCCCTCTGTGTAAAGAAGAGCTGCTCAGCCCAGGCAGTGACTTGTCCCAGGGTGGCACATGGAGGGTGCTCTGCATCACTGGTGGCACCCCTTGTGTGGGGAGCCCTTTGCCTTGGCATGGGAGGGCAACACCCTGGGAGGGGGGCAGCGCCTGGCAGCTGGAATTTAGGCTTTAGATTAACTCTGTAGACACCCAGTCTGCCACGGTCAAGAGCCAGCAATGCCACCATACAGAAGTCATCTCACCAGATTAATTTGGAGAAGGATTATAGCCACAGGCACTCCTAAAGCACACAGCCCCCAGTACACAGACATGGCCATATGCAGGCAGATGTTAAAGATGGTTTATCTGAGATAATGCTAATCAAGATTTCAGAGTTAATTACCACAGAAAGGAGAGGGACCCTGAACTAAATACCAGGGTTTTAGGATAGTTAATGTTAGAAGTTATTTCTCAACTTTTTTCGTTATAATACAGTTTCAAGTTGTCTTTTTACTAGGAAAACCATTTCTGCATTGCAAGGGAAGCCTGACATGGTGAACTCAAAGACCTTGCAGATACCTGGGCACAGGACCTACTTGGATAAAACCTCTGGAGTGAAGACAGCCAAATAAGACCCAGCTCTCCCAACTCCCAGACCCCTGCTCTGGACACAATGTCTCTCCAGCTGAACACTGTCTTTAAAACACCACAGATAGGCACCCTACGAGTTTTTGGTGCTTGGACATGTGGTCCTTCAACTTCTGCCCTGCCCTCATTCCTGAGCTAAGGGTTTCCACAGTTAAATGCTTTCTCCTTTCAAGCTACTCTTAACAGAGAAACACTTCTGATATTTATGGAATTTTCCAAGGACCAAGACTACATTGCTGCTGCTGATCTTGTCACCAGAAGTTCCAGCAGTGCAGTGAGATCACTGGTGACAGATCCAGATCAAACACCTGGAGTGCTGAACTCAAGAGTGAGCTGTGTGGTGTTCATCCTGCAAGGAGGCTCTTCTCCCCTGCAGTCTGCCCAGATGACAACAATGGTGATATTTTATGGTCTGGTTGCTTCAATATTTTGTCTGTGTGTGCCCACTGGCACATGCCATGAGCACATTTTCCTCTCAGCTGCTTGTGCTTTAAGCTTTGTATCTGCATCCCATGAAAGGAAAGATTTCAACAAAGGGCACTGGGCCCACAGTGCTCCACCTCTCTTGGCAAAGAAGAGGAATCCAGTCAAGTTCTCAGGTTAAGGATTTGTGCTGGAGCAGAAGGAAATCAAGAAGCCAGATTGTTCCTATGGAGTCTCTCAGGCTGTGGTGTGCCTGCCTGGATACCTGCATGGGCTTTGGCAACTTCCCTGGACAGTCCTCCAAGACATCATAACTTGACCTTTTCTGGTTCATGTATATCCAGAAGCAGGACACCATTCCCTCCACCTTCCCACCAGGAACCACCACACAGGCGGGGTGTTTGCCAACAAGGACAAAGTTTCCTTGAGCAGCAACGCTGGTATCTTATAGACTGAATTTATAAAGATTATCTAGTCAAAATTAATGTTTGGGATGACCTGGCAGAACTTTAGACCTTAATAAAGGACAAGAGCTGATGGGGTATAACCTTGGAGCTTCTTGCTCTGAAGGCCTGGGCAGTTGAGCAAGGAGGGGGTTCAGAGTGGTCAGTGGTGTCTTGTATTTGCTGGTGTTGTGTCAGATGCTGGAGTGACCTAATTCAGCATCTGGCACTGGAACAGGACACTGTGTGTGGAGTATTCCCGAGTAGAAGTGGTGACAAACATGAGCCACTTAGTTTGGAAGGCAAGAAAAAACAGGCTGGGCTGTCCATCTCCCTCTCTCTTCAATTGGAGTGCCTGAAGCTGCCTGGCTCACAAAGACAGGGACAGTTACTGGAGATGAACTGTAAATGTCAAACCCCTCCAGGGAAGAACATTTCTCCTTGTGGGGCTCACTGGCTGTGCTAAGAAAGCACTGATGGCAAGGGCAGGCTGGCAAAGGCAAGGGCAGCTGGATATTGCTTGCAGATATTGAATTCAGTGCTCAGATTTAATAGATCTAATATAACTAGATGTGTCACCTAAATAAAATTGTAGATAAAAGAAAAATAGAAGGGATAATAAAGTAGAACAGGAGATTTAAGATACTTAAGGACTACAACTTTGCAAAAGCTATGAAACTTTATGCAGTGCCTTTGTTGTCCATTGCACTAGTCCAGGCTGACTGTAAATTGAATTTCAATTGAGAAAAAAAGCCATACAAAATATGAAATTAATTAATTTTTGATTATTGGTAATTACAGATACAGCATTAACACAGACATAAATTCACTGGTTGTAACCATACAGGTGATTTTCTTAAAGTAGACAACAGGAAGAAAAACTCAAGAGTATGTTCTCACACTGGTGATTTTTCATTCTTTAGAGGTAGATGAAACAATGAAGTTCTTTTCAAAGCATACATGTCAACAAACTCCCATGCAGGGAAAAAAATTCTCTTCCCCCATGCCATCCAGGGACTCACCACATGCAATTTTCAAGTCAAAATATACTTCCTTCCAGAGGAGTAAAATTGGACTCAAAAGTCAAGTTCATACATGTGCTGCAGTGTTTGTTTCATCTCTTCATCAAGATATTGCCAATTCAAAATTACTGTTGTACTGCGTAATTACAAGTCCTGAAGTTGTAGGAAAGCAACTGTTATTGTAAAGGGTTTTGGTATTATTTTAGACTTGAAAGTTTTGTAAGATTCTTTAATCATATGAAATTAAAACAAAAGGCATCTTATGTTTTAATAGGAATTTTGACTTGCATGCATCAGTTTAGAGAAAGCTACATCTTTGAGGCAATTCCACGAGGAGTCATATAAACCCCCAGGAAAGCTCAGTCTCATTAATGTCTTCAGAACAATTTTTGAAGCAATAGGGTTCTAATACCTTTCTTTTCAAAGTGAAGTTGGACAACACATCTTCCAGTCACTGAAAAACAAAATGGATCTTGACTTGAAAACTCAGTGAGCGTACAAACATACAATGTTTATAATTGTCAGTTACCCATTAGTTAATTTTATTAAGTTCTTTCTCTCGTGTTTAACAACATTCCAGATGTTTGTGGTAACAAAGGAATAACGAGAATAAA
The DNA here is from genome assembly GCA_035221455.1 of Xenops minutus. NCBI lineage: Eukaryota > Metazoa > Chordata > Aves > Passeriformes > Furnariidae > Xenops > Xenops minutus. The sequence goes on from JAWWEE010000025.1 coordinate 17,403,176, forward strand.
GGATTCAGGTCCAGAGGTAGGTCCCATGTGGAAGCAATGCTGGACAACCCAGCTGCTGTGACTGACACATGCTCAGTGCCCACAGTCCCAGGGAAATCAGCAGAAAAATGGGAAAACGTGTTTCCACAACCACCCCCTCTCCACCCAGCACCAGGCACAAGGTACCACAGTTTTGCCCAGCTCTTTTTTGAAAGATGCAGAGAAGTTCAGCACAAGATGTTGATATGCAGATGTCTAAAGGGAACTTTAAATGTTAGAGGAAGAATAAAAAAAAGCCCCAAATGTGCTGCTTGGTGTGTGTTTGCTGAGAGAGAGACCATCAATATGATCAGGGAAGTGATGCAGCCACCAAAACCCCTTCTGACCTTAGTAAGCTGTGTACACCAGAGCAGGGGCCACTTTACCTCCTTCTAATTAATTACACCTCATGAGCAACCCATCCCTTCTGTTGTATCTGAACAGCACCAGTGGCAGGGAAGAGCCATTTGCCCCAGCAAACCAAGATTTCTCCTGCGATTGCTGGCGCTGGATTGTGGATTGTCCTCTCCATGTCCTGTAACATCACTGATGGCTCCTTTCTCCTTTCTTAGGCCTGGACCTGTGCCCTGTAACATCAAGGAGCTGTTGAACATGCTGGTGGTGCTGTGCTGCCCTTTGCCAGGGCGGTGGTGGCCAGTTCTGGGACCGTTACATATATTTTAAATTGCAATGGTTCAGGTGGTGCTGGGCCAATGGAGAGTAACGGTGTGCAACCAGCCACCTTCTCAACGTGGACTCCAGAAGGTTGGAAAAGGCCTTTAAGATCCTCAAGTCCAACATACCGTAAGCAGAGTAAAGCAAACTGGCGTTTTCAATAAGAATTTTCAATCACAGATTTCCAAGAATTTTCCAGCTATTGAAGAATCACAAGGTTTTATGGAGAAGGGACAGAAAAGTTGGATTGATGAAAGGCTGAGCCCTGCCTGATGAAGCCCCAAACTGGAATGATGGTATGACCTGAACTGCTCCTTTGGGATCTGCTGTGGGTCAGACCAGAGAGCTCTGAATCTTGGTACCAGATCACACCTCCTCTTGGTTACTATGATACTAGACCTGTATTAAATCAGATATCAGGAAGATATTCTTCCCTGTGAGGGTGGTGAGGCCCTGGCACAGGTTGGCCAGAGAAACTGTGGCTGCCCCATCCCTGGAAGTGTCCAAGGCCAGGTTGGACAGGGCTTGGAGCAACCAAGTCTGGTGGAAGGTGTCCCTGCCTTGGCAGGGCAGGTGGAACTGAATGAGCTTTAAGGTCCTTCCAACTCAAACCATTCTATAATTCTGTTATCAGTGCAAAAGCTGAATTACAGTCTCTGGAAGAGGTGTTACAGTCACCTCATTAACATACAGGGCAGCAATAGCTGCAGTAAATGTACTGTAGAAATCAGTTGATTTTCTTTGCTGTACAGGACACATGAATTTCTGAAGCAATAGTGCCAGAGGAATAAAACAAGAAAAGCAATAGAATACTTAGTCTTAATACAAGAAATTAGCATAATTGAAAACAATATACTTTGAAGCAGTATAATGCCAAGGAAGGGCATATATATATATTTCAAGGTCTGTGCAAGTCAAGACAGTTTAAAATTGATGGTAATCAGTGCAAAATTAGAACAATCATGACTAGTCTCTCTCCTCTGGTGGTTTGGTTGAAAAGCTTCTCTAAAAGCTTGGTCATAGCTGCACCTGAGCCTTGGCATGTGCACAAACCCCTTTCCTGGCTTTGCATGATGCTGGAGGCCAGGACCCAGCAGCGATCTACAGCTCATGCCTCCAGCCCAGTGGAAATGGGGGAATAGCCTGGATGGGCACTGGAAATGAAGCCAGGGTGTCTGGTAGCAGAGCCATCCTTGCTGGCAAAAAGTACCAGCAAGGGGGAGAGCTAAAGAGCTATGGATGCACCAAGTGGGGCAGCTGGGGCTGGACCTGGGGAGGAGCTGGGGGACAGGGAGCTGGGGGACAGGGAGCTGGGGGACAGGGAGCTGGGGGACAGGGAGCTGGGGGACAGGGCTCGCTCCCACCCAAGTCATCAATAAAGGCATCGCTTCCTGAGGCCCAGCAGAGGAGGAGCTGGTGATAAAGGAACAAATTCTGCCATTGCCTTTGTTTGGAATTAAGGACATCCTCTTGTGACAAGGGACACGCTGCTCCTGGTGCAAGTCAAAGGGTTCAATAAAAGCTTTTATTGAGGGAGACAACACTTGGAGTTAAAGGAGACCTTGCAGCAAGCACATGTTTTTAATGTGGGATTAAGAATAATTCATAAGGTTGGAGTTCATTAAGACTGAGTTAGGCTGTCTGGATTTTGAGTGGAGCTGTAAATGCTTTAAAAAAAAAAAAAAAAAGCTTTTTCTCCCCCCCTAAAGTGTGTATTAATATTAACAAAATATTGACATGCATTTATTTTGTCCCCCTCCTTCACAGTCTTATCTAACAAAGGCCAGCTAGAATTTTCTCTACAAATAACAAGCGGGGAAAAAAATTAGAGAGCTTATTTAGGGAAACCTGCCATTTTTAAAACGAGACACTAAATTCTTGCCAGAGTGTGGAAATTCAGAAGCTGGGAAATGAGACCTGTAGACTTCCAAGAAGCTGTCTCTGTCCAGCTAAAGTCTGTTCCTATGGTGCAAGTGAATAAAGCACATTTTGGCCCACTAACCTTCAGGTCTCTGGGGACTCAAATTTCTTAGTCAAAGCTTTTTTTTGGATAAGAACATTTGTTTTAAGATCAGAAAACTAAGTTCAGATATGATCCATTCAATTAATAGTACTAAAAGCTATCTACATTAGCAGGATTTTGTATTTTCTTAAGGAAATACATTGTATTGCATAAAAAAAGGATAAACCCCAAACATTTGTGCAACTGTTTGCCTATAAAAAGGCAGTTTTCAGTCCTGGGCTGAAATTGGAAAGTTGGATGGCAATATAATTAATGAATTTTTTGCTTTTACAGTTAATTTTTTTTGAAAACTGTCAGAACTGCAAATTAATTATTGCTGTAGTGTTGCAAGGGTTGTAAATTTTATTTCACCAGAATTTTTTTTTTTAGGGGAAGTGGGAATTGCTTTTTGAGATGTTGCATTTCCCAGTGTGATTTGGGAATTAGTCATGATTCCAGGAAAACAGCTTTTGTTTTGCTGTTTCAGGAGAAGAACAAATAATTTCTCCCCTGCACATACCTCATGAAGAATTTCAAAAGGACTGCAGTATTCAGAAATGGTCCTTTTAATTTTATAATCCCAATATAGAGTCCCTTCTTGCAACAGAAAACACAGTAGCCCATGGAAAATGGCACATTTATCAACAAGACATCCCCAGTGGGGTTCCAATAACTGAGAACAACCCCTCCTCCTGCTATCATTCATTTTTTTATGGAGAAGGGGCAAGCCAGTCCTCAGGATCATTGTGATTCCATGCACAAATTGTAGCTTTATTCTTTAACCCAAAATAAAGGGAGAGAGGGAAAGCTTTAATATTGGGAAAGCTGGGGTTCTCTTCACCTAATTAAAAAGCAATTTCTGAGCCGATTCTTGCCATACTGTCCCCTTGGCATGGTATGGAAGAAAGACAGCATCTGGAGAAGTTTTAAACAACATAGAACGTGCCTTTTCCACTCTAGATAATGCAGGGATGCTTTTCATTTTCTCTCCCTTCCTCTCCTTCACTCTTTAAGAAAAAACTTCAAGCTATAAAAGATTGAAATCACAGAATCAGACCCTTGGTACCTGAAGAAAAAGAGCAAAGCCTTTCTCCCTGTGATTAACACTGATATTCATTTGCATTACCATTTCCAAGGACTGCATTCCCAGTTCTGCTTTCTTCTAAGACCTTTGTGCCTTTTATATGCCCCTTTCTGTTTTTTCCATTCCCCTCCTGATAATGAATTTTCAGAACATGTCGTCTCTAGGCTTGTCTTTCTCCTGTGACGCCAGGACTGGTACCAGAAAATAAAATCCTGGCTTATCTTTGCTACGCAGTTGGTAGAGAAGAGCAGCCAGGACAGGTTTTTCCTCCACATACAATATGTTTCATATATTATATGAAATTATTCCAGGTACACACTTTTATTACTTACCTAGCCTTTAAACTACATCATTCACCCAGATTTAAAACAAGTGTACAGAAAGACAGGGAAGAGAACAGTGATGGAATAAAGCAGTGAGGCCAAAAAAAGGAAAAAAGACTTGTATGAAATAAAATGCTGAAGAGCAAAGGTCATGCAGGAAAGGTCTGACACACGAGTGGCTGATCTCTGAAGTGTCCTATTATGGAGACAGCTCAGAACTACTTGACACTAACAAGACAGGGCTTTGGAAAAGAGAGAAAATGCGTATAATCCATTTTCATATTCCATAGCAAGGAATGCCCAATTCTGACCTCTCAGCCCAGGTGACCATGTATTTCTGCTCATTTCTGGGGAAGGAAGAAGGGATGAAGGAGAGGACACTCCATCAGCAGAAAAAAGACCCTTAATCTGCTGTAAAACCCTGCAAACAAACCCGACACAAGTGTGGTGAAACCTGCCTGCCATATATGTACAGCAAATGCAGATGTTGATGGGAGAACGCAGAAAAGAGGTATAAATCAGACACGCAGGGACACAAATGGAAATTCTGCAAGAAACAGGATATTTCTCCAGAATGCCAAGTCTCCTTTAGGTTGGGAAGCACCAGGCAGCTCTCCACTGTATATAACCACAGATAATGACTGTTAGAAAAGTCACCGCCAGAAATATGCTCATGATCAGTGACCTGTAAGGAGCAGCCAAACACATCTAGAACGAGCGCAGGGTTTTCCCTCGGGGAGCCGGCTTGGCTTTTCCTACTTAAAACATTTTAACAATCGCTCGCAAGCGCCGATCCCGTACTTACTTTAAATAATTCAGCTAAGACCATCTCTCCATAGGCGAGTTAATCCCAAAGGCGAGGCGGGCGGGGGGCCCGGGGCTGTGAGCAGGCAGTGGGAAGGCAGTGGGAAGGCTGGCAGGAGCGGCGGAGCTGCGGGCAGAGCAGCGAGCGCGGCGCTGTCAGAGCCGCCTGCCTGGGAAAATGGCTAGTTTATGAATGGGAGGGCAGCGCCCGCTCCTGCGCACGCGCGGCCGCCCGACTCTATGAATGGGTGGGCACCGCGGCGGCACCGCGCATGCTCCGCTGCCTTTTTATGAATGGGGGCTGGAGGGGAGCGCGGATGCGGCTCCCGGTGGTTTTTTTTTTCCTCTCTGTGAGTGTTTTTTTCTCTCCCTTTTTTTTTTTTTCTTTTCTTTTTTTTTTTATGAATGAAGGGCAGCGGCGGCTGCGCATGCACCGCGCCCCCCGCCCGGGGCTGCAGGTAACGGGGATGGGGGGCCCCCCCGGGCCCCCCCAGCCCCCCCAGCCCCCCGAGGGGGCAGCCCATAAAGGTGCCCCTGTCCCTCGGGCTCCCGCAGCCTCCCCCCCGGCTGGCCGCATCCCGCCGGCAGCGGGGCGAGGGGCGGCTGCTCGGGCAGCGCTTCTCGCCCGCAGCCGGGGGCGCCCCGCACTCGTGCGGCCGGGGGGATCCCCGGCCTCGGGGTGTGCGACCGTGGGTGAGGGAACGGGAATGAATGAATGAATCTCCTTTGCCGTGCGGCTTCGTTTCCCGATTTGAGAGCTCCGGTTCGCTCCTTTGGCTGCAGCATCGTCACACGCCCGGGTCCATCCGCTCTGCCTTGCGGCTTGTGGCGGTGTCGGGGTGAAAACGCAAGCACAGACCCCAGCCGCGTGTTGTGTGTGCAACCTGCAGGTTTATGTTACGGCTCTTGTCTCTTGAGGGGGATTAGACCTGGGCAGGTTACACAAAAGCACCGAGAGCCAGAAGCTGGTCCTGTTTTCGTGGACGTGAGGCCATTTAAGTGCTGTTCTCAGCTTTGCCCAGGCTTAGCTTTCCGTGCGTCCTGTTGGCCCTCACCCCAGCGCTCTGCAGGCGGTGGGAGGCAGGTCCTCGGGGCCAGATTTGCAAACGATCCTTAGGAAACCGCTGCTATTTTGCTGCTCCGTCGTGAGCTCCCCTGAAAACCCTGCCCGAGGCGTGTGCCGAGAGCTCCGAGGTGTCTTTACGTGCCCCAGATCCGCTCAGCGAACGGAGGATCTCAGTTCCAGCTGGCGCGGAAGCAGCTGCAGGTGGGGCCTCGGGGCGCGCAGTCCCCCAGGATCCTCAGGGACAGGTTGCTTTACACTGGAAATGCATTAATGATGCATTTATAATGTATTTGAAGAGTCATCTGCAGAGCACAAACCGAGGCCCAGCTTATTTCCTGCCATATTTATGGCTTGTATATTTAAAACCTTACACAACACTGAAAAAAAAAATCTATTCTCTTTTTTTTTTTCTTTTGGTCCTTATATGAACAATATATATTATTGCAGATACAAAACAAGGAAGATTTCTTTCCTTCTGCAGGAAAGATTTCTCCCTCCAAGAGCGTGTGCTTTAAGGCTGATCATTTAGTTACATGTGTGTGTGTCTCTGAGGGCACAGACGTTTCTGAGTGGGAGCTGTGTTATGGGTCATGGGCAAATACAATTTAACAAGGAAAGCACAGAAGATGGAGACTCTTTAAAGAGCAGCTTTTCCAGAGTGGTACATAAAATATTGCTAGCCTTCAAATCTACCAGACAAGTAGAAAATGAAATACAATGTGACCGGTAAAAGCGTTGCTTTGTTACTGTTTGTGTTCTTCTCAATGAAGCACTGCTGGAAGGACAGGCAAGCATAGAAATTAGATGTCTTTGATTCTGGAAACTGGCAAATAAACAGGTAATAGAAGAAAATGCAATTGACGAAAAGCTTATATAGAGGAAAAAATTTAAAAACATCATCTTGCTGTATTTAGTGCTGGAAACCTCAAATCTAACAGAATCAAATTCCTGAGCACAAAAAAAATCTCTTATCCTGTGCTGGTGGTGGGAAATGATGGGATAAATTCTGCACCTTGACTTGAGTGCTGCCAGCGTGCAGTAACATTGCAGCAGTGGGAGAGTCAAGCGGCTCTGAATGAAAGGCTTTTATCTCTGAATGCTGAGTTCTGTATTCCAGGGCCACAGGCACAATACACGGGGGGAAGTCCTTTGTTGCAGTACACTGAGCATCTCCCCACGAGACCCGGCCGCCTGCGTGGCGACGGCAAACGGCTCGCTGGTAGCAGGGAAGGCTGACGCTGTAATTACACAGCAGCTCCAGGCACAGCCCAGCCAGACCCTGCCCTCCTGACAAAAAACCCAGCAATAAAACTGAAAAGAGGAAATCAAAATTATTATTCATGTGTGGAGGGGCGAGGAGGAAGTGGGGTCTGGCTGTATGTTCTAGGGAGAGAAAGCTCGGAATATTGCTGGTATCGCTGCAGATTGATGAAACCTTTTTAAGCATAGAATTATGAGATTGTAATTCTTGCAGTTAATTCACCTCTTCCTTCTCCCTCTATCCTTAATGCATATTTTAAACATATTTGATTCATTGTCCTCTGTGGACAGAGGTTTTTCTTGCTAGATCTGATTCTGGTTACTACACTCAGGCATGAGTGGCAGCTTTGGATTGGGAATTGCATGTGGATTCCTCCAATTCCTGTTTGTACCAGCAGGCCTGGGTTTGGGTCTGGGTCAGGATTCTGGAGCTGAGCTGTGGGTCACTGAAGCAGAAGCCCGGTGTGAGGGTGGTGGATTAGCTGCACCCTGGAGCCTCTTGGCTCCTCTGACTTCCCTCTGCAAACAGGAGCTGGAGGTGCCTGTGCTGCTGTGCTGGGAGGGCTGGTGTCTCCCCACCTCTGCTGCCCACCTGGTGCTCTGCTCTGCTTCCCAAATCTCCCCATTCTGCTGCAAAAAGAAGGTTGTGCATGTGGGGAGGAGACTGTCCTTGTAACGAGGGCTCTGGGGCTGATAGAGTGCCAGGGAGGAGTGTTGTGTTATCGTTGTGGGATTCTGGAAGCTGAGACTCTAAGAAAAATAACCACTTATCCTGGGACATGTAATATGCTTATAGATGTTGGCAGCACTGGTGATACCGAACTCTGCACTCCTTTCTCGTGCAGGAAATGAATTGCTCACTCATTTCATGCACATTTAAACCCTGAAATGGCTGTAGATTTTTTAGCGTGATTTCTTCACTGGGATGAATTGTGGTGCTGCCACACTCGCGTTGCCTCTGAAGTTCTTTATTTTTATTCTTGTGTATCCATGGAAAAGCCTGAGTGGCCTGGGAGAGGTGGGTGTGGGTGAGTGCCTGGCAGTCCCTGTCTCCTGGGTTCCCCTCGCAGCAGCTCACGTTGGAACGTGGTTCTCCAGATCTGGCTGTGTGAGTGTGGGCTGGCAGAGCTCCAGGCAGGGCGTGTGTGTCTTGGCCCAAAGCTGGCGGTTTAAGGAAATGCATGGTTCCTAATCTGCCATCAGAAAAAAGCAAATATGCAGGCAATTTAGGAAAGTGAAAGTGCAACCCCCTGGGGAACAAGTAACTCCAGCTTTGGAGGCATTTTGAATGTGTAGCCATGTTCTGTCTTAAATCTTTGGCCACTTGGCATTTTACTATCTTTAAGCTGGATCAAGAGCAGATGTGTAGACTTTATCTGCTGAGGTTTTCGTGTTCCTCCAAATCCTTTCTGGCTGGCGTTGGGAGACTTATGGTAAGTCACTGTGGAAGCAGCACTCCTGCATGAGGAAGTAGCTAATTCTCTGTCCCAGCTGATACTGCATATGGAATTCTCTAATTTGCTGGCAGTGGGTGCAAGTTATTATGGAAATGCTAGTTTGTAACCTTGGAACCAGAGGATGCCCATATGGGTGGTTTTGCTGTCTCTTGGTGTTACAAACAGGAGAACTTTTTCCTTCTCATTATTTGCTTAATCATTTCTTTGTAAATTATAGGGTTGGAAACTGTAGATTAAAACCTATTATTAAAACATGAAAAAAGAGAATTTCATTTTTTTATCACCTAACTCTTAGAAATAGTTGATAAAACCTGGAAAACTGAATGTTTATCTCTTAATCCACTGACAATACCCACCTTGCATGGAAATGCATTGCTGCAAAATCCAGCTGGGGCTGCATCACATCTTCCTGATGTGTTTGATGCTTGTTACGCCTCTAGCCATAGGTAGAGTAGGAAAGATTACCCTACTGATAATATATTGATGTATTGTGCCAAATATTTGTCATACATAAGTCAGATAAATTGTTTGGATGTTGCTATAGGAATTCTCCTCCCCTTGTGCATTGCTGCCAACAGTTACTGTGCTGGTCTGACATGCCTGGAGATAAATAAGAGGGGGTTGGTGTGGAATGACAAAAATGTTGAGAAAACCGCTGTTGGCAGTGGTATTGTGGGTTCTTGATCACAGCCTACACTGGGTCTGTGCTGAGATGCCAAACAGAAATCAGGTGCCACAAAAGAGATGCCAAACAGAAAGTGCCTGCTTAGCTGTGAGGATATTGGGCTGGGTGCAGCTCTCACAGGGCTGTGTGTGAGCTTCTAAGATTGGTGGAATCTGGGAGGATTGGAAATGACTGAGCCTTTTGCTCCCTTAGGAGATGCCACTTCTCATGAGCTTCCTCCTGGATTGCACCCCCTGGCTTCTTTGGGAAGTAAGACAGAAGCCCACCATTGTAGGGTAGAAAGAATGAATGTCATGGCAGAGCCCGTATTTGTGTTGGGTAGAGGGGAGTGCTGGGCTCATCCACACAGCAACACATCATGGAAGTGTTCCCGAGCTTTATCTCACTGCCTTGAAATGCCCTGATACATAGCAGGGACCTCTCCCCCACAGCCAGGCTCCCTGCCACAGGGCAGAGCATCCCCTCTCGTTATGAAATCACCTCATAAACTCTGTAAACTGCCCTGGGGGTGACTAAGAATGGTTATCTCTGTTCCAAATGAAGCTACCGCAGCCATCCGCTCCTGCGGCGCAGATGAAAGGTCTGGGCTTCCTCCTCTCTTATCAGGCACCTGTTGTTGTACCCAGACATTACTCACATCCTTGGAGTCACATCTTGTTTTGCATAATTAACACCAACTGTTTCATTTCCTTCCCTCCCTTGCAGTTCTGCTCTGTGGCCTTACCTGGCTATGGAGACATTCAGTGTTATTTTGAGTTCTAATACAGGGAATGGAAACTGGCTTCAGCTTTGGGAGCATCGGCTCAGGAAAGACGTGACCATTTTAGTCAGGTGTAAGGGATGGTCTTTAGTCTTGACCTGGTGCTGCAGCCACAGTCTGTGGTGGGAAATTCTGTACCAGTTCCTTATGAGTGGTATAAAAAAACCCCTGAAACAAACCTAAGCAAAAGTCTGTGCAGCAAAGTTGGACTCAAATGGTAAATCATAGAATTCCAGAATGGTTTGGGGTGGAAGTGACCTGAAAGCTTATCTTGTTCCAACCCCTGCCATGGGCAAGGACACCTTTCACTACACCAGGTTGCTCCAAGCCCTGTCCAACCTGGCTTTGAATGTATAAGGTATCTAAGGAGTTTTTTTGATGGTTTGGGTGTTATCCTTCTTTATTTTTTACAAGTATATCTGACTTGTCTGGCAGCTTTAATTCTACCTGAATGCACTGTCTTTTGGTCCTGTTTTTTTGAGTTTTGCTGGTTTGTTTTCTGATTGCTGTGTGGTGGCTGTATCTTTGTCTCAAAATGTGAACTCAGTATATCAGAGCAATTTGCCATTCACTGGGATAAAAACACCCATTGAGATAAATGCAAATTCTGCAGCTGGTCAGCTGGTACCTGACCAGGATACGGATTTTGGACTGGCTGTTCTGTCTTACTGTGGTTTGTACAAATCCTCAGGGCAGAGAGCAGGTACAACCTGGTTGTAATGGATGAACAGGATTCTGAGGCTGCTGTGATCCTTCCTGCTGTCCAGCTGGCAGAACAACAGGGCTTGTTATCAGGCAGAGACTCAAACTCTGAGATATGGATTTTCCCATTGTAGGCTCCAATTCTGAAACTGGACCTGCTGCTCAATCTTCTTGGACAGGTTGTGGGTTATTTTCCAACCTACATGACTCAGCCACTTGATAGTAGAGCAGTGAGGGAAATATTTCAACTGTTTCTGATTGACTAGATCATCTTAAGGACCATAAATTGTGAATGTCTTTTTTTCTGAGTATTTATTTACGGTTCAGGTCAATAGTCTCCAGAAACACAATTCTGCTTACAAACGAAATTCCTGGGCTGCATTCCCAGGCATTCCCATGTGACTTGAGCATTTTTAGCAACTAAGTGAACAAATGCAAACATATTTTCAGGGCAGTGGAAGTGTTGCTATCCACATTCTCTGTGAATGCCTGGGAGCCCTGGCCCCAGGTCTCCTGAGATGTGGTGAGGCAAAGGTCCTTTCTGTGGAGCATCCTGTGTCTGGGGACCCTGGCAGGTCTGTCAGGGCAGCGTGGCCATCCTGCAACTCAATAATGCAAATGGAATGATTCCTCTGTCCCATGTCCCCACTGCACATGTGGAACTGCTTTATGGGGATATGCTCAATGGACAGGGGCACATGGGCAACCCAAACCTGCCCTCCCAGAGCCCAGTGGGATAGGTGTATATCTGGTTTTTAAATGCCAAGGAAGAACTGATGCCACCAGTTGGTACCTGCTGGCTCAGTGCTCTCAGCACCCTGTTGCTTCACCTGTGACTAAGAAATGAATTTTCATATGGAGGAAATGATGTTCCCTGGGAAACAAAGCAACATTGTGGAAAAGTCCTGACCTTAAAAGTGCTGGTGATCATGCAGCAGGGCTTCATGGGCCTGTTGGCGTCTGCATTGCTATACCAGGCCACTCAGAGCCTGAAAAGTCTGAGGATGGGGATTGTTCTCACTTCTTCAGTCCATGAAGAGAGCTACAAATTATTGACAGCAGCCTGAAAAAATGCTGCATCCTTTCCTGAAACCCTCGCTAATACCCAGATACATTTGGAATATAAAACCCTCTAATTCCTTCCTAAAAAGCCACCTAACTTTTCACTGCAAGGTTCCATGATGTAATCAATGAATAGCAAAGCAAACAATTCAATATCAATTGGGGGTTTTTTCACATTTATTGAAGTGATCAAAAGCATACAGCAAATCTGTCTTTATTTTGGCAGGAATAAGGTCTATACCTTCTACCTGATATAGACAGGGTTGCTTATCACAAACAGCCACTCTGAATTAATGTGTCATCATAAAAGCTCACATAAATTAGTTATATTCTTAGTTTTCTCCCTTCTGTAGAATCAAGCTCTTCCCAAAACCAAACTACATCAAAATGTTCCCTGAAGTCTCTTTAGTTAAATAGTCTGTTGTCAGCTTTAAAATATTTTTTGTAACCAATTAGTTTTGATTTGTTGGGTAAGATGTTGGGGCTGTTTCTTTAAAAAGAGCTGAAGTCCTACAATGCAAATGGATAAATCACTGGAGGTCACAGCCAGATAGCCCAGGCACTGGGAATGGCTCTTTTCTCTTACGTTTCTGACCTGAAGTTTATGAAACTTGGAGCAAAAAGGCACATATTTAATCCCAGAATAGATGCTGCAATAGTTAATGGTGTTCCTGCAGAGTAATTTCTGTAATTTCTGAGGTTAAGGTTTAAAATGTGAAGACTTCCCTGAGATGGTGTCTGTGTGCTGTGGGTAGCAGGGGATGTGCTGGTGGAAAACAATTGGGTTAGGGTTTTTTGTACTATAAAATCATTCAGTGTTGCAGCTCTTTGCTGGTTCCCCAGGACTGGTGATGATTAATTAACTGCATATTTTAACCAGAGCTCCTTTGGGCCCTGCAGCACCAATATGGTTTGTGTGGCTCCTGTTTCCAGCCCCACGCAGTCATTTTTAACTCATTTTGGTTTTTGGAGTGATGTGTCCCTGTATCACATTTAACAAAGGAAAAGGGTGAAATGTTACATTTCATTCATGGTTTATAACTGCTGAAATAAGTTGCAAGTGAAAATATTCCTCCAAGATAATGTTCCTTCAGGAAAGTACTGTTCCTGGCGGAGCCTGTGCAAGTTTGTTCCAAAGGAAGGTTTGGTGTGAACATTCCCGTGGGTTGATGGTGTGTGTTCCCCTGGCACTGCCCTTATGGATGAGGGGGGTCTCTCTGTCCCTGAAGGATGAGCTCTGATCCCTCTGGTTTTCCATCTCTCCTGTGTTTACTCCTCCACAGGGAATGGCAGTAGAACAAAATCAACCCAGCCCTTCCCTCTTTGAAGTATTGCTGGGTATTACAGAGTCACATAATTGTATATAATTACCATATTCTAACACTTAAATATTTTCCTGACTAATTTCCTTCTGTCCCTGCTTTGAAAATACCCAGATTATATCCATTAAAAACTTACAGACTGGAAAATTTATGATTTCAAAGGAAATTTTTTTTTTTTGGCACTTAAACCCCACTTTTCTTTGTGGCCTTAACCTGTTGCCTTTGACAAAATTACTGGGGTTTAGTGCTCTGTTGTGGTTTGTTTTTTTCCTTTAAAAACCCCACCAGCCCACAGCATCCTCATGTTGTATATCAGGATGTTATGACAGCTCTGCTGGGCCGAGTCCAACAGTCAATGCTCTGTCAAAATACCCATCGTTTCCTGTAGTTTTGCCTAATTAATGGTGCAGTAATGTGGAAACTTAGAACAGCACCAGAAGGAAAAGTAAATGTAAATGATTTGCCTTTAATGGATCTCAAAAGCTTTTTTGCTTGCTTTGTTGCTTATGAGCTCTTTATGGGGCACCTTCTTGTTCTTCCTTTCTGCTGTTCCTGGTTCTCTTCAGAGTTTTTCTTTATTCCTACAAGTCAGTGACTTAGCAATGTCAGGGATTTGCAGCATGAAGATGAACAGCCCAACACCTTTCAGGTAATGGATTTCCTCAGCACAGTAATTAGCCTGGCTGCTGATGAACAAAAGCAGGTAGTATTTACAATGAATAAGAGTTTGCTTTTTGAAGAAAGATCTGTTTTCTCTGGCCTTGTGGAGGGCAGGTGGGGAAGCACCACATCAGTTCTGGAGTTTGGCAGGAGGATTCAGGCCCCATCCCTGGAAGTGTTCGAGGCCAGAATGGATGGGGCTCTGAGCAACCAGGTCTAGTGGAAGGTGTCCCTACCCATGGCAGGGGGTAGAATGAGATGGACTTTAAGATCCCTCCCAAACCAAACCCTTCTGTGATTGAACAGGATCTAACTGATTAAGAAAAGGCAGATCCTCACCCAGGTTCCCTGCAGAGCCACGCTGGCACCAACAGGAACCTCCACCCTCCCCAAGTCCAAGGTCAAAGGCACCAGCTCTGCTGTGAGCCCGGGGCCGTGTGTGCCAAGACTTGGGAGGACACAGGGACGAGCGAGCAGAGTTTGCTGATCCTGTTTTACGGTGTTTTGGTTAGCTTAAAAATATTTTGTTGTGAGAAACTCCAGATGGATGTGAATGTTCTCAGGGGTGGAGGGAACAAGTGGAGGGAGAAAGTTAGTCATCGTCCTGGCAGGCGAGAGCCAGCGAGGACAAGCACTGAATGATGCACAGGGCAAAAATAGCCCGAGTTCCAAATGGAATGGGATGTGACGGTCGAGTTCCTCTGAGGGAAAATACTCTGAAGTCCTTGTGCACGTCTTCACGGGCGTTCTGGTGCACGGTGCAGTGTAGGGGCTTTTCTCATCTGTGGGACAAGCAGCAAATGGTTGGATAGGCAGCATAGACTGGTGTTAAAATAGGTAACAGCTTATTGGTCCAGAGTTTTGGGAATTACGAGATTTATGTTTCAGTCCAATCTCAAACCCCACTTTTTCAGTTCTAAAGCAAAGTCCTCTGTCCATCCAATGGATGCTAGCACTTTCCAAGACCATTGAGTTATGTCTGGTATCCTTTGAAAGGGCTAAAGTTAGAAGGGAAAAGTTATTTGTAAAAATTTTGACTGGTTTATCCATTGGTTTTGTGAATTTCTTTTCATTAAAGCATGTGTTGAAAGAGACTTGAGGTTTCACCTCAAAATTTGTCTCAGTTATTGAAGTAATTAGAAACAGAATGGATAGAATCTGAAAATGACCCTGAATTCTCATAATCAAATCAAATCTTGGCCCCTAGAATTGACAGGAATGTTAAATTCCAATATTTTATCTGTGAATTGATATCCCTGACAATAGTTGGCAACCAAAGGCGCAGGGAACCCCCAAAATGTTTTTGTCATATCTAGACAAATTCAATTATATGAATAGTAAAATTATGTGTGTTTGTCCCACTGAAGAGATCCTGAGGGTATTTTAGGCAGGAGGCCCTGGTCCAGCTGCTGCGGGCTCTGCTCAAGGGCTCTGAGGTTGGAAGCTCTGAAGGATGTGGGGAAGATTTTGCTGTTGCTCTTCAGCAATTTATGGTGAGATTTGTAGAGCAGTGAAACCAGAGGTAGAATGGAAACCAGCACCTGTCCTGGTTTTCCCATCCCACTCAGGACCTTACCACACAACCACATCTTTTTCCAAAAATATGCACTTTAGGGGGATGTTACTTGTTCCTTTTCAGTCCCAGGCTCTCTGATTAAGCCCAAAGTAACTTTAGCATCTTTGACAAGTCAGTTTTGCTCTGTGCAGCAGGAACCCAGTAAAATTGTTTAAGGACAACCCTAAGGAGGGGTTGTCCAGCACTTGCGTGCTCTGCCAATCCTACAGTGCGTCTGTGTTAGTGATGGAATTTCTATTTCTACTCTCTTTGATTATCTTTGTGCTTTTAAACCAAAAGCATTTAATGTCAGTGCTGCAGTATCCCCAAAGTGCCCAGTGTTTTGTTGGTTGGATATTTGTGATCGGTGTGTTCCGGACGTGGCTTACCCCCATTTAAGGTTTTCATGCCTCAGGGATTGGATCGACTTTTTTAATGGAACAGTGTGTATCTCCAGTGGATGTGTTTTTGTTTTCAAAGTCAAGCAGCACATTGTGGACACATGGAAGTGTGTGGCTTTCAAAAAACCAACCACTATTTGTGGATACTTGAAGAGTTGGCGTCGGCCAGTTTGGGGTATTTTTAGCAGCATAGAGTTGACCATTTGATATGGAGGGATTAAGGTTTGGTGAACTGGAGGCTGGAGATTTCAATTTCAGGTGTTGTCATTTGTTCCTTGGGGTTGGAAAAGCCCTGAACTATTAAAGTACTGTCTCTCTAGCCCAGGAATAGGAAGTTGAAGTGTCCCAGGAGAACTTAGGATCTCATGCTACTCAGACAGGCTCAAGCTATTGCATGGTAAGCTGATCCTAAGCTTGATCTTAGCCCAACACAAAGTCAAGTCCTAGTCTTTTGCCTTGTCAGTCACTTGTGGGCTATGAAAGAGGACTGTTGTGGTTGAAAACTTGTCTAATAAAAAGTACTTCTATTGAAATAAAATGATATTATTAAGATAACTAATGCTATTATTGCTTTAAAATGAATGTGTGCCAACATGGTTTCTTCATCTACTTCTTTCTGGAGAAGATGCTCACACTCCTAATTAATGTGTTACTGTTTGTAGGCATATGAGTAGTCAGGTCATGACAATAGCCTGGGATTTGATGTATGCACAGGTGAAATTAATCTGTAATTTTTAGGAGGGCAGGGAATCAGTGTCAGAAGATGAGGAGACAATTCCCTATGTGCTGTTGTGCTCTGGTTCCAGGACAACGTGTTGGTCCTGTGTGAGCTGCTGTGAGCACAACGCCGTGTGTGACAATGGGATTCCTGTACAAACAGTGCCGGGTTCCTCACACAAAAAAAATGCAGCAAGGAATTTTTAGCACGTTGTCATGCAGCACTCTCTGTTTCCTGGCTTCTACATTCAAGCTGTGTAATAATATTTATATACAAATGCTGACTGTGATTTTCCACCCCGGAAAAAAGAGATGTCATTTAAAAGGGCCGTGCGTGATGTAAAGCAGAGGTTTGACTCGCATATGGTGTGGGCGTGTATTTTAATTGTTTGAAAAGAGATCATTTAAAAAAATATAATATTCTTGCTACATAAGCACATTCTCCTGAAATAAAGGTCATTTTGCTCTTCAGAGGTTGCTTTTGGAAAGGAGGGGAGGGTCTTGCTGTTGCCTTTCGCTGTTCTTACCTTTTGAAACTCCCTGAAGAACATGAAGTCATTCACTGGTGGGCTGAGGCAGCTCTTAGACCACGTTTAAGCTGGGATCCTGTAACAGGGGAGCTGCAGTCATGACTGAATGTACATTGGCACATGGAAGATCATTTTTGCCCCTGAAGATCCATGCTATCTAGTTCATCTCCCCAGAACTGACACCTGTGTCACATAGGCTGGTTTTATTGTGTCAGTGAGTCTCTTAGCTTTTGCTGGAGCTGGAATTTATACACAGTTCCAAGGCAGAATCCCTGCTTTTTGGCTCTAGCCAAGGAAACTGTTCGTCTTGCCAGTTGCCAGCACATTTCTAATTCTGGTGTCCTGAGGCCTTAGTTTTCATGTTGAAATCTCTGCTCCTAACAGGCTCTTAGTGGACTGGACTCAGAAAATGACCATCTGACAAGCTGAGATGTGTACACTCATCTTCTGAGCCACTCTTGACCAAAGAAGGTTGGATTATGGGTTTGTTTTATCCTGCTACAGTGACAAAATCCAGATGTGAGGATCCTAAATCTTCCGTGTTCCTGGTTTTCTCCTTCATGAACCCTTTGAAGCCAGGGTTGTCATTCTGGCTCCTGGTCTAGCAGGGTCCTGCACCTCTGCAACTCTGCAATAACAGAGTCATTGGGCTACAGGTGTGCTTATGCCAAGTTGCATTTCTAGATAATATCTTTGTTTGCAACAAATCAGAGGAGTCCAGAGAATAATTGGGTATTGGAATTAACAGTGGGTAGCATAAAACCCATCTGCCAACGTGCTGTGAGAGACTGCCATGGGAAAGATGTCACAGCTACAGTTTGGTGAGCAATTGTTGCATGAGGGTTTTTTGCAGCTTGCTGGACACTGATTCCCTTTGAGATGGGATTCATAAAAGAAAAAGGTAAGAATAGTTTTATGTGCCAAGTCCAATATATGTTAAGAGAAATACTCATCTGCATCCACATCCCAGAAGTGCTTTTTAGGAGATTTGGATCAAAAGCTGCTCTTTGTTGTCGGGATGGGTTGTGCAATCAGCAGAGTCTGTGACAGCAAAGCCAGGCCCATCCAGGTGATGTCTAGGGCTTTGCTCAGCATGAGAACCCCTTGGTGGCTCTGGTACCTGCTTTGGCAGGTTACATGGCTCTTGTTCATGTTGGGATCCACATTCCATGAGCTGAGGAGTGTGTTCATGTGCCAGTGTCTGTGTGGTGCCCAGGGTTCCTGGGCATCAGGGGAATAACCTGGTGTTAAGCAACTCTCCTACTTGCATTAAGTGTATTTTAATGACTGCCAGCACAGACTCAGCTTCTCTCTCTTGCTTGAGCTGTGTTCCCCTGCTTTGTGCAGCTGAGAGCTCAGGGAGCTGCACAGAGCTTTCTACAGGGAGCCCACACGAAGAGATGTATTCACTTCCAGTCTGAATGAGCTTTATCTTGAGGTGGGTGTTTTTGGTAGAAGCAACAGCTGCCCGGGAGGGGGATCTTGGCTTTGCACAGGCTGAGTAACAAGGCTTTAAAACCCTGGGCTGGATGGGACAGTGAGCGCGAGCACTTCCTCCCCTAAAGCATTCAAAAGCAGTTTTAAATCGGATTAGGATTTAACAAACACTTCATGGTTTACTCTCTGCAGGGAGGATCAAAGCCCAGTGAAGACTCTTCAGCTGTTTGCTTTTCCTTTATGTAGAAACTTCTCCGTGGCTGCTGTAAAAACCCCACTAAATACAATAAAAAAATCCCTTCTCAGCAAAACAAATTGCTTGACCACAGCCTAAAATAAGGTGCTCATTATCTGCTGACTTTTTTTTGTTTTCTTATTTGCTGATATACTGAGCTCCCATTCAGAGGTGTTGTGGGGAGCAAGTTGTCATTCCCTGCTCCAGCTGAACTGGTCCTGGGAGATCCCAAAACTGGACCATGGATTTACCTTAACATGCTCTTGTGATCACAGTGCCTGGGCATAAAAAAGGTTCAGAATTTACTCTATTGAATAACATCATCCTGAGGTGTCTCAGTAGAGCAAGGACTGTTGAAGTGCTGCACAGATTGTGTAGGGACACAATCTTTGCTATTTGGTGGAAATGTTTTTAAAATCCCAGAGGATTGTGTACATATGCCTGTTCTAGATGACCAGGGCTTTATCCTACTGGGGAAAAACTCGGACCTAAGCAGCGTGTTTTTAAAAAATAGTGATAATGGGAGATGAAAATAGTTTTGTGGCTGAACTAGAGCATGTGTCTAGCCCTCTGACTTCTTCCTACTGTCATGACACAGATTTGTCTGAAAGAAATCACCTTGGCAACTTGAATATGTAGATGTCGCGCTTGGAGACTTTAGTTTAGTGGTGGGTTAGCAATGGGACTTGATGATCTTAGAGGTATTTTTCAACCTAAATGATTCCATGATTCCATGGCGTCTCACAGAGCTGCACCCCGGGGTGCTGAGCCAGCGATGCCCATGATTTATCTGTAAGCTAATGCCTGTTTTCTCCTCCCCATGTAATGTGGTTTAGCTCAGAAAGGGAACTAAATGCAGAATGAGGATTAAACTGTGTAAGCCTGATGGATGTTTTGTAGGTGATGCTTTGCAGAAAATCATTACTTTGAAATGTTGGAATAGAAAAGAACATTTTTCAGGCTTTTCAGACATAACATGTTGTGGAAAAGAGGCTTGGAACAGATGTACTCATAGTTTATTCCATTTATCATATTAAAAATAAAGAAAAGACAATTTCAGCTCATTTACTGCTTTATTAGTTCAAATAAACAGCTTTTCTAATCAATGTGTATGGCAAACACAATGCTTTCATAATTGGCAGTGGTGTTTCCAAAATTAATGAGACTGTCCTTGTTTATTGTCTGTAACAAGTCAGACAGTCAATACGTTGGTCTAATCCATCCGTTATGTTAATTTTAGCATATGAAAAATTATAATCTTATTTTTAAATTTTAAAGCATTTGAGGGTTATTTTTCTCCCCCATCCTTTTGAGAAAGAACAGTGAGAAATGAAGAGGGCTGCACAGGAAATGGTCATGAGGCGGGAGGCTCAGCTACATCTAGGGGAGTCTTTTGCTCTTATTTATCTAGAGGTATTGATTTTTCC
Source organism: Xenops minutus (assembly GCA_035221455.1). NCBI lineage: Eukaryota > Metazoa > Chordata > Aves > Passeriformes > Furnariidae > Xenops > Xenops minutus. The sequence continues at coordinate 17,423,358 of JAWWEE010000025.1, forward strand.
TTCCTTTCCAAAAACACTGGTTTAATTTATGAGGTGATAGGAGAGGCTGGGAGAATAATTTTACCTATAAGAGCACAGCATTGTCCAAATAATTGCCCAGGAAAAAGAGAAAAGATCTGCTGATCTACCCCTGCAGATGTTTCTCATCTGGAATACAGACCAATTCCAGCCATTTATTTTTCAATTACTGTTTATTTTGATGCTTTATTACACTGCCATTACCAGGAAGGAAATAGTGCACAGAAATCTAGCAAGATACTATTTCTACTTTGGTAATGTTTATTCAGTAACAAGTTGGGCTTTAACCCCTTTGTCCCCCTTTTCTTTGTATAATTGTGAGCCCTCACTTCCACCTTTCACTGGGAACAATAAAACATGCTGGCGAGATGTGGGCTGATGCCCATCATGGTTGTTATTAAAGCACCTGCAATTTTATACAGACATTAGTGCTCATTTCCTAATAAGGACCTGTTGGCTTTTTTTGCCACCTAGTGCTTCTGTCCCTGCATTACTGAGGAGGGTGGTGTGTGTGAGGAGTGAGGAACCATATGCTGCAGCTCCTCAGCCAAATGCCTGTTGGCTTTGTCAGTGGAGCTTCCTTGCACGAGTGGAATAAACTCAAACCTTCCATGTTTTGCTTGAGAGCCACCAAGGGCTGTGGCAAACCTTGGGAAGAGGCAGGTTGAGAGAGCACCTCTTGCTTCTGGAGTCATTGTGGTCTGGATTTTAGACACGGTGAGTCCTCCTTCCTGGAAGATGCTGAGCTTGCTGATGTTTTATGTGTTTGATAGGATGGTGCATGTTCCCACTGTGGACAGAGTTTCAGGCCTTTTGGCTGGGCTCACAGAGCACCTTTGTCCTCCGGGTTGGCAGCCAGTGATGCTCCAACACACCTAAGCTATGGTTCCATATGATAAAAAAATGACTGGAAAACTAAATACAGGCAGAGCCAAAAATCCTGTGCCACTTTATTTCTCCATATGTCTACTGTAGCTGTTGGTGTGCTACATCTACCTCATGCACTTGCATTTACACCCACAGGAACATGTAATGTGTAATTTAGAGTGATGCTGACCATTACAGCTTGAATGGGCAGAATTACACTTGTATCGAAACTGGGTGGTTGCAAAAGTCCCAGCTGGATTTGGGGGTGTGTGTTCCTACCAAGGGATGGTGCAAGACCCTCCTTTCCCTGCACAGGCTCTGCCTTGAGCAAACCCTGCAGCACAATGGAGCTGTTCTGCTCCAAAGGGGAGCAGGAAGGTGGGTGGATTAAGAAATATTTTATATTACTGATATTTTTTTTTCCACTGAGCCATGTCACATTCAGGTCCCACCATTGCTTTATGGCTACTTGCCTGTTCCTCCCTGTGAGCAGCAGAGCTGATGCCTGTTCGTCTGTCTGTGTGTCCAGGGCAAGGCTCAGGGTCAGTGCTTGGCAATGCTCTGGAGTGATGATGACTGTGGGATACAGCAGCACTGACAGACTCCTGCAGTGGGTAATATATTGCTTTTTGGTCCCTGGTGATGGCATCCAGACCTCCCAACCTTTCATAATCCACAAATGGAAAAGTGGCACTTAAAATGAATTTATTCAGGTGGGAGTGCTGTAAAACATGAAAATAAGGCTTTTGACTTGCTGCACCTACACTTGAGTGTCAATGAAAAGCTTTTTATTTGGTTTTAGAGCCAGACTTCCAGAAGTCAATGTGCCTTGTGGTCTGGAACTGTGTGTTACAGGATGCAGATCGGAATGGGGCATGGACAGTGAGGAAGGGATTGGAAGTGAACCTGCACAGTGGAAGACCAGAAAATCTTTGGGCATCTAATAGGAGAGTGTTTGCCTAGGGAAGGCTGGAAATAGGAGAGGAGTGATGGGAGAGACAAAACCCCAACTGCAATTCCTTTGGGATTAATAAGTAAGTTATTTGCTTGCCATCATTTTTGCCCCCATTTTGTGCAGTGGGATCACCCAGTGTGCCCTGCCTGCTGCCTCCCTGCTGGGCAGCACAGGGGCATCTGCTGCGGGAGCTTTCGGCTCTGTTCAACCCGAGGAGCTGCCAGTACCCTGAAGAGAAAAAGAGAACAGAAAACCAACGGTGGCAATGCAGGGAAGGAGAGCAGGCACGGTTTTCCTTTGACTGCTTATTTGATTTGACACTGTCCTTAAACACAAGGTCATTTACAGCCTGCCCAAGGGCTGCCAGACGAGGAAGTTACCTTGCGAAGGAAGGAACTAGCCCATGCTGTCTAAATATTGTCAATTGTGTGCTGAATGGAGGCCACAGCTTGAGGAACCTCAATAGTAGCTCTTTGTGCCCCGGCCGCCTCCTGCCAAAGTACTTTCCATAATTAGGCGTAAAACATATTTACATTCCTGTCGTCCTTGGGCCTGGACACACCTGTACGTGTGTGTGTGTGAACATGTATGAGGTGAAAGCATATATATTCCCGTGCATTTAGAGTGTGTGTTCCTGCCTGGTGCTCATGGGAATGGCTGCAGCAACCAGTGGAGGTAACTGGGATGTCTGGGACAGTTGGGGGGTGGAACGGTAAGAGGAGAAGAAATCCACTGGATTCCTCCCTCTGCCAAGCAGGAGTATAATCCCTGTATAGAGAGATACTGTATTTTGTCTGAATTGGAAGGTCTGGGCTGAATGCTCCCTTTTAAAATTCATTGACGTTTGCATGGAAACCAGAAAAATGGGCTTAAGTCAAGAATGCAATAACCTCACTCAAAACTGCTCTCCATGGCAGGCACTCATCCGCTTACAGCCGTTCTGCTCACGGGAAGACAAATGGACGAGTAAAATACTGTGTATGGCTGCATTGCCAGCGTATTTATAACACCGCCGTTGATGTACAACAGCTTTCACGTGCACATTTCTCTCCCTCCCTCCATGATAACTTGCAGCCAGACATTGATTAGTTCAGTTTGGGGGGAAAAAGAGTCATGCAGGACAACTGGATACTTCAGCAAAGGGATTCCTGAAACGTGTCCAAGGGAGAACTGAGTGGTCACGTGGTGCTGGCTCCATGCCTGCTTCCAGCTGCCGGGTTTCATTAGAAGACAGCCAAAATACATTAATTAGTCTTCTAACATAACTTTCCTGTGCAGGCAGTGCTGTGGCTTTCACAGCCATGCATTGGGGCAGAGGAGATGGTCTGTACAATGTGTGAAGGATGACCATGATGAGACTGCTGTGTCAAGATGTGTCCCCTACCTGAGGCTCCCAGTTGCCCACCTTGGTGGTGGGATCATGCTGAAGGGACAGGGGCAATGAAGGCAGCCTGGTCTAGGTTTGGTCTTTCCCAAAGTTCAGTGTGGCTCTAGATTTCGAGCTCTTTCCAATCTGTATTCCATAAAAGGTTGTAGTGAGGTGGGGATGGGTCTTGCCTTCCAAATAATAAGGAATAGGACAAGAGAAAACAGCCCCAAGTTGTGCCAGGGAAGGTTTGATTTGGATATTAGGAAAAAATCCTTCACCAAAAGAGTTGTCAAGCAGTGGATCTGGCTGCCCAGGGAAGTGGAGGAGTCACATGTTAAAAGACATGTAGATCTGGCCCCTGGGGATATGGGTTAGTGATGGCCTTGGCAGTGCTAGGGGAATGATTGCACTCAGTGGTCTGAGAGGTATTTTGCAACCTGAATAATTCTGTGACTTCTTCCTCTATATAGGAATTGATCTCTATATGAAGTCTCCCCTGACAGATCTTCCCAACAATGTTTTCAGACAAATACCCTAAAGTGGCTGCATTTGTGTTCTTATCTGTAGGACAGTCAGAACAGACACCCACAAACGGACTGGGGTAATCCCTACTCCTGTTGCAAAACTGCTTGCAATAATTCTGCAGAAATTTAAGGAAGAAGTCGTGCTCAGTCTAATCATGAGTTTACTTTTTCTCCAGATGCTTTCTGAGCTCTCAGGCACTTAATGGAAACACCAGTGCTCACACTTGGAGGGCAGGCTGGAAAGTTTGCGTGGGCTTGTGCGTGTGCCAGGGAGTCAATTTTTGTCCGTCAGAAGCCTCTTTCCATTATGCTTTTGTCAGACTTTGCCTCCGCAAAGGGGAATTTGGACTTTCCATGTCAAAGCCCTCTGCAAATGCTACCCAAGACCTCTCATCAGTGCTGTAGTTTGTACCAGGAACACCTACCAGTGCTACCAGGAGCAGGGAAGGCAGGACTAACACTCCTGTCCTTTCAGGGAAACATCTGATATTTGGGATTTTTCACTCTTTCCTCCCTCAGTGTTCACCATTTCAGATGCAGGCTCATGCTCCTGCTCTCTTTAACAGCCTGTTTTTCCTCTAACCACTTCCAGCTCCAAAACCTCTCCACATCTTCTCAATGTAAATACACTTTAGCTTGCCCAGCACAGGCTGGGGAGACAGTAGTGACCTTCAGCTGAAAGCAAAGCATTTCAATTTGACCTAGTTTGCTGCAGAGTGGGTTTGGCAGTGGCAGGGCAGCTCTCTCCTCCCTGCAATCCTCTTGGTGAAGGTCCTTGGGAAGCCCTGGGTGCCACATGGAAGAGATGCCTCATGTGAATGGGTGAGCAGGGCTGAAGGAGGATGGAAACCTCAGGGCTGAGTTTTGGGTGCTGTTTGGGTAGCCTGATGCAGAGCACTGGGTTTCTCTGTAGTGCCAGGTTTTACATTTGGCGCTTTAGACATTTGAACATGCCTTTAAAAAAATCTACCATAAGCCAGTAACACAAAACGCCTTTCACTAAAGACTCATTTTTCATTTACTACCTGATTTTTTTTCTCTTTTGTTGCTTTCCTCAAGGCTGCTTGCATGAAGGGAGTGGCTGCAGGAGGAACCAGGCTGCCACGGTGCTTCCCAAGGCTACTTGGCTGCACCAAGAAGAGCCATGGTTGCTCTGTCAGATCTCCCTTGCCCTCTGTAAGATCTTTTGGGCAGTGCAGCTATTGCTTTGCTTGGGTGTTAGTAAGAGGGGCTGGGGTTAGGGTTGTAATCCCCCAAATCTCCTTCTCCTTTCAGTGGGTCTGTGTATATATATATATATATTTATATGTATGTATGTATATATATGTATATAACTTGTCTCTGTGTGTGTTTATATGTATGTGTATGTAACAGCATCCTTACAGTACCTAAAGGGACTCCAAGAGAACTGAACTTTAGACAAGGGCCTGGAGTGACAGGACAAGGGGAGAATCGCTTTGAATTGAATAAGGGTAGGTTTAGATTAGATATAAGGAAGAAAATCTTGACTGTGAGAGTGCTGAGGCCCTGGCACAGGGTGTCCAGAGAAGCTGTGGCTGCCCCATCCCTGGAAGAGTTCAAGGCCAGGTTAGACAGAGCTTGGAGCAACCTGGTCTAGTGGAAGGTGTCTCTGCCCATGGCAGGGGGTGGAAGTGGATGATCTTTAAGGTCCCTTCCAACTTAAACCATTCAGTGTTTCTATGATTCTAGGAGCATATTAAATGCAGATAATTTAATAATTGCACACTAGAATTGCTTAGGCCTTTAGATTTTGCTATTTTCTGCAGTACTGGTTTCTCAGGAGCACTGTGGGGTGGCCCCTCTGGAAGTATAATTGTCTTTTGTTAGAGGACATGTGTCTTTAAAATGAAGTTCTCCCCTTATCTCAAGTTTAAAGTGCAAAATTCCCAGGTTGGAAGCAAGTTAGAATTTCCTGTTCCAGCTGCATCTGCATTCAGTCTCAGGAGAAGATACTTGGCTGTAATTTAAAAAAAAAATGATTATAAATTGATATTGCAGGTAAAAAAGATCAACTGAGAAAAAATACCCTTTCAAAAGATCCTCAAGCAATTTTCCGGATAATTTTCACTTATTTCTGAATAATTCCTACCACTGGTCAACCAATAAAATGGCAAAACAAATCTCAACCCCACATCCCTGTTGATAAACGCCATGGACTTGCTTGTAGCTTATCTAATGCCTGAACATCTGTTTCTCCCTTGCCGAGAGGTTCTTTTGGATGAGTTAATGCAATTCCCTATGCAAAGGTTAAATAAAGTTGAGAGGCTCTGACTGGTGGCGTTGTGCCATGAAGGCCTGTGCTGCAAAACCAGCTTTGCTGTGGAAATGTCTAATTTTAATTCAGAAAGACTTTCAGACGGGGGAAAAAAGTCACCCAGCCTAAGCCTGGGCTGCAGTGAGGCTGGACTCAATGATCTTAGAGGGCATTTCCAACCTTAATAATTCTGTGATTCTGATCTTTCTAGATAGTCCAGTATGGAAAGCTTTGGAACATACACTTTTTCCCTGGGTCTGAAGAGCTGGTGCTGTGCTCTGCATCTGCTTCCTCCTGCCTGGGCATCATCATTGTCTAACCATGGGATGGGCTTGGAAGCTGAATGCCTGTTTTGGGGGATCATGTAGTATGTGTGTACAGGATTATTTATACTTTTTTGACTATTTAACAACATTTTGCATGTTTGACAGCAGGGCCTTTTATTACTGGAACAGTTGGAGGTGGGAAGGGCTGCTGGGTGATTTCAGCACTGAGTCCTGGAGCTGCTGGGCTGATTCTGGGGTGGCAGAGATGGCTCTGTGTGATATGGACGTGACTGTTCCCATGGGGATGTCACATGTACATGTGCAGAACTGTCATACACCTGTAACCTTGTGGTGAGATTGGGATGGCCTTTGGGATGAAGGATTCCACGCCAGCTACCCCTCTCCTTCATTCCCATCGCTTCCTCCTTGAGCTTTGCCAGCCTGCAGTGCCCTTGGAGGAGCAGGTTGGGTGTAACCACACCAAGTCCCTGTAGCCCAGAAGCCAACATGGAGTTGTACCAGTGTCCATGAGCTGTTGCTGAACTCCGTGTCCACACTTTTACTTTTCTGCCCTTTCCTTTCCATCTCGGCTTTTGGCTCCTCTGGCTCCACATCCTGCAGGGCCACACTTCACACGCAGCAGCAGGAGCATCAAAGAGGAGATCCTGAATAAACCCACTGCTTTATGACATCTCTTCAAAGTGCCTCTTTAAAAGTTCAAAGGACACGAGGGAAAGAGGGAATCAAAATCAAAGGAAGATTGGGGGGAGGGAAATTAAAGCCTCAGAGGAACTTTATGGCATGTTTTCTGTAACACTTTCAATGCCAAATTCACAAGTGTTCCCAGCACCAGCTCTTCTCTTGCCAGCAGACTCCCTGATGCACCACTGTCAGGGCAGCTCAGCAGCTCCCAGTAGCTTCTGCCCCTCACACAGGTCCAGGGCACCCACAGTTTCACTCCTTCATGAATGTTTTTGTAAGACCAAAACTTCCTGTTTTTAAGACCGAAATTTCTGCTGCCTCCAGCCCAAGGGGGAAACCCTTGGTCTGTACTGGCCTGGAGGTCCTGGGACTCACAGCAGAGCTCACCTTTAATGAAAAACTTTTTTTTCTTTCCAGGAATGCATTTCACTCTCCTCTCTTACTGTCTTCTACTGCAGGGCCTTTATTTTCTGCGTGTTTGGGAAATTTCCACACTGTTCGGGAAAAGGGACTTCTCCCAAGTGAAGGCTGTGGGATCTGACTTGAAGCAAGACAAGAGAAGCAAAGACTGTGAACACCCCAGGTACCATCTAGAAACAGCTATACTTGTGAAGACGGGGAAGAAATGCAGATAACTGAGGTATATACTTCTTAATGTTCAATTAGCTCTCATAATTTTTTGCTTCCCTGTGACTGCTTTTAAACGTTTTAGGAAAAAAATGATGTATGAGGCAAAGTAAAGAAATCAGGCTGGTTTTGACCCGGGATCAAACTCTCTTTATTTCTGGGCATGTGCCCAATGAGGGGAGCTGGAACCACATCCCTGCTGTGCAGAGCAGAGATGGAGCAGGGCTGGAGCTGAAAAGGGCAGGGATGAACACTGCTAAATGGCTTTGCCAGTTTGTGTTACAATTTTGGGAACCTTCAGGCATGTGTGTTTAAATGGAAAGACTGAGAAGACAAATGAAGTATCTGAGAAAAGAAAGTGGGTCTTGGTGGAGGGCTCGAAGGCTCCTGCTCAAGGGAGCTGTGGAGTTTCCTCAGGGCTCCTTCAGCTGTGGAGGAGCAGCCTGTGGATCCGGTTTGGTGCTCATCATGTTCATACCATCAGCCAACACATGCATTTCCTCCACAGAGCTGCCTGTTTCTTCATCCCACTGCTTTTCCAGAGCCCACAGAGCCAACACATGTGTGTTCCTGCAGCAGCACTTGGTCCTCATCCTGCCCAGGTAAGCTCACCTACACAAAGCGCTTTCCCCACAGGTGCTTTCCAGGGCTGCTGCTTGGAGAATGGCAGAAAATTGTTGCTGAATTCCCTTCTCATTAATTCTTGTTTTTCATATACTGAACTGCACACCTTGTGCTGTGTGCTCTGCTTTAGGCAGGCATCCAAAAATAGTCCACAGTGGTGCATATATGGGAGATAAAACTCAGTGTGTGCTGGGCTGTGGTGGAGGTCTCATGCTGTGGTGCGTGGGTGGTGGTCTGGAGAACAACTACTGCCAAGAAACAAATTAAATTGCTTGTTTTTCACCCAGAGAGCTCCCAGTTTCACTGAATAGCACTGAAAAGGACATCTCAAGGTGAAATTCAGCAAGTGTTTAATATATGTCAGCAAAAAGATAGTTTTATTCATTGGTAAAGGGGAATTTCAGGCATGTGGAGTAACTAATCAGATTGGAACTTGCCTTGGAGACAGGGGCTGGGACCTGTAAGGTTTGTTTACAAGAGGGGATTTGCATCGAAGCGAGACCCTTTAATATAAGCTCTTTATATTAATTGGTTTGAAGCAGGTCTGTCTCAATGAACAGATGGCTTTATTTCCCTCGAGGTCCTCCAGGCCACGTGGGGGGATTTCCTTTCCAAACACGTCGTCGGTAGTGGGGGACAGGCACACAAAGTCACATCTTGTGCTGTGCCAGGGCTGGGGCATGGTGGGACCGTCCTGGCAGTGCCTGGTGGGCAGCACGGGGGAAGGAACCCCAAGGGCTTACCAACCCCACGGCTGCTGTCTCAGCATGACTGTTAAAGGATGTGACAGTGTTTAGGAGGTTATGAATGGCTTCCCAAGGGAACTGGGAGCCTGGTGATTTCCATCCATCCACCTCACCCGGGATCCAGGAATAGAAAGGGGATTCTTGCGTTCCCCTGTGTCTCCAGCATTGGTGACATGGGCTGCTGTGGGAATGCTCCCGGTGCTGGGATGCTGTTCCTGCTGGGGGGAAGAGCAGTGAGTCAGCAGAGCTAAAGATGTCTCTGGGTGATGTCAGTGCTTCCTCCCAGCTCTGGGACATGCAGTTCCTCTCCCCTGGTGATACCTTACATGGGGCATTTGGGTTGTAGGGCAGACGCGTTTGCTCTCAGAGCAGTAGCCCTTGGAGCATCTCCACAACATCCTCTGGACTCGTTCCAGCAGGTCCACATCCTTCCTGTACTGAGGGCCCCAGAGCTGGATGCAGTGCTCCAGGTGAGGTCTCATGAGAGGGGAACAGAGGGTGGAATCACCTCCCTTGAGCTGCTGCCCACCCTTTTGATGCAGCCTAGGACATGGTTGGCTTTCAAGTAACAAAGGTTTTGGTGCTCAATAGCATCTCCATGGGGCTTTCACAAAACTGGAAGGTACATAGGATGTTAATTAGATAGACTTGGAGTGCTCCCAGTTGCAGGTGGGCTGCAGCGTGGCCTCAGTTTGTGCTGGGTCTTATTTTATTTTATTATTGTGAGTGTTGCTATGAGATGATTCCCCCTGGAAGCCTCTAGACCTACACAGATGCAAACTGGTGTAGAAGGGAGGGAGACTCCCTGAAATCCAAATGGCAAATGAAAATCTCAGCCAGTTGCACAGGCGCTCACACAAAATCAATGCTGGGCACAGGGTATGGCCATTTCCCAGGAAGAACCAGCACTGCCTCCTGTTTGAAATGTCCTTTCCTAATGAAACTGTTTTTCTGTGCTTTTCTTAGGCAGCAAATGGTTATGCAAATTCCTAAATATTTTCCTACTTCCCTTTTCGGATGTCTAACATTATGTATTATTTTCTGATACTTACCTAACCTGGGGAATCTGTTTTCCATCTCATTTCGGCCAAGGTTTTCTCTTTAACCAGTCCTTCCAAGTGTTTTCCTATAACACTTCTGGTTCGCTGAGTGAACTTTGCAGTGTGAGGGTAAATGAAAGTGAAAATGTATTGCTTGTCACACACACTGGCTGTTTAGGGAGGGCTTGGGTTTTTTTTTCCCCTCTGGATTTGAAGAGGGAGATATAAATCATTGATTTAAAACCAGAGTAATTTAACAAGATTATAGGAGAGGGAAAATCCACTTCCTACCCAAAGTAACAGCCTCTTAGGTCTCTCCACCTACACAAGCCATATGCATCCTCCAAGCTGCCCAAGGTCCTCTTTTGTGTTTTTCTGGCAGGACTGTGGTATAATAATTGAAGTCCACATGCAAAGCTTTCTCAGTGGGACTTTTAATTACTTTGTAATTGGTCAGAGAGTTACCATCCCTCAGCCCCCAGCCTCCTCTGCTGGGTTTGGAAAGTCCCTGACCTGGAGGGATATTAAAATTCAGAATCCCAGGTCAGAGGGATATGATCAGGGATTGCCTTTTTGTGCCATCTCCCTTTTTAACAAACATGACTGTGCTTTTCTTTGCCAGGACCAAAGCCCTGGGATGGGGAGAGCAGTGGGATTTGTGCTGCAGTGGTGTGTGTGGGATGCTGTATCTGAAGGGCTCTGGACTGATGCAGAGAGGTGGAGAGAGGACTGTTGAAGGGAGTGCTGATCCCTGGTTGGAATTCCTGGTGTCCAGTTGTTGGGAGCCTTTACTGTGATCCGAGGGTAGAGCATGGGATAACAAAACTCCTCACTCAGAGCCCTGGAACCCCAAAATCTCAGGCATTGTTTGGTCTTGGTTACATCATCCAAATTTACTTGGTCCTTGCCATGATGGTCCCCCTTCTCCCGAGGGCTGGTGGCTCCCAGGTCACACAGCGCAGGAGGCAGAGGCTGTGTCTGTGCAGGTGGGTCTTTCTGAAGGCCAAACACTGAGTGTCCCAGAAACAGGTACAGCAAGAACTGTCAGCAGCACTGCTACACCTGAGCAGGTATTGCACGAGACACCCTCAAACTCATACATATCCTGTTCTTGTTATTCCAATTCTTGTTGGGAATCAGGACTCTCACCAGGCACAGGGACTGGAGTCAACAGATATTTTTAATAAATGTAGCAATCCACACGCAATCCTTTGATTCTGGGATTTGGAATGCAAAGCCCAGCTCTTGTAAAATAAACATGGGCGTCACTTGGGTTGTCAGTTCAGCAGGAACATGTCACAGGAAGAGGTGTCTTGGAGCCTGCCTAACTCTGACTGGCAGGACAGGCTTCCAGTAATGAATTTTCAATGAAACATTTTTCTAATTATAGCAAATTATTTTTACAAACATTTTCCTGGGAAGAGAGTCTGCAACTAGAGCCAAAAAGGAGAAGACTGAGATTTAGGCAGTGCCTGAAAAAAAAAAAAAAAAAAAGGACTGTATAGTAGTTGGATTTTATTATCAGGCCAACATGTAAACTTGAAGTGAACAGGTTCTAGTGAACTGCATTCCAATATGACCAGTTTGTGCTGTTGAAAAATTGGAATGACTTAGAACGGTGCCATCAAACCCAGCTCTTCCCTTTCCTCTCCCCATGTGGCCCCAGAACTCCCCAGCTGCAGGGGGTGGGTGGGTGGCAGAAGGGTGATGGGCAGAGGTGGCTGCCAGCAGCTGGTCACCAGCAACACTGGTACAACCTGAGCAGAACCTCATTTCCAATGGCCCCAGATGCGGATTATTTCATATTTAATCTCCTTTCTAGATGTTGCAGCAAACTTCTTGTTCTTTTTTTCCAGAGCAGAGCCACCTTCCAGCCTCAAATGCTCTTGGTTAGGGGGGGAAATGAGTAATTGTTAGTTATCACTAGAAGAAGTGTAACCACTCATCTCTGGATGTGCCATGCCCTACACATGTGAGGGCAGTGCGTGTTTGTGCCGATGGAGTCTGTTTGGCTGTGTGCAGGCTCGGTGCTGCCTGCTTTCTTTTCCAGGAGAGATTCCCGCTGGAAGTGCAGGGGCTGGTGGTACCATGCTGTTCATGGGCTTGCCTGTTGTCCCATGGCTCTTGTGCTCAGCTGGAGAATTTAATTAGACGTTAACCATGGAAAAACCCATAATACTTGCATAGAGGTGGTGAGCGCTGTGTGTAACCAAGGGATAATCTTAATGCAAACCTGAATGTAGGTTATTGTTCATCATGAAGGAGGTATTTGACTATTTCTATAACAAAAAAAAAGGAAAAAAAGCCACCCCATCCAAAACCCCAACTAGCTCTGGAGGGTTTTGGGTCATGAAGGGTTTTGGATCCCTGAGCGTGGGTGGTGCCACAGTAGGGTAGGAAGATGTGGTGGAGTGGATGGTTCTGGTCAAGGGCAGTGCTGGGTTTACGTAGGCTATTGGCATCCCAAGAGCAAAGCCAGGCTCAGGGAACCTTGGAGTAGAACAGGTGATGGATGTTTTATGGCATGTGCTTATTTGCTTGATGAGGGATTTGAGATAAAGCTGTCACAGGTGGTAGAAACTCGTCGAGAAGCCCATCATGACCACAGGCTCTGGCAAATCCTGTGGTATCTCGCTGGGATGGCTCTTATTAAAGCATCTAAGGGTTAAAGATGGACGGTTTCCCTCCCCCCTACCCCTCAGTAAAGGTAATTACCCACCATCTATTTAGCAGGGAAAGAATTTGCCATTGAGCAGATAGGGCCGGGCTTCTCCCGAGCCCTTCAGCCGCCCAACAATATCGCATTACCCCGATTGCATAAAGAGCGCGAGCCATTTCCGCTGGCGGGGCCATAATGGAGGTATCTCTTTACAAAGCCCCCACTTCAGGCCAGCTGAATGCCTCCGCCGAGCCTCCGAAATCCCGCAGCCCTAATCCCTTTAGCAACAAAGATCTGTTTCTTTGCTTAGCATGAAGTAGACCTCAGAGGCCGGTGTGTGCCTTGGCCTGTAGGCCAAAAGCCTCCTGTTTACAATTTCCCTATTCCTGTTTTTAATGTTGTTCTGAGAGCAGCCACAAAGGGCCGGTTTTGTCCAGCAGGAACAAGGGAGCTATTAGAGAGGGACGGAGGAAGGAAGGAAGGGAGATCCAAAAGGAGCAGCCCAGGAGGGATTAGCATACACAGCTGTTCCCTCAGGGACAGGAGCTTTATGCTTTTTATAATTTCCCTCTCATTTACATTTTTTAATATCTGGTTTCCTTGTTTCCAGTCCCCCCTTCCCCCCACGTCTCCAGGACCATCTGCCCATTTTATTGGATTTTTTTTTTTGTTGTTTTTCAGGCGGGTGCATCCAGCCCAGTGTGTTCACTGACTCCAGCTTAAATCCTACAATCCCTATCAACCATGATTTTGCTCACTTTAAACCCTCTCCCTTGCCTTGCCCATCTTCTCCTGTGACCCTCCATCCAGCCCCATCACCTCTCCCTGTCGTGGTGGGAAGGCAACACTGAGCATCCCTGGAACGGGATGCCCAAGGCAGAGGGTTTTCATCCCTGAATGCACATTGTTCTTGGCTCTGCCAAGACCAGAGGGGAGAATAGCTGAGCTGTTTACAATATTGTTTCATAGACTGCTCAAAAGCAGCGTCTGTTTTCCAGAAGTGCAATGAAACATTTATGAGTAAGGGACATCGTGCAGCTCCAGAGCTCCGCAGGGGACAAGGGACAGTTGCTTTTTTTATGTCCACCCCATCCCAACTTATGTGGGCTGTTGGCAAAGGGGTCATCAGGACACATCTATCTTATTTTCATTCCCCTCTTCCGCAGTGATGATCCCCCAGGTGCCCTGGTTTGTGAGGGTGAGTGGAACCAGAACCCAGCTCTCTGATGTGCAGGGCAGGAGCTGGGTGAGGTGCTGCACTGCTCTGCTCTCCACGTTTGCTTGGCTGGGACTTTCTCCCTCATGAGATCTTTCTCTATTTCTCTAAGGCACGTGAATCCTGGTAAAGCTATAGAGCTACAAAAATCCTGTGATTGCTCATATGTCCTTCAGGACAAGAGGAAATGGCCTCAAGTTGCACCAAAAGGTTTAGATTGGAAAAAAAAATTCTTCATGAAAAGGTTTTTCCGGCATTGGAACAGAGTGGCGGAGTCACCATCCCTGGAAGTATTCAAAAAACATGTGGATGTAGTACTTGAGGACATGGTGGGCCTGGTGGTGGTGCTGGGTTGATGGTTGGACTTGATTTGAGGTCTTTTCCAATCTTAATGATTCCATGATTCTATATGATTCTATGATTTATGCCAGTGAAGAAATAGGCAAAGCTGAATTCGAAGATCCTATGATTCTACACCTATGCTAATTCACATCAACCACGTTAAATCTGGACATTTGTTGACAAGGATTGGATAACACAGCATGTTTTTCCTTCTGTGCAGAGGAGAGGTCATGTATCTGCCTTGGTACTTGTACAGCTCCATTTTGGTTATTTCCAGTGCTGCAGCCTGTTTTTCATGTGGAAGTTACAGCAGGTCCTTCATAATAATGACCTGTTCTTTTCCCAACACAAGATCACTCCAAAGCGCATTAAAGTAGTTAAAAATATATATTTGAGGCAAATGGATACTCTAACCAGAATTGTACCCCAACTGTAGCTAAATGCAGGGATGAATCAGAATTTGAGTTTTACTGTGATGTCTATGAATGTTTCACTATATCTCCAGCATAAGGGATCCCATTGTACGTATCAAGGATGTCTCAGCTTTTACGTGGTTTCGTCTACATTTTTTAGGATTTAATATTTGAGGTTCCTTCTGGGGATGTATCAAAGGAAAAGCTGGATTTGAACTCCACTCAGAAAGTTTTCACATATTCAGAATTACTTAGTGCTCATAGAAGTAATTTGGTTCTGTGGAAGATGTTAATGAATCTCCTGGCAATGGGGTGTTTTGTCCTGTTGAGCAGGAGCCTGGGCTGTGAATGGGACCTGAGCAGCAGAGCAGGGTTGTGGTTTAACATCCTCCCGACTCACCCGGGGACGTCCAGCCTAAACCCTTCCTTCCTGCCCAAAGTGGAATTATCATTAACTTGTAACTAGTTTTCAAGAAGAACATTTTTTGTTTTTTGTAGGGTGTGGAGTTCTTCCAAGAATTTTTCAATTTTTACAAATGAAAATATAGGCTCAGCCAAATGCCAACTAAAATGCAGTTACTTTATACCAGCCAGCCCAGGCACTGCACCACAGGCTCAGCACCACGACCTTTAAAACAGCCTTTTTAGAACAAGCTGGGAGAACACTTTCTAAAAAGCCACAATTGCAGCTGGTCTCATTACTTATAATATCCTTGATGGAGAGGAACTTAAAAATAATTCTTAAGGAACTTAAGCTTCAACAGCCCCCAGTAGACTTAGTTTATGTGCAGTGCAGGCTTCCTTCGTGGGATTATAGACTCGGGACGGTGATTATAGTGTTGATGATAATGTACATTTGCTAAATCATTACTTGCTTAAGAATAAAATAAAAGGAGTGAAGCCTTTACTTCACTTTTCTCATGCAGATGAATGGATCAGGGATTTAGCCTCTTGTTTCTAAAAGCAGACACACATTTCCATGTTGCCTCCACATATTTATTAAACTAACAAGCTTAATGCATATGTAAAATGTGTTTGGACACTGTATTTCAAATCAATAGAGTAATTTGAGTCATCAGCTTTGTAGATGCATAATTGCATATTACTTCCTGGGATTTTTATAATATTCTTTATTTATAATATTCTTATTTATAACCTACTATTTAATTAAAACTGGCACTTGAGATCCAACTTCTTTAGGGTTTTGTGTGTGGAAACCTGGGCCCTAACTTTCATATATTCATTAATATCTTGCAGCTTTCCTGACTCCACACCCATCCTCTGCTCCAAAGCTGGCTTGAGAGTACAGAGCAGGACTGTGGCCCTGCTGAACTCAAGAGGTCAAACCAACACTAAATCCAATTTATTTTAGTAGAACCAGTGAAGATTTTGTACCAACACTGTCAGGACACTTTAATCTTGATTGAACAATATTTTTTCCATCTGTGAATTTTCTGTTCTTCAATTAATTCCAGTAAATATGTTGGGGTATGGATAAGAATTGTCCTGCCTCTTCAGCTTCTTTATGATGGGAACAAGATATGCTTTCCTTAAACACATTTATTTTTGCTAGCTTTTCTATTCCTCTTGTTACCCAGCCCCTTGGTATTCAAATTTGTCACCCTATAAAGCTGTGGTTCTGCTGAGACCCTCCAGTCCCCTGACAGCAGCAGGATATTGAAGGATTTGAGCAGTGATCTCTGAGCAACCACAACCCCCTGCTCTAACCCCCCTCATTTCCACCCCAGATACAGCTCCCTCAGCCCTACATTTCCTCCAGGTAAGACTTGATTTCCAAAAGATCTTGTTTCTGACTGCTCAGTCTTTTTCTTCAGTTTATTTTGCCCCAGCCAGAGGCTGCGAGGCTGGCACTGGCTTGTCCTTTCCCATGGGATGGTCCCAGTGGGAGCCCCCAGCCCTCGGCTCCTGGGACCACTGCTGATGTGAAACCTGCCATCGTGGGGACAGGGATGTTGCTCCAGTGGGGAGGATGGGAACCACAGCTTTGCTCTCCCAGATGATGACTGCTGGCTCCTTCAGTGCATTGTTCTGTGCTGGCAGGAACAAATTAGGGCTTGGTCTTTTCTCCAGGAAATTCCCTTCATGGGGTACCCAGCTACACCAAAAGCCTTTCTGCTCCCACAGCAGTGGATCTCAACACCCACATATAGGACTGGTGTCCTGGGGTAGTTTTTTATTTTAGGGCTGTCTTGGGAAGCTTGTCCCTAGAAAATGAATAAGTAATTAAATAATTAATAATGAAATAATTTCCAGCTGCATAGCTGGAACACCTCCATGCTCTTCCCAGGGTTTGGAAAGTTGATGGGGAGATGGGATATCAATCTGTGTCTTCCTTCATCCCTCTTAAAACTCTCCCTGGGCTTTGGGAAGCTATGGGCATTTGGGAAAAGATGCTCGTGGTGCCTCTGGAATGAGCCTGCTCTGGCATTCTATGTTCTTCAAGTGGAGTGTCTTCATGAGCAGAACCAGTTTTCCCAGTAAGGATGGGGGTGGCCAAGGGGTTCTGTGTCACTGGACACCAGACCCACAGAAGAGAGGCTTTTTCTTTTTGGTGTGTTTGCTGAGACAGCCTGGAAGAGAAAATAGAAAAGTGAATCAAATAGAAAAACTGGATGTTTGGCAGAGGAGGGAAAGCTGGAGTGAAGGCAGCCTGGAAAACCATGGGGTGTTCTGTAGCCTGAGAGGGAAAAGGGGGGTGATAAGGTCTGGGACAGTGCCAGGAGAACAGGAGGAGGCAGAGACCGTGGAAAGCAGTTGGGAAAAAGCCTTCTTTGCGGGAGGAAATGTTATTATTAGTGCTCAGTTTCCTGAACAAAAGATTCTTGTCTATTTAAATACTTCAGCTTCACGGAGCTGCAGTTCTCCAGACACAATAAAATTTGCCTTTTCTCCCTGTCATTGTCATTTTCCACTTGCAGCAGGTGGTTAAAGCTCCTGTGCTGTAGAGTAAGTCATTGTAGGCTGCTGTGTGGGCTTTGGTCTGGAAACAGAGAGGGCAAGCCCTGGGGATGGGGGGTTTGTCCCTTGTGTCCCCTTGCATCTGCCCTTGGACATGCTGCTCTTTCACACCAGTGCAGATGCTGCTGCCTTAGAGACTATTATAAGATTTGAATAAAACGGACAAAATAATAAAAATTCATTAAAAAGTTAAATATTTAGATATAAACTCCTTTTAAGAAACCTCCTGGGCCATTCTTAGGCTTCTTCAGCCAACCATGGCAGATTTTATGCTTCAGCAGCAAGATGCAGAACTCGACTAATGCCAAATATTCTCAGCTAATGGCTAATTTGAATTATTTTTTCCATCCAGGGATGCAGAAAGAACACACAGAGGCTGGAGTTGCTGTTGTGTGAAAAAGAGACCCGGGTTCTGTGCAAAGTGGTGCTCACACTTGTGCCAGAGCCATCCTTTGATGAGTGAGGTGCTACCATGGCCCTCGTGTCTCCAGGTGCTCTTCTCTGTGTGCTTCAGCAGGTCAGGCTGTTTTAAGTAGAAGTTCCAGATAATTTCATGGCATAGGTGAGAAATGCTTTTTCTATCTGTCTTGAAATGTTAAAATCTGACAGCAATAGTATGGAATTTGCTTTGTAGAATTCTGATTTTTTCCCTATTTTCAGGTAGCTTGATTTTAATATCAGATTCATCTCTATAATGACAGAAATGGAACTTTAATTCCATAAAAAGATGGGAGATGTCTCATTCTGCTCACTTCCTGATTATAATTGTTCCTTGTTCCAAGCCCTGCAAGACTTTGAAAAGTCAGGCTTCCTGAACATATGACAAATATAAATATGTCAGAGAATCATAGTATATCCTGAGTTGGAAGAGACCCACAAGGATCATTGAGTCCAACTCCTGGATTTGATATAAATATATTTTTATATTGAGGTTACTGCAAAAGTGCAGATGTACTTAGTGCAGCCTGACAGTGCTGCAGTGGGACTCGTGGCTGTCATGAAGGACACACAGGATGCACGGCTGCTAAACCACTAAAAGCACGTCCTGTCCATCTCAGTGGGGAGGGTTTCTGCATTGGGATTCTGGAAAAATGAGTAAGTTACTCATGGTGAATGAATAAATGAAGCCAATCTACTGTTGTGCCAGTTAGACATATTTTTTAATCAGAGAGCTTTGAAAGGTAAAAACAGTCATTCTTTAAATGCTGAGTACGTGGGGATGAGCTGTCACTGTTTTATGGGCATGAATTTGGTAGGTAAAGCCCCAGCTGAGTGTGGCCTTCAGCCTCATCAGTGACGTGTCAGCCTTAGCAATTAATACTTTTATTTCACAGCAGCTTGCACAGTTCTGTGCTGGACTTGTGCTTCTGCACCAGCCTCCCTCCAGCACTTCCCCCAGCCCTGCAAAGCTCTCCTTGCCCTTGGGTCCAGCTAAGATCGACATCCTCTCTCCTGTGAGGATGAGTGAATGACTCTGCTCCTTGTTCCCGCAGTCCCAGCTTTGCCAGGAGGAAGGGAAGGAGTAGCTTTTGACCACAGGAGCGTGTTCTGTGAGCACTGAGATAACTCGGGGCAGGCAGTGGCTGCTGTTGGGGCTGATGGCAGGGCTGGGAAGCAGAGGAGTGTTCAGGCTGTCAGCAGATCCCTGCCTTCCCTCTGGCTGGGAGCACAGGAGCTCAATCTCCGGCCAAGGAACGCTGCCCCCGGGCCCTTATCTCTCCGGAAAGCGCAGTGGTGAGATGTTCTGTGCAGCTCTGTAATTCTCCTGACACTTGTCAGGCAGGGCCCTGGCACGCTCTGGCTTCCCTCCCTCCACAGCTGAGCCTGCATGGCTGGAGCTTTGGCAATGTGGAGATGCCTGGGTGAGCTGTGCCTCTGTCCCTCGCCTGGGGAGGTGACAGCTGCCATGGTTGCCTGTCCTGGGGCAAGGACAGGCATTCAGGGGCTCCTTCCACGTTGTTCAGCTGTGGATAAAAACAGGCGGCAGGCTCAGCATAGCTGAGAACGTGTCCATCAGCAGGAGGAGAGACCAAATGAGTGGGAGAATTCATGCCAGAGCTTGCCCAGGGTAGTAGGAGCCCAGGGGATACAGGACTTTGTCTGCCCTCCAGACCAGCTCTGCCTCTCACAGCTCTAGGGTGGCTGGTGGCCGTGGGGACAGCAGTGGCTCCTGGGTGACTGTGGAGTGCATGTTGGCCCTGGTGATGTGCTGAACTGCTCAAGTAAATCATCCTAAAATAGGCTTCATATGTGATGCAGAGGAACCCAAGCAAAACACAGAGCCTAGCCAAACCCAAATTTATGCTTGTGGTTACTGAAGCTTGTGAGATCAATTTTTTGTTTACTTAAAACTGATTTCAAAGAGTTTGGGTTTTTTTTTCTTTTAATTCTTATTCTTGATCCTTGGATTGGGGGATGGTCATGGCACTGCTTCAGCTGGGGCTGAACATCCTGCTGTCATCATCACAGAGATGCTCTGACTCACCATGCACAGAATCAAGGTCCTGGTGAGGTGGAGGAGCACAGGGCCTGCGGTCACTGCTCAATTGCACATCCCAGCAATCACTCAGAGAGAACACCCACCTGAGAGATTCTTACTTTCATGAAAACCTGGAAAGGGAGATCTCAGCAGAGCTTTTTTCTGTTTCTAACTTCTGAAGAGATTAAAGCTCTCAAGTGTTAAAAGCACCAGTTCAGCTAAAAAAAACCCCAAAACCAAAAAAACCCCAAAGCCCATAGAGCCTCTGTGGAGCTGACAGAAGCCAGAGCACAATAATAGCAGCACTGGCTGATTCCCTCTCCCCTGTCATCCCACGTGTTGAGTTTACCCCAGCGGGACAGGAAAGCCTAGAAAGTCCAAATAGCCATATTTCAGGACAAACCATACAGAAAATAAACACATGAGGTAAATAAAGCACTGTCAGGAAGTGATGACTTCGTGGGACAGAGACCTGAGGTGATGCTGGTCACAGCCCCCCAGCTCCTCGTGTTGGGGACACTGCCTAGCCTGCCAGGACAGGGAAGTGAAGGAAGCATCCACCTATTTTATTTTGTCAGGAATCCCTGGCTGTGTGTCCCCTGTTTCAGCAGAGAATTCCTGCACCCTCAGCGTTTGAACTGGCTGAATCCCTGCGGGGTCAGAGCCAGCAGCTCTGTCACTGGCCAGGACCCATTGTCCCTTTAGCAGTGATGTGGTGAGTGTGCCCCAGTGCCAAGCCCAGATGGAGCTGCTCTCCAAGCAGATTCCTTCCTCTGGGTCCTTTCATTTATTCTTTTCTTCTTATTTTCAACACTTAGTTATTTGCAGCTTTGTCAGCACTATGGGTGGCGTCCCAGTGGCAGTTTGTGTTGGCCCTGCAGGGCTGCTTGGGGTTCTTCTGCCCTGGCGGGGACAACAACTGTGTGGGGACAGGGCCAGAAGGCAGAAACTGTGAGGAAGGGAGAGACTGGGCTGGGGGTTCAGCACTACCAGCTTGAGGAAGGAAAACAGAATTCATGTTCGTGAATGGAAATGGCTTTGGGGGAAAAATCCTGGAGAGAATGGGGTGGCCAGTGCTGCGGCTGTCGCGTCGTCTGTCCCTGCAGAACCTCACTGCTCCTGACCAGGGTTATTGTGCTGCCTAATTGATTTTGGATGGTGTTCAGGCAGCAAAGTGGGGCAGCAGCAACTCTCCAGGCTGGTTTAACTCTTCTGCGGGGTGTAATTTCTGGTTGGTTACATGGGGAGGTGGCCTGGGAGACTGGGTGGGCAGCAGTGGGGCTGGAGCCGAGGGGTGCAGGAGCTGTGGCAGCACTGACAGGACATCAGAAATGGACAGGAGCTAAGTGAGCAGTGAGTGCAACCAGAAAAGGGACTTTACAAAAATAAAAAAGAGGTTAAAACCTGCAGTTGAGCGTGGAAGGAGAAGAGGTGGCTTCGAAGGGTTTGGAATAATGGGATGGAGCAGCTCCTGGTTTGGGGAGCAGGATGGTCCATGAATCTGCACTTTGCACACTCATCCCATGGACACAGAATTGAATTAAGGTGTTAAAAGTGTTGTGAGGGAAGAAGGTCTGTTACAGAACCCCAGCCCAGAGCGGGCTGGGGGAGCACAGGGTGTTTAAGAGCTGTGGGACCTCCCTTTGCTCCGTGGTGGAGCCAGTGTTAATCGCTTGGGCTTAGCGGCGTGCCGTGGATGCTGGGGAGGAACAGGAGGGCTGTTAAGCAGGAGGAAATGGTTTGCTGTCTAGATAGGCTTAACACAATATAAACTACACCGTGCATGCAGAAGGTTAAAGCCTGAAGTGGTGAAGGAGCTGGAGTCACCCAGCACAGCAGCGCGGGTGTGAACGGGGTGAGAGGTTTCCTCACAGTGCTGGCTGGAGGTAATGTCAAAGCACAGTGTCCATGTGCCTTTTCCTTCAGACACAAAGGCATCTGCAATGACAACTGTGAGGCAGCTGTGTTGCTTTTCCCTTCCTGCTACTTTGTCGTCATCCTTTTTTCTGGAGCAAATTTCATAATGGAAGGGGACCATCTAGAAAGGAGCCTGGTGACAGAGGTGCTGGATGCCATCAGGATTTGGCTCTGTCCAGCTCATCCAGGTGACATGTCCCTGCCCCCCAGATGAGGACAGCAACCTAGCCCCCTCCCCACTGCCCGAGCTGGACCCTGAGAGCTGCTTCCCCCACCGCGAGGAGGGAGAGGAGGAGGAGGAGGAAGAGGAGGAGGAAGAGGAGGAGGAGGAGCGGCGCTGGCTCGCGGCCCTTGAGCGGGGGGAGCTCGACGACAATGGAGACATCAAG